>SJYG01000250.1:2888622-2906263 GCA_006410535.1 Litocranius walleri | reverse complement strand
CTCCATGGGGCCTCCTGGGGTGGGTGGGTGGGTGCTGTGCCCTCCTACGTGCTCTCATCCCTTCCTGCCACCAAAGGGCAGAGTTGGGGAAATCTGTTCCACTTGGAAAGAGACAGGCTTCCAGGCTGACATCCTGCCAGGAAGATGCTGTGTCTGAGACAGAGACAGGGCATCGCGAGTGCAGGAGGCTTCGCAAACTGAAACCTCCAGGGGCCTTGACAGGTGTCATTGTCTCCACATAGGATATTTGACCCCAGAGGGAGAGAAGACAGTGGTCCCTTCCAAAGGCTCACAGTGCAGCTTTGGGCATAAACCTGTGCACAGAAGCAACTTCTTAGGAGGGTGACAAATTGAGCCGAGAGAAGGGGCATTTTACCCATTAAAAGATTTTGCCAAATTGTCTTCCAAAATGACTGCAACTCTTTTCTTTGCTGTTAACAGGGACTGAATGCCTATTTTCCAACATCTTCACCAGCACCAAGTGTTTTGCTTTATAAAACTTCTTGCCAACTTGATAGTAAAATATCTAATAGATCTGATTTTTATTTTTAAACTTAAAAGATATAGCTATAGCAAAACTCCAAGTGTCTATCAACAGGATACCAGCAGTGTGAGTTATTGCTCATATAATTGATGTAATATATGTGGGTCTTAAAACAACGAGCCAGATCTGGGCTGATGAGCTATGCTCACTGAAGGGACATCCAGGACACAGTGGTCAGTGGAAATGAAAGCTGCACGAGCTTTGTGTATGATTTTAACCATCTACACACACGTGCACACACACTGATGTGTGTACATGTGCACACTCATACACAAGCCCTAGGCGGAGGCATCAAGGGCATCGAGTAGAGGGGGAACACCAGACGGAGCTGGCCCAGCATGAGGGAGGCCATCGCCTCGGATGTCAGGGCTGGCCTAGTGTCGGGGTGAAATCAGAGAAAGTGCTCGGAGTCACCAGGGAGGTGCCAAGGGCATCCTGCCAGTGTCACCAGGGAGGTGTCAAGGGCATCCTGCCAGTGTCGCCAGGTCGGGCAGTTTGGACGGAACCAAGGCAACTGACAGAGGAACTACGCTAGAAAATGCAAAATCCACCAGCGGGACTGAGCGCACATTCTTAGAAGAGCCTGTGAACTGTTGAGCGCCTTCCCCCTGTCACTGGCTGAGGCTCAGTGAGACAGGCCGCATCCCAGCGCCTGCCCCGCAGAGGGCTGGTCAGGCCTGCCGGCCAGGCCCCCAAACTAGCATCCTCTGCCGCCTCTTCTCTATGGGCTCCAGGGGTCATTAGACCATGGGCAGGGCAGGGGGCCTGTCCTGGTGAACAAGCCCACCCATTGGAGAAAGTGTCGGACCCCATTCAGAAGGTCTGGCTTTCCTGGAGGGCGGGGGCCAGCTCCGTCAGCCCAGGCCTGGCCCCTGGGGGCTCTGACGGCCTTCCCTGCAGGGCAGGCCGTGAGGGAGGCATCTCGCCTTGAACTTGCACTAAAGGCATGCCCCTTCCTGCTTGCAAGGCTCAGCCCACGTTCCTCAGGAGACGGCCTTCCCAAACCATGACAGCCAGGACTGCTTCCCGTGGGCTAGGCCGTGCCCCCAGCACGTTTGAGAGCAGAAGGGGGGCTCAAGCGTGTCAGGTGTCTGGCACTAGTCGGTAATTAAAACAGCACGCCAGCCTCCCCCGGTGTGCTGACGAGGGCCAGCCACAGCCCTCGGGCGCTCCAACACTGGACTCGGCATTTCCGCGGCACCCCGCCCGCCCCGAGCCGGCATCGTTCGCTTAGAACCCACGGCACAGCGCCGATGGGAGCTGCGTGAAGACCTTCATTCCAGAAACGTTTCTCTTCCGGGGAATTTTCATTCGAAGCAGAGGCTTCAAGAAAAATGAATGCAGACAAGGAAGTGTGATGAGGCGGGTCCAGTGTGCCTAGCCACACCCACACGATGCAGGTGAAGCCACGACTCAGAAAGCTCCGCCCACGAGGCGAGGGTCACCGATGCAAATGCTGGTGTGGCTCGTTTGTGAGGCAACCGTACCCTAAACCTATCAGATGCGCTCCCCTATTCCCAGGCAGACTGATAAAGTAGTTTGATACAAATCAGTTGTAGATTAGATTCTGCAAAGCACATTTTCCTAGGAAATCCAATTGCACCTGTTTTGGTTTCTGGGGCGGCATCCGTTCTCCGGTGATGGTACAGGAATTGCGCTGCGGCTCTTTGAGTGGGAAGGACGCGATCCTTCATCCGACGGGGGTGGGATGAGACTGCTTGAGGGGGTTCGGCAGGGAAGGGGCTGCAGTGGGCGCCCTTGGGTCCCAGGCTGGCTGGGCAACCTTGCCAGGCCCCTTGGCTGGAGCCTCCCCCACCAAGGCTTGCCCAAGGGGCCCAGCCTGCAGGCCATACATCTGAAGGCAGGCGTTCGGGGGAGCTCCCTGCAATTTATTTTAATTACGTGTGACATAAAAAGACCACCTACAGATGAGACAATGCTGCCGTAAGAGTCTCAAGGTTACTGTAGGGAATGCTTCATAACTGAAGTGTGTTTTCCCCAAGGACTTATACTACCATTTGATTTAATTTTTAATTTTTACATTTTAATCAAAAATAGATCAAATGGTGGTGGTCTCTCCGGGGAAACATACTTCAGATAGGAAGCTGGCCACGCTCCTTTTAAATATGTAAAGCTGCCATCCTCCGATAAGTCACGGACGGTGCCGGCTGCCAGCCGCCCCTGCCACGCGCTGGGCGTGTTTCCCGAGCATCGAGGCCGCTGGCAGCTCCACCTGCTCCAACGCGGCGTGAGCGTTAGACAGAGGATGAGAAGGTCGTTCAGTCGGTCCCCTCCACACTGCGTGGGGCCTCGGGTCTCCGGGGAGAGGCCAGTTAGGTCTCCCACGAGGAGGCCCCTTACTTTTCCAGGGCGGGGCGGTAGGCAGTGTGAATCACACCTCAGGGGTGTGTGTGTGTGTGCACACAACTGTGTTCTGAACAACAGGCAATAAAACTGCAAGGAAAGGCACACACTCTTATCCAGGTGGGTCTTCCACCCACGAGGGCCACCCTGCTTGTCACATCGCCGCCTTGTGGGTGACCCGCACACCTGCTGATACGCAGCTGGGCTCTAAGAGCAGCCACCGACCCACTGCATGACCTCAGATGACTCACATGTGCACTCGGCAGGCTCTCTGGACTTGACCTTCTCACCTGTAAAGTGAGGACAAAGCTGGCGCGTGCATTGTCGTGCGGCTCTAGCGTCCATCAGGAAACAGGATCTTACTGCCGCCGAGGTAATAAAGGTAGCCTGCTCTTTCTCTCTCCTCCTGAGAGTCCTCACAGGACCCTGGAGACTTCTCAAGGCTGCGTGCCTGGTGGGGACACAGCCAGGAAAACGGGGGAGACCAGGACCCCCAACAGCCCTATGCTTCCCAGGGGCTGCCTCAGCCCTGGGCAGCGCCCACAGCTCTGTGACCTGCCTGGCTCTCCCGTTCATAAGTAGCCCAGACACCGGCCTTCCAGGCTTCCAGGCTCCAGCTGCATTGCAAAGCAGACCCCAGGAAGCTGGGGGGACGCGGGCAGGGAAGTGCCCCACCCACTTCCTCTAACTCCTGTTGCTGAGACTGGCGACACACTGGCCACGCTTACCTGTGTGTACATTTAACACAAACTCTGGTGCCCCAGGTGAGGCAGTGGTTAAGAATCTGCCTGCCAATGCTGGAGACACAGGAGACGTGGGTTCAATCCCTGCATCAGGGAGATACCCTGGAAGAGGACCTGGTGGGCTACAGAGAAGCCTGGTGGGCTACAGTCCACGGGTCACAAAAGAGTCGGGCACGACTCAGCCCCTGAGCACACAGGCGTTGGCACCCCAGGTGGGGACGTTCCCCACCTCCCGGCAACGTCATTTCCATAAACATCCACTGGAAGAGTTTCTTCGGAATGAGCTCCAGGGAAATGACGCAGTTCTTCTGAAGAACCGGTGTGCTTGGCCTCTTCAGACCCTCGGGGCACACAGCAGACCACCTCTGTGCCCTAGAAGGCCAGGGAAAATTCCCGCTCCGTCAGTGACCTGGTGCCCCGTCCCGGCTCCTCCGCTCTGGGGCCCGGTTTGTTGTCTGCCTTCATCTCGGCGCTCATCACAGAACTTTGTGGTGGGCTGCCCAGCTCCCTGTGGGGCTGCAGGGCAGGGAGGGGAGTGAAGGCTGGTCTGGCCCTGCCCCCTCTTGGGCCCTGCCTACCAAGGCTGAGGGGGCAGCCTACCTCTCTGGGCACCCCACCCACTGGGCAGGCCGGCAGGTTGATTGGGGGCAGGCAGCCTCTCCCCCAGCCCTGCCCAAGACCAGCGCCCCTGCACCCACACCCCGTCACTGCCCTGGCTGGACGGGCTGAGTCCCCTGTGCCCGCTGCTGGGGCCACCACACCTCTTGCATTTGCTCGGGCTGCCGCCCCGGGACAACTCTGCGGGCCCCCAAATCGGGGTGCGGGGTGAGAGGGTTTGGCTGTTGCTCTAGGCGCAGGGGTCCCGGGAGGCTAAGGCCTGCAGGGAGCTCAGTCAGCTTCAGGCTCTGAGGCCCACTGGGATCCGCCTAGCCACACAGGTCCCCGAAGTCCACGGGATTTTCTCAAGGACGCACACAGCCCATGCGTCGTGGAGAGAGCTCACGCGTGACACAGGGAGCTGGGACACGCGCTGTTACTGGACTGTGTTACTGACGCAGAGGCCCCCGGCTGGACGCCCTGGAACTGGGGCTCCACCCTCATCACGGTCCCAGCAGAGTCCCTGGGGGCAGCCGGAGTGGGGAGGAGGCCCAGCCTCGGCCCGCGCTCTCCTCAAGTGTTTGATCCCAGCCCTCGGGGCAGTGAGGAGGAGGCGTCTGGCTTCCTGGCGCAGCCTGGACTCCCGCCTCCAACCACCTGGCCCTGGTCCCTGTGTGCTCTGTTTCTGGCCTCCGCAGTGCGCACACGTGGCTTTTCTCAGCAGGCCAGGGTCACCTCGGACAGAGGCAGGGAGGCTCTGGGGACGGGAAGCAGGTGGTGGGCTCGGCCGAGAGGTCAGAGCTGTGGGAATAGGACCAGGAGCTGGACCGGCCTCGGTGGGCCCCTCCCAGCAAGCCCCCAGCCCCCGCTAGCGGAACACACGGGTGGCCTGGGCTCCTGACTTTCAGAAGCTCATTAGACATCAGTTCCTGGGGCTCCCCTGCCGGCTCAGTGGTAAAGAACCACCTGCTAATGCAGGACAATCCAGGATCGAGCCCTGATCCGCACAAATCCCTCGGAGCAGCTCAGCCCCCGAGCCACCACTGTCGAGGCTGTGCTCTGGGGTCTGGGAGCCACAGCCTGAGAACCCGCAGCCTGTGCTCCGAGCTCCACACGGGGATGAGGCGCCCCCGCTCGCTGCAACTAGAGAAGAGCCTGCCCGGCAGCGAAAACCCAGCACAGCCAAGAGTAAATTAATAATTTTTTTAAAAGAAATTGGTTTCAGTTGACCTTGCGGATACTCACTGAAGTGGCCTGGGGCCGGGAGCCCTGCCCAGCTCTGGGGCACCGATGAGCAAAGCACCATCCTTGCCTCCACTTGGCCCGAGCAAACCTCACCCCCGCCCTCCAAGGCCAGCCTTCCCCAGGGCTCTGCGAGGGGACCGGTAGATAGAGGTGAACGGGTGCCCTGGGACTGGATGGGGCGGAGGGCAAAGGCACTGTGACCTGGCCTCATCCATAACTTATAAACGTCACGGAGGCACAAAGGCAAAAGGAGAGGGGGTGGCAGGGGATAAGACGGTTAGCATCACCCACTCAACAGGCTCGAGTTTGAGCAAACGCTGGGAGACAGTGGACAGGGAAACCTGGCATCCATAGGGTCGACAACAAGGAGCCACAAGATACAGCAAAGTGGAGGAGAAAACTAGGTGTCATCACAGCAAGACGTCGACACATACGGTTTGTGAAAGGAATGGAGAACCCACGTGGCGGTTCCTGCCTCAAAGAAGACGGAGCCGTGTGAGCTCGCTTCACATAAGCAGTCCAAGAAACACTGAGTCTGAGGGCCACGCCGACGCACCCTGGGCCTCTTACACATTTATACGAACTGTCTCAATACATCTTTTTTGTTAAGACCTGAGCTTCTTAAGAGAGGCCAAGCCTGAGAGGATGTGAATGCGGCTCAGTGGCCTCGGGGCCTCTGGGAGGTGCTGGGCCTGTCACTGTTGTTCACTGGTCGTCGGGGCACAGTCAGGTCTTCCGGGGAAGCCTCTGGCCTTTCCCAGAGCGGGGTTCAGATCGTGATGGCCCTCACTGGGGTATGTGCATCTGTTCAGGTCCTGCTGTTGAATGTGAGGTCGGAGGCCCAGCTCGCTGGCCGTGGGATGCTCTGCGGGCCGGGCCGGCACAACGGCCAGCCAGGTGGCTCCGGAGCCTGGACTTGTGGACTAGGGGTCGTGAGCACCTCTTTCAATTACCCCGGATGCCAGGGAAACCACAGCCTAAGTGGAACCATCTGGAGGGACAAAGAAGCTTTGTGGAAAGTCCCCTCCCGCTCAGGTCGAGAAGCCACTGACCATGCGGAGAGGGTGGAGAGGGCCTTCGGCAGCCACCCCGGAATGCAGGGTCCTGTGGGGCGGGCAGCACCAGGACTCAGAGCAAAGACCAGCAGCGAGGGCAGCCTCCCCCAAGGCCTGCGCTCTTTCTAATCTTACTGTGGTGAGAACACTTAACACGGGATCTGGCCTCCCCAGGGCTTTTTGTGTGCAACACACACAGCGTGGTGGACACAGACACTCTGCTGTGCAGCAGAGACCCGGGGATCGGCCGCCTTGTGCATCCGAAACTCTACCCGCCCGGCACCCACTGCCCTGCGTCCCTCCCCAGCCCGGCCCCCACCATTCTGTTCCCGGCTGCTATGAGCTCGACTCTCGTTTCCTTGTATTGGTGGGATCAGGCAACACTCATTCTTCTGTGACTGACGTATTTCCCTTAGCATAATGTCCTCCAGGGTCAGCCATGCGGCCACACAGCGCAGGGCTTCCTTCTCTTTCAAGGCTGAGTAATGCCCCACTGTGTGCATGTCCCACACTCTCTTTACCCGTGCACTGGCTGACTTTATTCGTGCATCAGCTGACTTTATCCATCTATCAGCTGACTAATTTATCCGTCTATCAGCTGACGGCCATTTAACTGGGCTTTCCTGGTGGCTCAGGTGGTAAAGAAGCCGCCTGCAATGCAGGAGCCGCAGGAGACATGGGTTGGATTCTTGGGTCTGGAAGATCTCCTGGAGGAGAAAATGGCAAGCCATTCCAGTATTCTTGCCTAGAGAATCTCATGGACAGAGGAGCCTGGAGGGCTACAGTCCATGGGGTTGCAAAGAGTTGGACATGACTTAGAGCGCTCACGCACAGCCATGCACTGGTCCCCAGGCCTCGCTGTTGTGAACAGGGCTGCAGTGATGAGGGGTGCTCTCATTTCCAGGTCCTGACCTCCATTCCTTTGGCTGAATACCCAGGACTGGCATTGCTGGATCACTGGATCATCTGATGGTTCTATTTTTAATTCTTTTAATTTTAATTTTTTTCATCACGGATTTTTTTTTTTTTGCATCAATTTATAAAATTTTTACACTTACTTTTTTGGCCACACTGGGTGGCATGCAGGATCTTAGTTCCCCAGCCAGGAACCAAACTCTCACCCCAGCAGTGGAAGTGTAGAGTCCCAGTCACTGGGCTGCCAGAGAAGCCCCTCTGTTTTTGACTTTTGGGTGAACCTCCATGCTATTTTCCACAGCAACTGCACCATTTTGCACTCATATCAGCTGTGCACGTTTCTAATTTCTCCACGTCTTTGTGAACACTTATTACCTATTGCACCCACTCCAGTACTCTTGCCTGGAAAATCCCAGGGACGGAGGAGCCTGGTGGGCTGCAGTCCATGGGGTTGCTAAGAGTCGGACACGACTGAGTGACTTCATTTTCACTTCTCACTTTCCTGCATTGGAGAAGGAAATGGCAACCCACTCCAGTGTTCTTGCCTGGAGAATCCCAGGGACGGGGGAGCCTGGTGGGCTGCCATCTATGGGGTCGCACAGAGTCGGACACGACTGAAGCGACTCAGCAGCAGCAGCAGCATCTACTGCTCCCCCAGCCGGAGCTCAGTGCTGTCTCAGCGAGGTTCTGCTTCGCATCCCTGTGATGATCAGTGATGTTAAACATCTCTTCATACTCATCTCTTCATCACGCTTTCTTATTTCAAAATATATTACAAAGCTGTGTAATAAAAAAGAAATGTGCACTGGCATTAGGGCAGATATATGTAGCAGAATAGAGAGCTCAGGAGTAAGCCCATGCACGTAAAAGTCAAGTAATCTTTGACACAGGTGCTAAAAATACACAGTGGGGAGAGGACCGTCTCTTTAACAGATGGTGCTGGAAAACTCACACAAAATAATAAAGCTGGACTCTTATACCACACAGATCCCCTCAAAATGGATTAAAGATCCAAAACTGTGAAACTTCTAGAAGAAAACGTAGGGCAAAAGCTTCATGATATTGATCTTGGCAATGACACGGTGTGGCACGCAGTGATGTGAAAGTCGCTCAGTCACGTCTGACTCTCTGTGACCTCATGGACTATACAGTGCATGGAATTCTCCAGGCCAGAATACTAGAGTGGGTAGCCTTTCCCTTCTCCAGGGGATCTTCCCAACCCAGGGATCAAACCCAGGTCCCCCGCACTGCAGGCGGGTTCTTTCCCAGCTGAGCCACAGGGAAGCCCCCTATGGCATGCAACGTGAAACCAAAAGCAGAGGCAACAGAGTGAAGCGCGGCAAGAGGGGCCGCATCAGAGCCAAACAGAAAGAAAGAGAGGAAGAGAAAGGAGCGTTTGCAGCAGCATGCGTGGGCCCGGAGGCGGCCACACACGGCGAGGCCGGGCAGATGCCGCACACGGCGAGGCCGGGCAGATGCCACACACAGCGAGGCCGGGCAGATGCCGCACACAGCGAGGCCGGGCAGATGCCGCACACGGTGAGGCCGGGCAGATGCCGCACGGTGCCACCCACGCGCGCAATCCAGAAAGTGGCGCAGACGACCTTCTGTATCTGGGAGAAGGACTTACAGACACAGAAAACAAGTTCATGTCTACAACAGATAAAGAGGAAAGGCGGGGGAGGCAGGATAAATTAAGAGTTTGGGGTTGACATACAGACACCGCTACACATAAAATAAAGAGACGAGGACCGACGATTCGGCACGGGAGCTATCCTCAGTATTCTACAGCAGCCTAAATGGGAGAGGCATCTGAAGGAGGGCAGATGCCTGCGTATGTAAGACAGAGTCACTTTGTGTGCATCTGAAACAGATACAGTGTTGTCAATTAACTACGCTCCAATATAAAATGAATTTTAATAGTAAGAGAAAACATTACTTTCAGCACCATTGTTTTGCTACGTATATAAAGGAAATCCATTTATGTGTATAGGTTATGCTTCAATAAAACATTTCACAACCTCCCCTCCAAAAAAGAATAATTGGTTAATATTCGGAGAAAAACAAAGTTAGATATATCGCCCTTTATGCCCTAAAACTCTGTAGCTAAAGCACAAAGTTTTATGTGTTAAAAGTGAAATCAGGGGCTTCCCTGGGGGTCCAGTGGTTAAGAATCTGTCTTGCAGTGCAGGGAACACCAGTTTGTCCTGGTCCAAAAGATCCTATATGCCAGGAGCAGCTAAGCCCGAGTGTGCCAACCACTGCGCGTGAGCTCTAGAGCCCGTGATTCGCAGGGGACCACCACAGTGAGAGGCCCACACACCGCAAGAGCAGCCCCTGACGCCACAACCAGAGAAAAGCCTGCTCACAGTGGAAAACCCAGTGCAGCCAAAACTAAAATTTGAAACATGAAACAGAATCGTGCAAAGATGTAGGCCGTACTTTACATGTCAGTTCATGTAACGTACATGGTCTTGGGCAAAGGAAGGCCTTTCTTGAGTGGCTCCAAGGCTAGAGACATGCTGAAAGGAGGCCAAGAGTTAAGACAGCTAAAACCGTGCAACGTGGTGCCATAGACATCACTGAAAAGAATGTGAGAAATCAGAAATGGGGAAAACTATGGGTAACAGATAAGAGGAGAACAGACATAACACCCTTAATATTTAAAGAGCTCCTAAAAATATAACAAAAAGAAGCATCCCAACAGAAATACATCCAAAGATCATTCATGAAGGGCAAACGTGGCCGATAACACACATCAGAAACGCAATGTGGGACCCACATGTTAAAACCACAAATCAGTGCAAAGGTCAGACTGGCAGGGATTAAGAGAGAATTTTGCCAAAAAAATCAAAATTGAATCTGATCAAGCTTCTGGATCAACAGTAATTATAGTAAATACCAAGATCTCAGTTCCCCGCCCAGGAACCGAGGCAGGCTGACTGTTGCTGCTCAGTCGCTCAGTTGCATCCGACTCTTTGCCACCCCACGGACTGCAGCAGACTGGCACCCCATCCTTCACCATCCCTGGGCCCATTGAATCAGCAGTGCCATCCAGCCATCTCATCCTCTGTCACCCCCTTCTCCTCCCGCCTTCAACCTTTCTCAGCATCAGGGTCTTTTACGGTGAGTCAGTTCTTCATATCAGGTGGCCAAAGGATTGGAGCTTCAGCTTCAGCATCAGTCCTTCCAATGAATATTCAAGGTTAATTTCCTTTAGGATTGACTGGTTTGATCTCCTTGCAGTCCAAGGGACACTGAAGAGACTTTTCCAGTATCACAGTTCAAAAGCATCAATCCTTTGGTGCTCAGCCGTCTCATGGTCCGATTCGCACGTCTGTACATGACTACTGGAAAAGCCATAGCTTTGACTATACGGACCTTTGTTGGCACAGTGATGTCTCCGCTTTTTAACACACGGTCTAGCAGTGACAGGCTTTCTTTTCCGTGTCCAGAATCACTGTGGACGGTGACTGCGGTCATGAACTTAGAAGACACTGGCTCTTTGGAAGGAAAGGAGGAAGGGCAGACCTAGACATCCTAGACAGAGGCAAGAGCAGCAGGCGAGACTTGGGAGAGGCAAAGAGCAACATGCTGACACCGACTGCACGGACGAACAGCTTCTTGAAAATTCACTGCAGAGGAGTAAAGGGGGAGGAAGACCCTCGATCGGAGACCCAGGACGGATAAGCCAGCCTGCTACATGGACCCTGCATGCATCCAACTCAAACACGTTGTGAAAAACCCAGCAAAGTGAAAACAATCATCTGTGAAGTTGAAGAGGCAGAGGGATTTGATCAGAGACTAGAGATTTCATAAATAAGGACTTATTGTAAGTTTTGTTTGAGGGCTGACTGCTGCTCTGTGGTCGTGCTTTTTGTGCCGCTTCTTTGGGAGGGCAGATGGAAACAATTATAGCGGAGGTAGCACTGTGGTTAGAATCTGATCCCAGGGCCCAGGGAGGTGGAGGGGGTGGGCGGGACTGGCCGCTGTGACCTTTGTTGCCAAAGGTCAAAGGCTACAGGGTCTTTGTACTGTTGGTTCTGCCTACTTTCCTCTGTGTTCAAGATGTTCCAAGTTAATAGTAACAATAAAAAGAGTGGGTTCTATTTGGTGCTGGTGGATGGGAAGGGACATGGGACCACCTTTCCAGATGGCAGAAAATCTGAGTAGATCTACCGACCCAGCAGCCCAACTTCTAGAATCTTCTCTCATGAATATAATTGAAAGACCTTATAAAAGTGTATATGTAAGACTACTTATCCAGCAATTTTTGTAACAGGTAGATGAAAAAAGGAACGAACGAATGAAAAGAACATAAATTCACATTAGGGAGCAAGTGGGGAAACACACTAGATTCCAGCCAGTGGAATTAGTATCATGCACGTCCTAACCCAACCTTTTTTTTTCCTTTTTTGCCTCGATGCATGGCCTACAGGATCTCAGTTCCCCGGCCAGGGACAGGCCATGGCGGTCAGAGCACAAAATCCTAACTACGGAACCAGCAGGGAAGTCCCTGTGCTGACCCGTAGAATGACAGCTTAAACACGCGCTGACGTGAGAAGACGTGCATGACGGTAACATCCAGAGGACAGGCTTGTAGACGTGTGCGCGCACACGGAAGTCCTGTTAAGATGCACAGCAAAGTGTGAGCATTAGTCTTTGTGTCTTAGGATTATAAATTACTTTTATATTCATCTTTCATTTCTACTTACCTATGGGCTAATTGGGAGGAGGCAATGGCACCCCACCCCAGTGTTCCTGCCTGGAGAATCCCAGGGAGGGAGGAGCCTGGTGGGCTGCCGTCTATGGGGTCGCACAGAGTCGGACACGACTGAAGCGACTTAGCAGCAGCAGCATGGGCTTCTTTGTGCCTTTTATTTATTTATTTTTCTTGGCTGAGCTGCATGGCATGTGGGATCTCAGTTCCTTGACCAGGAATCAAACCCACACTCCCTGACCTGGGAGTGCGGAGTGTTAACCTCTGGGCTGCCAGGTAAGTCCCATGGTAACATTTTTGGAATATGTGTAAGAAACAAATTTGAAGATTGAACCACATTTTAAAAGGAGGCAAAACATTTCAGGTGATGCTAATATGTCTGTGATAACCATTCGCCATGCTTCTGAATTTTCTGAGAGTTTTGTAAGTTGTTTCAAGCTTTAGAAACCAACATAAACTTATTTTGTGAAATGATAAAAGGTATGTATTGATATTTTTGTCTCTACACAAAAAGCAAGGACAGACCATGTTTAAAGAATGAATGGAGAATTTAATGGGCATCAACTTACGTGCAAGTGCATTTAACACACACAGCCTGGTCTGCTTCCTCGGGGTGCTGCTCCTTTTGGCAAGAACGCAGAGATGGAGCACTTTAGAGGTGTGACCACAGTTCGTGCCTGTCCCAAAACCCAGTTTCACAGAACTGCTGCAGGCTTTGCGTGCTGCCTGATCTGTTTTGGTCCCCGTGGGGCTGACAGATAGAGGTGCCGGGAGAGGGGCCCCTGTGTGAGGTTTCTGGGCAGTGGGTCTGCCTCCTGCCTCTCGCAGGCCCTCACATCCAGGCAGGACAGAGCGGCTCCCCGACGCTTACCTACACCCTTAGAGCCAGCCCTTCCCGACCGACAGCAGTTAGTGTCAGAGCCGTGAAGATGACAGCAGCTTGTCCTGAGGTGGGGTGCCCCGCCACGTTTTTAAATAACATTTTTTACAAGTTTACTTATTTTTAAACATTTGTTGCCTGCACCCTTCAGCACGTGGAAACCTTGTTCCCCAACCAGGGACCAAATCCACACCCACTGCATTGGAAGCGGGGAGCCTTCACCACTGGACCACCAGGGAGGTTCCCCATCACCTTTTAAAATGATGCTTTCCCACAAAGACATGGGAGCCTGTTCACTCGGTAACATTCGGCTGGAAACAAAGAAGTCTGTATCCGGATGGGGCGCCACCAGCAAGCCCAAGGTGGACACACGGGGTGAGGTAGGCTGTTCTCTCTCTCTTCTATACAAACAAGTATATTTTTATAATCATAAAAATGCCAATTAAGAAAGTTTTACCAAAACATTCTCTCCCTCATCCATTTCAGGCTGCAGGGCCCAGAAGGAAGTGGGCTGGCAGGAGAGATGGGGACGATTAGGGGGTGATTTTGGGGCCGGGCGAAGGCCAGGCCAGGAGGGCAGAGTGCCCACAGGTTGCCCTGCCGGGCTTTCTGTGCCTGGGATCTCTCTGGGCGAGAAGGCCAGATGGCAGGCTGTGAGGGGCACAGAGAAGGTTCTGGAGCCTAGACCCTTGGCACGCTCCGCTGTGGGGCTGTTCTCAGTGAGCAGAGAATGGAGGCCACGTCCCGCAGGGCCCGCCAGCTCCGCCACGCTGCTCTTCCCGCCTGAGTGCTGCAGGAGCTCGGGATAAAGCTGCTGGCTCCCACGTGCCCGCCGGCTTTAATGCACCCCTCTCGTCAGATTCATGCTGTTAGGCGGCCTTGTGCATGGCTTTTCCATAACCCACTGCTCTGGCCTCAGAAGGGCCATGGGGCTGGGGCCGGATGCCCAGCAGAGGCCAGTCCTCGTGTACTCAGGTCTCATACCAATGACAGCCCCTGGAGCCTCAGACCCTTGCAACTAGAGAGTGAGGCAGAGACGCTGGCGGGCTTGGGAGGTGAGTCTGCCTGGCCCCACGCAGGGGTGGCCGTCCTGCACCAGGCCGGGCGCTGCAAGTGGGCCTCTTCTCACCTGAAAGCTTTCAGTCCACGTAAACAGCTGGGACGACCCGTGTGCCGCCTCAGTGACCAAACACTCGCTGTGCCTACGTGGACAACCCCCCTCCCCACGGATCTGGGGGGAAAGGAAGAGCTTATACATAAAACACCAGGTTGGGATCTGAGCATCTTCATATTTTCCATACAAATGAAGATGTAGATCTCATTTTGAGAAGAGACAAGCAAATTAACGCTTTTTAAGAACGTCTTTTTACGGCCTCGAATCTCAGCTCCTCCTCTCCTGCGGCCTGGACGTTGCTTCATCCGCTCACAGCTCTGTGAGCTTATTTGGGGTTCACTGTCTAGTGGCTCCAAAAACGCTGGGGGCAGAAAATGCTTTCCGTCCTGCAGGCTGGCAGTGCCCTGTGACTGCGGGTAATCCGCCCTACAGACGGCACTTGCTCATCTCCTTTCTGCAGCCTGTTCTCTGGCCTCGTCTGTCCAGCCTGAGCCCCTTGCCCATGACTGCATACCACGATCACCTACAGATGAGGCTCTTCTGACCATGGATGCTGTGGGCTGGCTGCTGGCAGAGGACACAGCCACATGGATGGCCCAGGAAACAAGGAGAGCTGGGTGGGAGGTGAGAGGACCTGTGAACAAGCTGCCACCCAGGGTTTCGCTGGGACCCGTCTCGAGGTGACAAGGGCAGCCTGGAGGAGCCTGCAGACCCTGGGGGGCACGCCAGTCTCCACAGTCAGACCAGACACTGAAAACCCGAGAGAACATGAGAAACTCCCATTTTATTAAAAGTGGTCCTGCACCTGGTAACTTCAGTTAGGGAAATCACACAGAACAGACTGGATGCTGACATTTAGGAAATTCGGTATAAGATTACAGAGCATTTTCAATATA
Source organism: Litocranius walleri (assembly GCA_006410535.1). NCBI lineage: Eukaryota > Metazoa > Chordata > Mammalia > Artiodactyla > Bovidae > Litocranius > Litocranius walleri. Next base: position 2,891,190 of record SJYG01000250.1, on the reverse strand, counting down.
AAAATAAAACTTTTAATTAAAAAAGAGCACATAAGCAGCTCTGGATACACCCTCGAAACAACAGAAAAGTACGGAGTGGGGCTTTCCATCTGGACACGGACTCCCAAACCGCACACGATGCTGGATGCCACATACTTGCAACTCTCAGATAAAGCCGTGGCCTCCCCCAGCAGGCTGCGCTGGAAAGGCGGCTTCGGGAGGAGTGAGGAGGCAGGACCTCCCGACGGGAGCACGGCGGCTGCTGTGGGGACAGGAGGCGCCAGGGCCAGCCAGGGGAGCACATCTGCCGCTGCACGAGGGCTCGAAACCATGACTGCGGCCTGCCTCTCCCACGCGGTCTTCTACCGATCCTCCGTGTGGTTAAAGTGTCCCTACAACGAGAAAACGGCGTGTCGTGGGAATGAACCTACCTTGGCTTCAGGTTCATAGCACTGAGCTCTGCCTTTCAAACGGCTGGGCTAACACATACTCTGAGCTACGCACGTATTTACAGAACATATGTATAATATTATAATTAAGATATTTAAAGTGCTCCCTACAGTGCTTGGCACATAGAATGTTCTCGATAAATGTTACTTCTCTTCTCTCCTACGGTTCTATGATGGGGAAAAAAGAGAATGAAAGTATCATTTATAAATTCAGTTTTTTTTAATGATGTCTGAATACTGAATATGGACTCAGCACGAGCGCACTGCAGCAGGCTCCTCGCAGGTGCCCGGGGCTGGAAGTAACCCAGCTTCGCGAGGGTCCCACTGGGGCCTGGCCTCCCTGTCCCCGGAGCAGACCTCCTGTCTCCTCACCTTCATGCAGAAGTGACTGAGATGTCTCGTTACGCCACCCCACCCCACCCCACCCTGTCTGGATGGGGTTTATCTGGAGACACACTGCAGGCAGAACAGATAGGACATGGGACAACTAGACACACAGACACATCAAAAAGAGGACCCAAACCTAGAATCTTCTATACAAAAGGACCCGCAGGAATCACTCCCTTAAACCTCTCACCCAGTGTCTACTCCCTGATATGACTTCAAGTTCCCAATCATCATGTTTTCCTCCCCAGGGTCCAGTTTGCCGATGGCCCTCTCAAAGCTTAGACCTCTGTCCCTGATGCATTAGTGAGGTCTCATGTCCTCAGGCTCTGAGGCGGCCACTGGCAGAGACCAGCCCCTGGAGTCATGTCTGATGGGGGGTCTGGGCACTGAGCCCGATTTGGTAGAGTCACAAAGGAAGCGGACAGCTGTGCCTTAAATGTTAGTCTCACTGTTGACAATTCGTACGTCCACTGCCTGTCTGAGAAGGCTTGAAAAATGATATTAAAATCAATAGTGGGAAATACAACACTTTTGATAAAACACAATTTCAGTATTTTCCCACCAGGCAAGAGTGTTTTTTTTTTTGAAGAGAGTTTTGTTTTGTTTCTAACACTGGGATCAAAAGAGAGTAAGGTCCAAAAAGACACTTAGGTACTTCAAAATAACACTGTCAAAACTCAAATAGTCTTGAAAGCGGAAAGAAAGAAATGCCACATCAAGTTGAAGGGATCCTCAACAAGATTGACAGCTGATTTCTCAGCCCAATTCAGAGTGCTGAAGGTCAACCAAGAATTCTGTATCCAACGAAACTATCCTTCAAAAATGAGAAATTAAGACACTCCCAGAGAAACAAAAACAAAAAACTCTGTCATTAGCAGACCTACCCTACAAGACATACTGATGAAGCTCTTCCAGGTTAAAACTAAAGGACCTTAGACCATCACTCAAGTCCACAAGAATCCATGAAAATGGCATTTTTTCCCCTAATTACCGCCTTTGAGTCCCCTCTCCACTGAAGCTGTCTCATTTCAACAGCACTCTCTCTGCCTTGGGCTGCAGCTTCTGAAGGGCCTCCTCTGGTTGCGCTTCTCCACGGATGCCCCCAATAGGTCCTGTCGCCTCCGGAGCCTTGTCCCCCAGCTGGGAGAGCCTCCCCACCAGGTGCCTTCTCCTGAGATCAGAGCCTATCTCTGACATGCTTGCTGCAGGCTGAAAGGTCCACTGTGGGTAGGTGGGAGTGGGAATGTGGATGGGAAAGGACGTGTCTGTGTGCTTAAGGCCTCCTGTCAGTCAGGACAGGGCCTGGGCTGGGAATAGGGGTGGGCCAGGGCCAGCTTTCCCTCATTGCATCTGATCCCAGCATGGAGCTCCAAGAAGTCCACAATTCTCTATTTGAACCTCGCCTTCCACCTTGTTATGAAGCCTTGCTTGTCAATGTGAGTCTGCAGCAGTTGGAGGAGCACAGAGCGCACCCCTGGGAGAAAGACCGGATTCCTGAGGCCAGTTTCTGCCTCCGTCCCAGACTGTCTTGACGCTCCCAGGCGCTGGAACCTATCCCAGCTCGGTCCAGAGAGCCTTCTGGGGCAGAAGTGGATGGTGGGGACAAGGCTTAGTACTTATGGGTGCCCAGCAGCAGCTTCTGGCGAGCAGCTCAGAACAGCAGCCAGCACGCTGTTCTGTCTCCTACTGAGTATGTCCAAAGGAATCAAGTCTGGGAAGCGATGCATCTCAGCCAGGGGAAGGACATGTGGGT
>SJYG01000250.1:2860473-2888136 GCA_006410535.1 Litocranius walleri | reverse complement strand
GGAGTCGGGGGAGGTGGGCTGGGGCAAGGGGACCCCCCATGACCGTCTGCTCCTCGGAGGCTGAGTCGGGGGCTTGAGTCCAGTCCTGGGCTTCTGAGGGGAGGGTCCCCTGCCACAGTGCTGTGACGGGCAACGCTCCTGCCTCAGACACGCAAGGATCAGGAGCTTCATGGAAGAGCTGTGGACAAACAGGCAACTCTAAAAATAGGGCATTAGGATGCATGTATACTCCAGGAAAAGCCTTGAGTTTAAAACTAAAAAAAATTGTATGCACAGCTTTCCTGGACTTCCAAAGCAGGCATGGAGGACACTGCAAAATCCACTCAGGCTGTTTTTATACATAAATTCATGTTATCTCAAGCTCACTACGGTGGGCTGGAAGGGAGGGACAGCCTGGCTTCTCAGAGGAGATGCTGACCCTTAAGAGGTCCGAGGAACCTGGTCTGCAAAGAGTCTGAGGAGCTTAAAGGGCCCACGTACCTGCTGCTACTGCTGCTTTTAAAACAGATTCTTGTTGCTGTTCATTTTTAACTTTTGACTCCCTTCACCTGTTTCTCCTACCCCTCATGCACCGTCTCTGGCAACCACCAATCTGTTCTATGAGTTTTTTTTTTGTTTTTAAGATTCCATGTATAAGACAGAATCTGTCTTTCTCTGTCCGACTCCTTTCATTTAGGACAATGCCCCCAGATGCCATCCATGTTGCTGGAAACGGCAGCATCTCCCTCTTTCATGGATGAGTAATATTTCACTGGATAAAGAGCACAATATCTTTATCTCCTCCTCCATCCTATTTTTGCAAGCTCATCTCATGGTCAACAATCTTGATGAATATTAGCTTTAATAGTTTATCTGCAGATTTGCTTGGATTTTCTATGTAGATGATATTAGGAAATAACAATTTCGTTTTCTTCCCCTTCTAACTCTTATAGCCATTTTTTCTCCTTCCTTGTTTAACTGAGTTAGAAACCCTGCTAAGCAGAAGTGGTGATTGCAAACAAATTTGCTTCTCTCTTCATCCAAAGAAATGCTCCCCCTAAGTGCAGAGACCTTTCAACCTCACCAGGAGAAACCCTCTACTTCTGGTTTTATCTTGAGTGGGATTTGGAGTAACCGGGCAGTTTCTGCCTCTATTAAGATGACAGTTTGATTTGTCTCTTTTTTTCCTCCTTTGATCAAATAATGAACTTCCTTTTCTAAAGCAAGTCATCTGTATGTTCCTTTATGTAGAATTTCTTTTAACCTATAAAACCAAGGATGGTAGCTTTTGAGAACCTTCCCAAATTATTCCATTGGGATTCTCTCTTCTGGAGTTAGTTCTGGCAACTGAATTACCGTGAGGGCAAGGGAATCCCCACTGCACTGGCCTCCCCAGCTCTGAGCATGTTGCAGACACACGTTAACAGGACAGCCCCTTAGCACTGCAGGGCCTTATTTCAAGGCCTAAAGGGGGTCTGTGCCTAAAGGGGGTCTGCTGTCACTCAAAGCGCTGCTGCTTCATGGCTATCAGTTTCTCTGATGGCTGCCTTCTCTCCAGCAGCTCTCCAGAATTCTCTTTCACCATGATACATCAGGTCCAAGACTCACTAGGACTTTTCAGGAGTACAAAAGTATAGATAGCAATGTAACAGATGTACACGAGCCATCATGTAGCTGACGGTATAAAGTGCCACAGGTCAAGGGTCATCCATTCTCCCTGAAGTGAGTATGTACTGAATAAGTTCATGCCAACCCACTTACGCTGGCTCAGTCGGTAAAGAATCTGCCTGCAATGCAGGAGATGCTGGGTGGGAAAGAGCCTCTGGAGAAGCAAACGGCAACCCACTCCAGTATTCTTGCCTGGAGAATCTCATGGACAGAGGAGCCTGGCGGGCTACAGTCCGTAGGGTCACAGAGTCAGACAGGACTGAGCCACTTACCCATCCTCCCCCTGATGGGCGTGGACGTGGTTTCTGGCTTTCTGCTGAGCGAACAGCGCCACAGTGTTCTGTGCGCATCTCTGCAGGCCCAGTCTAGGACCAAACCCAGCAGAAGCCACGTCCTGGTGACAGCGACAGGGAGCACGTCTGCAGCTACCGTCCCGCTTCTCTCTCCACTCACGATGAACAACGCACTTACTGTCTCTATCTGCAGCATACGCTAGTTTAGTCCAACATGCTTGCGGGAAATCTAAACTCCATTCTTTAAAAAACGAGCTTTTCTGTGGAAATCCGTTTCACTGTCTCCTCATAGTATAACACTTTATCCCCACAGAAAGAAGTTTTAGTTTTGTTCTTTAGTCACCTGAAGGCTCTCTATTCCTTCAGAAGCTGAAATAATCTCAACAACACAGCAAAAAAAAATTTTTTAACCAATTTTCTGCCATCCATATTCAGAGGAAACGTTTACTGTCAGATTCTATCTGAAAATTCTGTCAGCAAGTCTATGCAAACTCATCCACCTGGCTACACCAACACAGCCAGACTCCTTGGCCCGCTGCCTCCCCCACCGTCTGGAGGACTCAGCCCTGACTTGGCCACGAAGCCCTCATGGGTCTGGGACAGATGTCCACGAAGCCCTATGGCCTCGCGGCTGTGCTCCTGAGCATGTCAGAGCAGGCCGCCGCCGCGCCCAGTGCGGGAGTGACGGGGCCACAGACCAGCCAGGACAGTGAGCACAGGAGAGGCCTACACAGTGAGCTGGGAGCCCGGCCTCCCCACTGACCACGGCGCGGGGTGGGCCGGCCACCTAGCCCCACGGACTGTGCTCCTTATTGGCAACCTGACCAATGGCCTCTGGGGTCCCTGCCGAACCTCGGGGAAGTGCACAGGGCACTCTGATTCCTGAGGAGTGATCAGTGAAATTCCCAGTGATCCCTCTGTGACTGTTGTCTTCTCTCAGGATGTACGGGTAAAGGGCCGATAAGATCTAGCTGCTGCTGAAACACAGAGAGAGACCCACTGCACACGCGTCCGTGTTAATCCACGTCACAGTCTGCTGTGCCCACCCCGGCCCTGGCTCTGGGCCTGACCCCTGGGCCAGGTGGCACTGCCCCCATCACCGTGGGCAGGGGGACAGAGACTCCCGTCTGCACCGGCCTCTCCCCCGCCCCTGGGTTAGGGCACTATTTACAGATGCTGAGGGCGCAGGGAGCAGTTGCTGATGAGACAGACGGGTAAATAAAATGGAGCGAACACTCTAAAGGTCACCTGTTTGGAGAGAAGAAGTGGTACAGGGGAGACGCGCATCCATCTAGAGTCAGAATGGCCATCCTGGGCGCCTCCCTCCGCCCTCCAGGGAAACCCCGACCCCGACAGTAGGCTGGGGAGCCCTCCCCGGGACCACCCCTCCCCCGCCCTCCACTTCTGTCCCCACATCGCCCACCTCTTCTCCCAGCCCCCACGCTGTTGTCAGGCCATGGGTTTCAATGTCAAAAAGGGAGTAACGCAGAAGCTCGTTAAGATGCTCCCCTAGTTTTTGCCGTCAACACTAATGAACAGGCTGTTAGCCAAATCAATTTGTTGGGGATGGGGAGCTGCGGGTCCCAAAACCAAAAACACCGCTTTGCATGTTGGCTCTCATGCAGTGACTCCCTATCAGCTTGGGTAAAAACTCAGTAACCTGAGAGAAACCCCAGGAGAGGGGACTGGCTCCCAAATGCTGAGCCTGCTGGGCGACCAAGACCCCAGGCCTAGTTAAAGCCTGCAGGCTTTCTGTTCTCAGGAGGAGCCATCCACTCCCTAGCTGGTTAGCCCAGGTGGGGTCCAGTCAGAACAGAGACTCAGGTGAGAAATGTGGGCTTCACGAGAGGAATGTGGGCTTCAAGGTCACAGAGGACAGAAGAGAAAGACCCACAGGAGGAAGAGAGGCACCTGTTCCCCAGGAGGGGCCCCCTCTCAGGCAGGGGGCAGCTGGGAGGATAAAGGGAAAGAGATGGGGTGACCGCAGAGCCCGAGGGCTTCCACCCAGCAGGTGCTGGGAGTGAGGGGGCCAAGTCCTCAGGATCTGGGACCGTGGAAGTCGGGGGGTGTCGGGGGGAGGCCGCCTGGGGTGGGGGGAGACGAGGGGAGGGAATGGCGCCGAAGGTGACTGCCACGCTGACCCATGAAGTCTGGGGGGCCCTCCCTGAGGAGCTGCAGCACACCAGTGGCAGGTGCCACTCAGGAAAAGGGGTGCTGACGAGCCAGCACGCCCCCAGCCAGCATCCTGAGCCTGCTCTTCCTGTGGTTTCTGGCCTGGTGGCGCCCCCCTCACGCACCTTCATGCAGCTCTCCTGGAGGCCTCTCACAGCCTCGCGAGGGTCCATTTAATGGGAAGAATTTCTTAGAAGAGCATGATTTCATAGCACACTTGGCTACCATGAGCCCACACGGGCCCAAGACTGCTGAGCTGAGTAAGGGAGGGAGCCGGCTGCATGGCAGGCCCAGCTTTGGGAGCACTCGAGGAAGGAAAGGAGCCTCCTGCAGGCGGAGGCCATCGCCCCGGCCCTGCAGCCTGGATGGTGCACAGCAGAGGGCCACCCGCCGGGGGCACAGCAGACACCCTGAGTGACATAACACCACGCCCCAAGAATCAGGGATGCCTTCACCCCAGCTGTCAGCGCCATAAGCCGGCTGGCGAGGAGCTGTTTCTTAGTAAGAGCGTGTATTAGGAGCTGAACCTGAACCTGATCACCCTAAGGCATCATCAGTGAGCTGCAGTCGGCCAAACGGAAGGCTCAGGTGTCAGCCTGGGGAGTGGGTTTGAGAAGGTCTGCAGGAAAAGTCCTTGCATACATGAGCAAGGACTCACGATAGCAATCAGGAAAAACTTCGTGGGAGAAAGACAACAGACCCAGGCGCTGAGCTGAGACAGCCACGTGAGAATTCCGAGCAGAACCAACTGGGTCAGCTGATACCTGCCGAGGTCAGAAACACGGCAGAGAAGGGGGACCCGAGGAGGTTCTCAGGGAAAAGTGTCCGGCTCGCTGAGACACTAAGCCAAGCTTCCCGCCAGCGACTCCCCGTGGCTTTCTCAGGGGCGCCGGGGTGAAGAATCTGCCTGCCAATGCAGGAGACACGGGTTCAGTCTCTGGGTTGGGAAGACCCCCTGGAGAAGGAAACGGCAACCCACTCCAGTACTTCTGCCTGGAGAGTTCCATGGATGGGGAGCCTGGTGGGCTACACTCGCTGGATCACAGAGTTGGATGTGACTGAGCACGCACACAGGGCTGCCACACGACCCCCAGCACGACCACTGCTGCCCTCTGAGCCAAGCTCGCCACCGGGGGCAGCCACGGGAACGGGGGGCCTGGACAGGCAGGCTTCCGTGTGAATGGGGCACACCATGAGCAGAGCCCCACGTTTAATGAAGTCTTCTGAAATTTGGAATTGCTGCCCATCGGTGATTTACTGTTAAGCGCTTCTCCCTGGGATCTTGCATTTCTAAAAATACTATTTGCTTTTTATTTAACACTGAGCCTCTTGATGTTCTGGAATACAAAAATAGCGTCTTATTATTTTAAAAGCTTAAGAGAGAAACCAGCCATATTATTAGGGAAAGAAGACGTATGCAGCTGTAGTCTGTTCAAATATCAAGAGGTGTGACTTTTCAAATCACATTTCAATCTTTATTTACATAAGACTTTTAGAAATAGTGGGTGTAAATATTAAATCACCCAAGCCTGGGTGAAATTTTATTGAGAATAACTACAAATAAAGGGAAACTGATTTTTTAAAGTCACTTTCTGAAAATTTAGATGAAAAGAATATCGAGCATTAGTGAAAAAAAATGATATATTTACATATCAATATAGGTTTTCCATGCACAGACTCATCTCCTAGGAAACATACAGAGGCAAGCTTGGGGAATCACAGAAGGAAACCCTAATCAAACAGGTGCTGCTGTTCAAACAGAACATCAGCTTAAACGATCCAATCAGCTGCTCGAGCCAAATTTTTTTTCCTTTAAGCTGTTCATGCCAGAAGACAACCTCTTGGAGCATTAAGAATCCATATTACGTTCCAACTGTTTGCCCAACAGATGGGGGATTTGAAAGACACATTCCATGGAAATGGGACGAGAACAAGGAGGGTTTCAAGTTAGTCACCAGCAATAATGCACTCTACCCATAGTGGGGTCATAATATTAATTATCAAAATCCAGGGCACATTTGGCAGTTACACGAATCAACTGAAATACAGTAAGTTGCTGGATCTTTAGTTTCAACATTATTCAGGATTATTGCTGGCTCAGTTGTTGAAGAATCACCTGCAATGTAGGAGACCTGGGTTCGATCCCCGGGTCGGGAAGATTCCCCTGGAGGAGGGCATGGCAACCCACTCCAATCTTCTTGCCTGGAGAAGCCCATGGACAGAGAAGCCTGGTGGGCTACACTCCACAGGGTCTCAAGAGTCAGACACGACTTAGCAACTAAACCACCACCACCTCCACACCACAAAGTGCAACACGACTGCGATTTTCCTGATGATGGAATACGAAGGCAGCCAGGCATGTCTCCACGGGCAGGCCCACCTGGCCTTGGTCTTCGTACTTGCCGAAGGACTTCAGAGGCCCTCTGGTGACTGGCCTTTGTTTAAAACAAAATCACTGCCTCCCCCTACAAAACAGTCACCCACAATGCACCACGTGAAGACTCTGCAATTTACTGACTCAAACGTTTGCTGATCAAAAGCAGCACTGTGTTGCCTCTAAATATCTTTAGGGGGAAATCCTGAAAACACTCACACTCACACACACACACACACACGCTCCTGGCTTCTATGTAGAAATTAAACACAATTCTGTTGTATTGCATTATGAAGACTGCAAGCTCAAAATTAAAAATAATTATAGAGGTTTCAAAGCTCTTATTTTTAGAACAAGCCCACATTTAGGAACAAAAGTACCATGATGCTAATGTGAATGAAGGACAGGGAAGCTTGGCATGCTTGGGGTTCATGGGGTCACAGAGTCGGACACGACTTAGCGACTGAACAGCAACAACGTACACTCCCTGATTTTCTGCCCAGCACAGGGTACTGAGAATCTGACTCTAGTGACACTAAGATGTCCCATTCCTTTGAATTAATGATGTGAATGCTGTTTCTCCTTCTGAAATTTGGGATTTATGTCAAGTGTATGCAAATAGGAAGGAAAAGCTTAAGGAGGGGAAAGAAAAAGCAACACTGATTCCCATTTGGGTAAGTGAATGAGTTAAGGACATTTCTCTAAGATGTCCTCCAATTAGCTCTATTTTAACCATTTCCAGGACCTGTTTCCTTCTCTAAACCCTGTTTTTATAAAGAATTTTAAATGTATATTCAATTTGTAGTCTCAGTCTGAAGCTGGAAGCAAATTAGTTTGCAGCCGAGTAGAATGCTCAGAAAATCAACCTGCACCTTTTAATTCACACCCCTCGTTCCTTAGGAACGAAACGGCCATTTCTACCACCCTTGCTGGATCCAGGAGTTAAGGGCAGGCCTTTCATGTCCCAGGACTTAAGGGCAGGCCTTTCGCGTTACAGCCAGCGGGGGGTGTACTTACAGACTCTCCCGCGACGCAGCGCGGGCAAGGCTGGGCCCGGCTCCTTCCGCCGCCCGGAGGACCCTGCCAACAAACCACAGCCGCGGATGAGCCAGGGCAGCGCTGAGTCACACTTTCACCGAACGGGTAAAGGCTGGTCTGCGGGAGCAGGAACCTACCCCCGTGCCTGGTCGGCCCTGGCCGCTGTCGGGCCGCGGTGAGGGCAGGCGGCCTCTGCGCTGGGCATCCAGGGACTCGGGCTCCTCGCTGCCCGCGGACGCAGGGATGCGCACCCGCACCTGGGCGCAGTCCCGCTCGGGCGCCGCGGCGTCCAGCCTCCTGCACGCCCGCTTCTGCAACGACACAGCCTCACTTCAGATGGCCTTGGAGGGCATACGGCGCTCTGACTGAATCTGCCTCTGAGAACCTCCTGCAAACACAGACCCCGAGGAGCATGGAAAGTTTATACGACGTGGGGAGAGACAACTTCCAACTTTATCTTCCGGGAATAACCACCATCACTTAACCTCATTACTTCCAGCACAGTCTGATATTTACTTAGCTTTACAAGTTTAAAATAGTCATTTGAAGCAGTTTTGGTCAAAATTCTTATGTAAACTGTTGTGACGGGTTCATTGATACAGAAAATGTACAAAACCTGTAAATTTTTGTTCAAGAAACTAGTTATGCGCTTCGATACTTTTGCCAGGTCGGTACTTTCTTAATACAATATCAAGTCATGTACTTCCTTAATATGATATGAATAATTCCGCGTGGATAATTCTTTGTCTTCCTGACACTGAAGAGTGGGCTGATTTTATTTATTTCACAAGCTGCACACACAGCCCGTAAGCGATAACCTTCGGGAAAGGCATTTGACTTTGGCATTCCCGTGAGTTAAAAATGAATTACAAAAGCAGTCTTCCAAAGCTGAAGTTCCAAGTCTGTGCTCCGTGGGGTAAGGATGTGTTCAGGGACACAGAGCAGATGGGCAGGAGGCCTCTGCAGGGGACAGAAGGTCCACCCTGTCCTGGGCCCCCGCTGCTGGACGGTGCCCACCAGAGTCAGGGAACACCCCTGGTTCACGGGCGGTCCCACACTCTCCTCAGTCACCGGCAAACCGTTGTCATGATTTGCCCCAAATCTGTTTACGATCCATTCCATTATTCATTCATTATTTTCTAAGTGGACTTATTATTTTATGGCTTTATTTAATATAGAAACTTGGTATCAAGTGCTAGTTTTACTCTTCCTTAACTAACATGTCTTGAAATAGATAGCTGAGGAGGAAAATGGCAAATGCTGACCTCTGAGCCCCTAAACCAGAGAATAATGCCCTGGGGTAAATACAGTGCAGACTCCGAGAGGCTGAGACAAGGGCGGAGGCAGCCGGCCCCCCACCCCCCACGCCACAGTCCTTCCTGAACACAAGCAAGTCCAGAAAGGTCAGCCACTGCTGCAGAACCACAGCCGGCACAACCTGAGCTGGAGAAGGCGGACATCTGAGAACGCGGCCAGGGGACAGAAAAGCCACCAGAGCCCAGCGCCGGCCCCCTCCGCTCCAGCCCACACCCTCCAACGTGGCCCTGCCCTGACAAGGGCAGGAGGAGATGCCGTGAGCGGGACAGGACAGGGTCGCTGGCGAGGGAAAGGCGCCCGGACGCGCAGCGAGGAGGAGCCCGAGCCCCAGAGCCCAGAGGCGGGCAGGGGCTCCAAAGTCCGCACGGTGGCCACGGGCAGAGCACTGCCAGAGGTGCGCCTCCGAACTCAGCTCCCGGGAGGGGCACGGCAAAGGGGCAGGCCGGCGCCCCCAGGGCCAGGTGGTGGCGAGGAGGAGGAGACAGAGGGCAAGTTTGGGGTCCAGCAAGTGAGGATGCCCATCATACCAGGGGGCTCAGCGCCACCCCGTCCATCAGCAGACACCCGCCCCACCTGCGCTCAGCCACGCCAACAGTGGAGGTGCCTAACGGCAGTCTTTACAAGGCCAGCATCTTCAAACAATACCCCCAAACATGAAAATTCCTTCTGAAAAAGACATGAGTCAAAGGAGACTATAAGTCTAACACTCTTAAAACATAAACACTCAAACATTTGAGGATACGAAAAACCACCCTGATTTAGCAATGTAAAAACAGAAAGGACAAAAATGGGGAGAAGCCAAGAGAGACTTGAATGAGTTCAGGAAAGTAATGGAGGGGAAATGAGGAATAAATTATAAAATGCACTAAATAGGGTAAATTCAAGTGAAAATTAACAGAGGACACCAAAATAGGGTAGGAGCATAATCAAGAGAAGAAAACGACAGAAAGAAAAACGGGCGGTTAAAAAAATGCAGCAGCAGGAAGGGAAGACAGAGAAGCAAGGAGCGCTCGCTGAGTCAGAGCTCTGGAAAGAGGAGAGCAAAGTGACAGAGCAAAGCTAAGGCTGAAAACCACAGCCCGAGAAAACTTCATGGAGAGAGGAGACTGGCTGAAGCTCAAAATGAGGAGGATCACGGGGCACCTGGGCAAAGTAACCCAGAAAGACCAACACGGAGACACCCTAAGAAACCCGGGCACTGCAAAGAGGAAGACAAAATCCTCAAAGCCCCTGGGCGCACAGGTCAATGACTGTGAAAAGGAACTGGACAGGCATCAGGCTTTTCAAGGCCAACACGTAAGTGAGACAATGGAGAAACGTGCTTTCAAACCTCAGGGAAAGAAAACACAAACCAAGAATTTAGTTTACCATGCTGTCCTCCAAACATCAAGATTACAGAAACAGAATTTCAGCATACCTGAATTTAGAGACCACTACAGCCATGAGCCCTTCTAGAGGATTCTATGTGAGGGTAAGCTGCATCTAACTAACCAGTGGCGACTGGGAAAATTCCAGCCTAAGGATTTTTCGTGAGCTTCTGAAGGTATTAAGATGTGCATCTCAAACTAAATTTAAAATAAAGGTGGAATCAGGCTGACAGACAAACGTGCAAATAGTGCATCCTCTGACACGGTGGGAATAATTCCACTAAAACACAAGAGATAAGCGAGAGGGAAAGTGGAGAAATTCTGCAGTACAGGTCAATACTGTACAAGCGACAGTCGTGTATCAAAGGACCCCAGGAGAAAGATTACTGTTAAATGAATGCGGGAAAGACAGATCCACCCACATGGACTGACAGTCTTCTGCCAGATAGCTGACCACTGCTCCACAGACGCGCCAGGGTCAGGAAACCACGCAGACGTCGGTGACTAGAGGGGTGAGCAGGACTCAGCGCAGTGTGGGGTCCTGGAAGAGATCCAGGACAGAAAAAGGGTGCTAGCGGGAAATCAGGTGAGGCTGGAGCCCGGGCGACGGCCGTGCGCGGGGGGAGCCTGGCGGTCTGCCGATCGTACTGTGCCCACGTGCGTTGTTCAGGTGAATTCTCTATATTACAGTTGCTTTTCCCCAACCTTTCTGTAATCTAAAACTGCTTGGAAATGAAGTTTTAAAAGATAGAAAACCTCCTGCACCTGCTCTGGTGCGTACCACACATCTAGAAATACGGATATAAGCCAAGTCACCTTCCCACGATCCTAATTTTCCTCTTGAGGGACATGAAGGGTGACGTGTGTAAGACAGAAGTCCTTTCCATGTGTGAAGACAGCTCTCGGATACCTCTGAGGCTGCTTCTCTCCAGCCAAGCGCTCCTGCTCTCTTTCACTCTCCCACATCTGAGAGCCTTTCCAGAATCTTCCTCTTCTAGACACCATGTCCTGGAGTTTCTAAGTCGTCATTATTCCTCCTGAAAGGCACCAAGTAGAATACTCCCCAAACGCTGTCACCACCGCGGAGGAGAGCAGAGCGGCCGCCCCTCCACCTCCACGACGTAGTCCAAGTCCACAGGGAAACCCCTGGCCTAGGGGCCCAGCGACCCGCCCCGGGCCCACGCGAGGCCCACCCCCTAGCTGACGTCTGCCTCCCCCACAGGATGCACAGCCCATTCCTGGGGACTGTTGAGGGTCCTTCTGCTTTAAATTTAACGCCAGGCTCTGCTACGTAACCCTTTAGTTTCCAAATCTAATCGGATTTCCTTGCTATTTTCCAGTGTATCAAAGTACTGCCAAATACCGCCATCATCACACGAATCGCCTTCGTGATTGGAAATGGTGCCGCCTGCCGTGCTCGCCTGAGTCGGATGGAAGGGTTGAGGAAGAAAAGACCAAGGATCGCAATCTCCGGTTACGCAGGGCCTGCTCGGCCTTCACACTGCACAAAGAGGCGTGCTGTGTGAAGGGGCTTCCTGCCAACCCCCACTGTCTGGGTGGGACTCGCCTGGTGGCCCCCGCGGAACCCCCAGTGCGACCCCCGCAGGGGGCCTGAGTTCATCTTGGGTCGGGGAATAAAGATCGTGCCTGCCGGGCAGTGCGGCCAGAAAAAATCCAGGCAAAGCGAAGTGGGGACACATGCCCCGCGCCGTCCACACGCAGGATGCGACTCTCCTCCTGCAGTCACATCCTGTGGGGCCCTAAGTGGGAAACCTTAAAAAAAAAAGCGCTAGCTTTGCGGTGGGAAACTAAGGCGGCGCCTGGCGGAAGGGATAGGGGCGTGGCCTATGCTTGTCAAAGTTTTTGATTGGCTCTCTTGGTTTCCGTGCACGTGAACTGTGATCGCCATAGACTCCTTTTATAATGAAGGCACATGCCGATTTGACCTTTAGCGTGATTGGTGCAACTATGGAAAGTCCTTGGCAACCTCCCTCCCCACTCCCCTCGCTTGCCTATATAAGCCGAAAGCTTGCGTAATAAAGTGGAACTGCTCCGACAGAACCTCTGTCCTGTCTGATTGTGGAGGGGCTGGGTTGGTCGACAGCAGGCTCACCTCTTCTCAGGACTGCTGGGCTTTGCTGAGGGATGTTCCACTGCCTCTCTCTTTCTGCAGAGCGCCCCCTGCAACATCCCAGCCCCATGCTCCTTTCTGAGGAACATCGCTTGCCAAAAAGGAGAGCAGAGGGGCGTGGACGGGTGACTGTGAGCAGGAAGCGTGCTTCTCGATGAGATCTACACACTCCATGTTTCTCGATGAGTTAGAAGGATTCTATCTTCTTCTCTGTGGGGTCAAACAAGGCCTGGCACAGCAGGTCAGCAGACCTATGGCCACCCACAGTGGTCACTCCTCGAGGCTCTGGTGGTGGGGGCTGGGCCCCATGTGGCAGGGGAAGGGGAGTCATGCTGATCCCAAGTCAGTCATCGAGGGCTGGGCTCCTCCAGGGAACATGGTGGCCCTCGACTGGCCGAGGGGACTAAATCATTCATGTTCTCTGCTTTAAACAGGGATCAGGGAAAGCTGGCTGTACATGACACTGACTTGCATATTTACTTGGCAAGTATTCCAATTACTGTGGATTGGCCTGGACCAAGGGGAAACGAGGGCTGAGAGGTGCTGAAGTCCAGGACACACATGTCACATGCCCCGCTCTCTCCACTCCCTTCTGGATAGGCTGCAGTCAGCCTTCGTCAGGGCACGTGAAGGTTTAGCATCTAGTTGCAGACGATGACTGCAGCCATGGAATTAAAAGATGCTTGCTCCTTGGAAGAAAAGCTATTTAGACCGCATATTAAAAAGGATAGACATCACTTTGCCGACACTCATCTAGTCAAAGCTGTGGTCTTTCCAGTGGTCATGCAAGGATGCGAGATCTGGACCATGAAGGCTGAGCACTGAAAAACTGATGCTTTCAACTGTGGTGCTGGAGAAGACTCTTGAGAGTCCCTTGGACTGCAAGATCAAACCAGTCAATCCTAAAGGAAATCAACCTGAATATTCATTGGAAGGACTGATGCTGAAGCTGAAGCGCCAATACTTTGGCCACCTGATGCGAAGAGCCAACTCACTGGAAAAGACCCTGATGCTGGGAAAGACAGGACAGGAGGAGAAGGGGACGAAAGAGGATGAGATGGTTGGATGGCATCATCAACGCTATGGACATGAGTTTGCGCAAACTCTGGGAGACGGTGAACGGCAGGGAAGCCTGGCGTGCTGCAGTCCGTGGGGTCGCAAAGAGTCAGACACGACTGAGCAGCAACAAATGACTCTGGCACTGTGGAAACAAAATTCAGACCCTGAATAAACACAAAGACCCCGTTACTTAATAACTATAGAAGACCTATCAAGCAGCACTCTCACTAGAGAAGAGCTGAAAGAGAAACACAGTTGAGTAAGACCAGACACCTGACAGGATGCCCCTCTGGAAACCCGTTTCTCGACTCTGTGCGCAAAGAGAACGTGGAGGGTAAAGGAAGAAGATGCCAACTTCCTTGAATGCTTTCACAGAAACACCTTGTGAATTCTCTTCAATCAGCACAGCAAGAAAACTGGCAGGTTCTTGAAAAGCCTCAAGTCAAGCACATGTAATATATATGCTAATATATGTTAAGCACATATACTCTAAGTTAGAATACCAATGTAAATTGTCAGAAGTTGGCGATGCAATTAAAGGTAACCCTCCAACTACACACATACACGCACAATAATCTCATTTTTCATTTGAAGGTGTTTTAAGGATCTTTATTGGCCAGTGGCATTTATTCTGAAGATCATCTGAATCACGGATGTGTGCTGCTGGCGGGGTCCCGGTCATCAGAAAGCTGCTGAGAGAGGTGTTCCAGTCTAGTGTAATCTCTGTCAAGTAAAGAAAGTTCACTTCGGCTGGAGCAGCTGACGTGGACATCCACCAGCTTAAGACAGAACCGCTAGCGCCAGGGAGCAGGACTGCGGAGGCCTGCAGACTGTTGCTGAGAAAAGCGTGCAGAGATCCCCCCTCGGGGACACTCACTTGGAAATGACCTTGCACTCTTGGGGGTGTTGCTTTCTGCAGCACAGACTGAACTACAGAAACCAGCAGAAGCCAGGATGCCTCCTCAACCCCGTGTGGCCAGGTGCCTGGGACTTCAGCCACAAGGACCGTAATGTCGGGGTGCTGTGCACCATCAGCTGCCCTTTCCAGAAGACTCCTCCCCGTCCCAGGCGCGGACTTGCGTCCACACCCCAGACCAAGTCCTCCTCAGGAAAGAGAAAGCAGCCAATGAGGAGACAAGCGAGGTAAGCCGTGGGCACCACCGTGATTCCATGAAAGCTGGCTCCCCAGAGGAAGGTGGTGGAGGAGAGCAAAGAAAAACCACTCTTTTACTTCCAGTGAGAATGAAAAGACATAAACACACGCTCTAGACTGAGCACTAATGTCGCTTGCGTGATTTACCAAGGCCAGTATAGACCTAAACTATGAAACCCTACTTACCACAGGTGGGACCTAGTAACTGTCCTTGCAATGATTAAAAAAAACTACAGCGTGGAGTGTTTCTATATTTGTTATTTCAGTAGCAAACCAGAGCCCCGTGCTGCCAGAAAAGTAGGGCATTTTACTTCTATTCTGCACATGAAGAAGGTGAAGTCCACCAAACCCTGCTAACTTGCCTGAAGTCCAGTGACTGGAAATGCCAGACCTGGGGCTCAGCGTGCGTTCAGACAAGACTGAGACATATTCTAAAGAAGCACTAAACACTGAATGACGTATGGAAAATATATCGAAGCTTAACATAAAGCGGCAGTGATCGAGACTGCAGCGGTGGCGCAGGATACACACAGAGGTCAGTGGAGCAGAACTGAGAGTGCACTGAACTAGCTTCTGACAAGGGCGCTGAGACAGCTCAGCGGAGAAAGGAGAGCCTTCCTAAGAAGCGGTGCTGGCGTAACTCTATCCACATGCAGAAAGAGGAATTCAGGGCCCTAACACATACCACACACAGAGGTGAACTTGGGATGATCAGAGAGCTAAATGTAAGAGCAGGGAACATTAAATTTTTAGAAGAGAACATAACAGAAGATCTCTGTGATCTTGGGCTTGGCAACGATTTTTTAGATACGACACCAAAAGCATGACTCATAAAAGAAACAAATTCATAAACTGGATTTCATCAATATCCAAAACTGCTTACCATATGCACGCTAATGGACTTGTCTCCAGAATATATAAAGAAGTCTTTCAACTCAACAAGATGGTACAATTTTTTAAACGGGCAAAGGACATGAATAGGAATTCTGCTGACAAAGATATACATATGGTCAACAAGTACATGAAAAGATGTTCAGCATCATTAGTCATTACAAAAATACAAATCAGAACCACAGCGGGCTGCCGTGTCCCACCCACTGGAATGGTCATAATCCAAACAAGTGCTGGCAAGGATGTGGAGAAAATAGAACCCCCAGTTGTTGCTGGTGGGAATTTAAATAGTGCAGCTATTTTGCAGAACAGTTTGGTGATTCCTCAAAATGCTGAGCACAGAGTTAGCTAATAACTCAGCAATTCTCCAGCGAGGCACCTACCCAAGGGAGATGAAAACACGCGTCCACACAAAAAACCTGTACCTGACTGTTCACAGCAGCATTCCTCAGAAAATCCCCGAAGAGCAGACAACCCGAATGCCCATCCACGGAGAAATGCTTCAATAAAATGTGGTGTTATTCATACAATGTAATATTTAGCGACAAGAAGAAATAAAATACTGATATATATTTCAATACTGATGAACCACTTATGTTAAGTGAAAGAAGCCAATCACAGGAGACCAAATATCGTGCGACTCCATTTACATGGAATGGCCAGGCCAGCAGAGGACAGGAAGCAGACTGGTGGCTGCTCAGAGGGCGGGGGCAGCGGGGCAGGGGGCCAGGCTTCTTTCAGGGGGGTGAAAAGGCCCTGAAATCAGGCGGTGACGGTGTTTACACAACTCCGCACTCCACCGAAACCACTGATCTGTGCAGCTTCAGAGCGAACTTCACTAGGGTACTAATCTGCAAAGCTCTCATCTATTATATACTCATTGATTATTTATTTATATAGGTATATATTCTGGCGTAACTCTATCCACATGCAGAAAGAGGAATTCAGGGCCCTAACACATACCACACACAGAGGTGAACTTGGGATGATCAGAGAGCTAAATGTAAGAGCAGGGAACATTAAATTTTTAGAAGAGAACATAACAGAAGATCTCTGTGATCTTGGGCTTGGCAACGATTTTTTAGATACGACACCAAAAGCATGACTCATAAAAGAAACAAATTCATAAACTGGATTTCATCAATATCCAAAACTGCTTACCATATGCACGCTAATGGACTTGTCTCCAGAATATATAAAGAAGTCTTTCAACTCAACAAGATGGTACAATTTTTTAAACGGGCAAAGGACATGAATAGGAATTCTGCTGACAAAGATATACATATGGTCAACAAGTACATGAAAAGATGTTCAGCATCATTAGTCATTACAAAAATACAAATCAGAACCACAGCGGGCTGCCGTGTCCCACCCACTGGAATGGTCATAATCCAAACAAGTGCTGGCAAGGATGTGGAGAAAATAGAACCCCCAGTTGTTGCTGGTGGGAATTTAAATAGTGCAGCTATTTTGCAGAACAGTTTGGTGATTCCTCAAAATGCTGAGCACAGAGTTAGCTAATAACTCAGCAATTCTCCAGCGAGGCACCTACCCAAGGGAGATGAAAACACGCGTCCACACAAAAAACCTGTACCTGACTGTTCACAGCAGCATTCCTCAGAAAATCCCCGAAGAGCAGACAACCCGAATGCCCATCCACGGAGAAATGCTTCAATAAAATGTGGTGTTATTCATACAATGTAATATTTAGCGACAAGAAGAAATAAAATACTGATATATATTTCAATACTGATGAACCACTTATGTTAAGTGAAAGAAGCCAATCACAGGAGACCAAATATCGTGCGACTCCATTTACATGGAATGGCCAGGCCAGCAGAGGACAGGAAGCAGACTGGTGGCTGCTCAGAGGGCGGGGGCAGCGGGGCAGGGGGCCAGGCTTCTTTCAGGGGGGTGAAAAGGCCCTGAAATCAGGCGGTGACGGTGTTTACACAACTCCGCACTCCACCGAAACCACTGATCTGTGCAGCTTCAGAGCGAACTTCACTAGGGTACTAATCTGCAAAGCTCTCATCTATTATATACTCATTGATTATTTATTTATATAGGTATATATGTCTAGTCAAGGCTATGGCTTTTCCTGTGGTCATGTATGGATGTGAGAGTTGGACTGTGAAGAAAGCTGAGCACTGAAGAACTGATGCTTTTGAACTGTGGTGTTGGAGAAGACTCTTGAGAGTCCCTTGGACTGCAAGGAGATCCAACCAGTCCATTCTGAAGGAGATCGGTCCTGGGTGTTCTTTGGAAGAAAGGATGCTAAAGCTGAAACTCCAGTACTTTGGCCACCTCATGCAAAGAGTTGACTCACTGGAAAAGACTCTGATGCTGGGAGGAATTGGGGGCAGGAGGAGAAGGGGACGACAGAGGATGAGATAGATGGCTGGATGGCATCACCTACTCAATGGACGTTGAGTCTGAGTGAACTCCAGGAGTAGGTGATGGACAGGGAGGCCTGGCGTGCTGCAGTCCATGGGGTCACACAGATTCGGTTATGACTGAGCTGAACTAAAAGCTATTTTTTTAATGAGCAAAAAAATCTGAATAGACAGTCCACCAAAAAGATATGAATGATTAATAAGCACATAAAAAGATGTTCAACATCAGATATTCATCATTAGGGAAATAAAAATTTAGATAGCTGTGAACACCTAACTTCACATCTACTAGAATGACTACAGTCAAAACAACAGACGTGAGGAAGATGTGGACAAGCCAGAGCCTTCTTAGGATGCCAGCAGGGGCGCCCACTTGGACCACAAAGAAGGCTGAGCACCAAAGAACAGATGCTTTCAAACTGTGGTGCTGGAGAAGACTCTGATGGGTCCCTTGGAGAGCAAGGAGATCAAACCAGCCGACACTAAAAGAGACCAACCCTGAATGCTCACTGGAAGGGCTGATGCTGAAGCTGAAGCTCCAGCTCTAATACTCTGGCCACCTGATGCTAAGAGCCAACTCACTGGAAAAGATCTTGATGTTGGGAAAGACTGAAGGCAAGAGAAGAGGACAACAGAGGATGAGATGGTTGGACGGCATCACCAATTCATCAAACATGAGTTTGAGCAAACTCTGGGAGATGGTGAACGACAGGAAAGCCTGGTGTGCTGCAGTCCACGGGGTCAAAGAGCCAGACGCTGCTGAGCAACTGAGCAACAAAGGGGTGTCAAATGCTGCCACTACTTTAAAAAACTGTTTGGCAGTTTTTAGAAGTTAAACATAATTTTAACATTGGAACCAGTCATTCTAGCCTCGGTGACTATCTAGCAGAAAAGAAAACTTATGTCTACACAACGACCTCCATATGATCCTTCCGAGTTTCCAGCACCATTTGTAACAGCCGGAGGAAAAAAACAGCACCAGTGTCCACCCACTGATGAATGAATAAACAAAATGTGGCATATCTATACAATGGAATAATATTTAGCAATAAAAAAACAAGCTACTAATATATGTTTCATTGTGGACGAACCTCAAAAACATTATAAAAGTGAGAGAAGTCAGCGGCAAAACCTTACATTCTATGATTCTGTTCACATAAAATGTCTAGAAAAGGCAAACCTAGAGAAACAGAAAGCAGATCAGCGATGGACGAGACCTGGGGCACGAATGGGAGTGCAAATGGGCACAAGAGAACTTTCTGAAGAAAGCAGTCTGATTATGGTGATGGCTGCACAGCTAAATTCACAAAAAATCACTTCACTGTACACTTAAAATTTTTAAAACTTTAATCCATGTGGTCTTGATGGTAAGTGTAAAAGGGAAATCTGAGAAGTCATAGCCAGGGGACCATTCTGAAGGGGCACACTACACCAGGTGATTTATAATTTTCCCTAAATAAATGATATACATTTTGAAGATAACAACCACTTGATTCTTTACAGTTAAACATACACACACTCTTCATGCGAAGCAAGTACACAGTGGGTGCTGAACGCCCTCTGGTGTGCCTCGCTTGGTCTTGGTCCTCCACGGGTCACTGCTGAGCACAAGAGACACTCAAAAGGGCCCAACCCATCCAAAACTGCCTCCTGACTGACCCAACCTCATCTTGACTCTTCTGAGTTATGTACAAAGAAATCCGCTGAAAACCAAATGATTCATGCTGCGTGTAGCTGGCAGCATGAATATCTGATTCGAGTTACAACTGAAGATGAAGTCACTGATAAATTTCCTTTCTCTAGATGGGAGGATTGTTGTTGTTCAGTCGCTCAGTCATGTTCGACTCTTTGTGACCCCAAGGACTGCAGCACGCCAGGCCTCCCTGTCCATCACCTTCTCCCAGAGCTTGCTCAAACTCAAGTCCATTGACTCGGTGATGCCATCCAACCATCTCATCCTCTGTCGTCCCCTTTCTCCTTCTGTCTTCAATCTTTCCAGCATCAAGGTCTTTTCCAGTGAGTCCACTCTTTCCATCAGGTGGCCAAAGTACTGAAGTGTCAGCTTCAGCCTCAGTCCTTCCAATGAATATTCAGGACTGATCTCCTTTAGAATGGACTGGTTGTATCTCCTTGCAGGCCAAGGGACTCTCAAGAGTCTTCTTCAACACCACAGTTCAAAAGCACCAATTCTTTGGTGCCCAGCTTTCTTTATAGTCCACCTCTCACATCCATACATGACTACTGGAAAAACCATAGCTTTGACTAGATGGGCCTTTGTTGGCAAAGTAATGACTGTGCTTTTGATAGCTGAGTACAATTAAACTGAGTAGACCAGACAATACAAAGGAGCTCAATGGATAATTTCTAAAAAAACAGGTGAGAGAAGTAGATAGTTTCTTGAGTAATTATTTAGAACGAAAAGAGCGGCCACTGAAAGGCAGAGCCAAACGGTTTTGTCAGGGATCCACACCATCAGCTACTATTCACTAGGTTTTCACAGTGGGGATCTCATTCAGCAGATGAGCAAGAGAACCTATGTCCTACAGAGCAGAACAAGCAAATTTAATTCTGAATTTCTCAGTGTGTAAGTTAGACCCCATAAGGTTACTTAGATGGAGTTAGAGACATCAATACATCTGAGTGGTTTTGCTGACAAGAACACCCAGCTTTATTGGACAACCTTTCAGGTGTTAGCAAAAGTAGATCTATTAAGTTATCCAGAGAAATATCTATCATCAGCCCTCTAATTTAGGGGCAGCTATTCATAACATCAAGGATTGGTGAAAATGGCAGGAATTTTACAATTTACTCATGTCTAAATTTTAACAGCTGAATCAAAAACATTCCAGACCGCAACTCACTTACCTGCCCTCCCACAAAGCTCAAGTGTGCTCACCCTGGGACTGAAGGCATGGCCTGTGTACAGGTGTACCTGGAAGGAAAAACATGTCTGCTGATAGAATGTGCACCTAACTGGTTCCAGACTTGCAGAAGAAGCTACAGAGCACAGCTAAACAAAGCCACACAGGGCTGACGAGTTCAAGGCTGCGTTGGAAACACTAGCCCGTTAGTGGCTTTAGTCAGCGGTGACGCTGCTGCTGCAGCACAGAGCCTGCATGAGCCCTGCAAGTGTCAGTGGCTCACTCGCGTCCGACTCTGCAGCCCGCCAGGCTCCCACATCCAGGGAATTCTCCAGGCAAGAGTACTGGACTGAGTTGCCATTCTCTTCTCCAGGGGAACTTCCCAGCACAGGGATCCAACTCAGCACTGCAGGCAGATCTGAGCCACCAGGGAATGTGTGTTAAAGGAATTCCTTCAGGAAGAAAACCCAAAATTAAACCAGATGGAAATAAGAATATACAAAAGACTGAAGTGCACTGGAATGGTAACTCTGTGGGCAAATAGTAAGTTTTTTTTCTTGTTACTGAAACCTCTGTACTCTGCCCAGAGAGCCTGCTCTTTACAGAGTTTTTTTGGAAAAAGAGTCTTCAGGGAGATAAAAGGCTGAGGCATGAATTTTGGGCGTCTGGGTTGACACTTCCATTCTGAAAGGTGCAGTGAGTGAGGTGGTTAGGGACTGCAAGGAGCTGGGCACTGGATGCCCAGCCACGGGGTCAACCTAAGCAAGGCCTCCCTTCTCTTCTTCCAGAGCCTAGAACAGTGCTGGTACACAAAAGGTGCTCAGAAAAATAATTCTTAAAAAGTCTATGCAACAGAAACGATAAACACTACTGCTATTTAATTGCCACCGCATTCACTAACCTTACCATGACCAGGACACCCGCAAGAGGACAGGAGAGATTCCTGGCCCTGGCTCGTAAGAGTCCTCATCCCAGAGACGGCCCGCCGGCTGCAGCTCCCAGTCTCTCCTGCCGGCCTTAGCACACAGGGCGCAGAGCCGCTGGGCTATCACAGAGGCGCAAGGGGGCTCACGCTTCCGGAGCAGCCAGACTGGAGGGCATGAGAGAGAGCAAGAGAGCAGGAAGTGGAGGGAAGGACGCGGCTACCTTATGAAGCGCAATCCAGATCTCAGATCAAGAACTAGAGCACGATGCAACGTAAACAAGAACTCTCTCAGATCAGGAGACAGGACCCTCCCCCCTAGCACTACACACCCTCGCCCTTGTCTGGCAACAGTCTGGACGTGCTGGAGCCTCAGCCTGGGCACCTCATGCCACCAGCTCCAACCTGAAAGATCACTCAAGGTTTCTTCTACTAAGCCTCTCCTGTTTCCTCTGACCAACAGTGACCTATGGCTCCCCATCCCCGACAGTCCGGAGCATCACACCTTTCACCAGTTTATGGCCAACTTTGGACTTCGTTTTCAAGTCTCATGTTTTAGTTCCTCAAGCCCCCGGAGGAAGCTGTATAGCCCAGTGGTTAAGAACACAAGCCTTGGAGGGCACTGGTAGGGCTTAGGACCTACTCCCACCACTTGCCAGTGGATTAATCTCTCTGTACCTCAGTTTCCTCGTTGGCCACACGGACATCCTAACAGGCTGTTGTGAAACTGATAACCCTCATGGTGGCCACTTGAGGACTGGCAGAATCTGCCACACCTCAGCTCAATGTCTCCAAGATGTCCTCTCCTGCAGTGACAGCACAACCGCACACCCAGGAGCTCAAGTCACAAGCCTGGGGTCATCTGGACTCCTCCCTTCACACTCCCTTCCACACCCACTCCACCAGCAAGATCTGCCAGCTCTTCCTCCAAAATCCACAGCCACGTCTGCGTGCTGCCATTACACTGCCCTCAGGCTGAGCCTCTGACACCTCTCACCATCTATAGATGTGCCTCCCCTCTGACCACCATCCCTTTTATTTCCCACAAAGCTGCTCTGGGGAAGGGGTGGCCCTTTAAATGTCAGGATGATCATGCCACTTTCCTATCTACTTCCCACTATCTGGAGGATGGGGCTTCCCAGGTGGCTCAGTGGTAAAGAATCCACCAGCCAATGCAGGAGACACAGGACATGTGGGTTTGATCCCTGGGTCAGGAAGATCCCCTGAAGCAGACAACCTACTCCAGGACTCTTGCCTGGGAAATCCCATGGACAGAGGAGCCTGGCAGGGTTGCAAAGAATGAGACACAACTGAAAGGTTGGACACACAGATGCCTGGAGGACAAGGGGCTGCTGAAGCCAGGGACAGAATGAGACTGGGTGCGTGGAGGTCTCTGATCTGGGTACCACTAGAAGGCATGAGGAGAAGGGGATGACAGAGGATGTTGGCTGGCATCACCGACTCGATGAATGTGAGTTTGAGTAAACTCCCGGAGTTAGTGATAGACAGGGAGGCCTGGCCTGTTGCAGTCCATGGGGTCGCAAACAGTCGGACGCGACTGAGCAACTGAACTGGACTGAACTGAACTGTTCCACTGCCCTGGGCTCACCTCCATACTGCTATGCACAGAACCAAACTTCCCTCAGGGTTGAGCCAGGATGGTCTGAAGTCTCCCTGTTACAGAAGCTTAGCCTATGCCCTGTGAGGTGGCACCAGGGAGAGGGGTGCTGCATTAAGAACATAAGTGACAGCTCATGGTCAGGCAGCAGGTAGGGAAGAAAAGAGGCTTCAGGGGAGAAAGCGCCTCACTCCGGATAGGCTGTGCAAAACACTGGAGAAAAAGGCTGCCTGCACTGACTGGGAAGGCACAGGCTGTGCTTACGGAGCCGGGAGGAGTCGAGGAAGCACATAAATAACCCTGTCACTCGGTAAGGCGGCAGACGGCTGCTGCTCTTAGAAGGATCCATGAAGTAAACAAGACGAAATGAGAACCGGCGATTCGCAGGCACATGTGTTGGACAAGAGCGCAGCTCAGAGGCTCTGCCCTCCGTGTCACAATCCCATAGGGCTTTTGTCGATTCCCTGACAGCCTACGCACTTCCTGCTCACACTAATCTTCCCTTCAAGCCTCGCAAACTCGACGATGCACCCACCCCGAGCTTCATTAGGGACCCTCCCGTTACCCATCACCTCTTACCCTGCTTTCTCGCAGCAAACGACTGGAGTGTCTGCTGGCCTGGCACCCATGCCACACCCAGCCCAGCGCCTGCACATGGCGGTTTGACTCAGGAACAGCTGCGCGCAGAAGGCGAGAGGGCCCGTGACTTTGGACACAGAACCTCCGAGGCCTCCGCTGCAGCCCTGAGCACATGTAACCAGCCCCGGGTTTCCAGGACCCCGAGGTGCACGGGTCTGCATCTCTGCGCAGGCGCGATCTGAGGGGCGGTCCGCCTGGCCCGGGCCCCGCCCACTGTACTCCGCCCAAGTGGGCGCGCGCCGCCCGCCCGGGCCCGCATCTCTGCGCAGGCGCGGCCTGAGGGGCGGTCCGCCTGGCCCGGGCCCCGCCCACTACGCTCCGCCCAAGGGAGCGCGCGCCGCCCGCCTGCTCCCGGCCTCATCCCGCTTCAGGCGCCAGCAGTCGCCAGACCCGGTGGGCGTTCGCCCAGCGACTCTGCCTTCCCGTTCGCAGGGCCCGGGCCCCGGGGGACTCACCGCGTCCCCCGGGACCTGCAGATCCTCGGGCCTCCGCCGTCTCCATCGGCCCAGCGCCAGCGTGTCCATGCGACCCCAGGCCCCGAGCGGCCGGGCCTTTCAGCCCCCGACAGCGGCCAGGTGCCGCCCTCCCGGCCCAGCCCGGGCTGCCGCGGTCGCGCCCTCTGCGCTCACGTGCCCCAAGGCCGCCAATAAGGTGCTGGGGGCGGGGTGCCGCCGGAACTCGCGAGCCCGGGCCGGCGCGGCGACAGGCTGGAGTAGCGGAGGCCGGAACCTTGAGGAGAGGAGGGGGTTTCCTCCCTAGGTCATTGATTCTGTCACTTCGCCGGTCACCGTCACTGCCCTAGGTCGCTGATTCTGTCACTTCTCCGGTCACTGTGTCGGCCTTGGGGCTCCAGAGAACCTCCTGTTTAGGGTTTCGCCATGATTCGACTTGGGGCCTGCGGTCGAGGGGAGCGCCCGCCTCCCCTCTTGTGATTGGTCGCTGAGCCCCGTCTGCCGTCGCTGGTTGGCTGATAGGTGGCGCAGCGGGCCTATCAGAGGGGAGGAGCGTTGGCATCTCTGGGAGTTGTAGTCCATGGGAGTCCATCTCGCTTCCGGGCGGGAGCCACGCTCCGGCGCCTAGTGTCCTCCATCCTGGTATTGCCCGGTGCACGGTGGCTTCTCGTCCAGAGGCACTGAGAACACCCTCGGTTTCCTGAAGCCGCAGTTCTGAGCTGCCCGGGCCCTCGGGCCGTGCAGAGAGGGCATGCGAGGTCGTGCTGCCCGCAGCCGTCGTGCGGTGTGGGATTCGGGTGGTGTGCCGTCCCACCCGCGGAACCCTGGGCCTAGCTGCGCCTTACCCTTCTCAGGGGGCCGAGGCTCAGGAGTCCGCCAGTCTGTCCAGGCTGGACCGTGCACCCCGCCGCGGAGCCCCCGCTCCGTTCTGCACCAAAGCGCCGAGCCCGAGATCTTTTCTGCTTATTTAAAGTTGGTATAAGCTAATCCTTTGACAGTGATGGGCTGATGGGTCTGTTGGGGCACATCTGTCTCTGGGCCAGGTGTTCTTTACTGTTTAAACAGGGATGTGCCCCCAAGGTCCCCTACAGTCGTATGTACTGAGCTCTAACTGACTGTTACTGTTCTGTTTACTGTGTACAATGCAATGATCTGATATATGTATATACTGCAAAATGATCGCTAGAATGAGGTACAGTTAACATATCCAACATCTCACATAGTTACATTGTGTGTGTGTGTGGTGTGTGAATGGTTTAGAACCTACTTTCAAGCGTCTTTCAAATACACACTACATCATTGTTAACTATAATCACCATACAAGCCCAGAACTTAATCACCTTGTAAGGACTGGCAGCTGAATGTGGCACAGATCATGAACTCCTTATTGCCAAATTCAGACTCAAATTGAAGAAAGTAGGGAAAACCGCTGGACCATTCAGGTGTGACCCTTACAATTATACAGTGGAAGTGAGAAATAGATTCAAAGGATTAGATCTGATAGACATAGAGTGCCTGAAGAACTATGGACAGAGGTTTGTGACATTGTATAGGAGGCAAGGATCAAGACCATCCCCAAGAAAAAGAAATGCAAAAAGGCAAAATGTTTTTCTGAGAAGGCCTTACACATAGCTGTGAAGAGAAGCGAAAGGCAAAGGAGTAAAGGAAAGATATACACATATGAATGCAGAGTTCCAAAGAATAGCAAAGAGAGATAAGAAAGTCTTCTGCGATCAATGCAAAGAAATAGAGGAAAACAATGGAATGGGAAAGACCAGAGATCTCTTCAAGAAAATTAGAGGTACCAAGGGAACATTTCATGCAGAGATGGGCACAATAAAGGACAGAAAAGGCATGGACCTAACAGAAGCAGAAGATATTAAGAAGAGGTGGCAAGAATACACAGAAGAACTGTACAAAAAAGATCTTCATGACCCAGATAATCACAATGGTGTGATCACTCACTAGACATCCTGGAATGTGAAGTCACGTGGGCCTTAGGAAGCATCACTATGAACAAAGCTAGTGGAGGTGATGGAATTCCAGTTGAGCTATTTCAAATTCTGAAAGATGATGTTGTGAAAGTGCTGCACTCACTATGTCAGCCAATTTGGAAAACAGCAGTGGCCACAGGACTGGAAAAGGTCCGTTTTCATTCCAGTCCCAAAGAAAGGCAATGCCAAAGAATGCTCAAAGTGAAAGTGAAGCCGCTCAGTCGTGTCCGACTCTGCGAACTCATGGACTGTAGCCTACAGGCTCCTCCCTCCATGGGATTCTCCAGGCAAGAGTACTGGAGGGGGTTGCCATTTTTCTTCTCCAGGGGATCTTCCCAACCCAGGGATCAAACCCAGTTCTCCCGCATTCCAGGTGGATGCTTTAACCTCTAAGCCACCACACAACTGATTTCATTACACACACTAGCAAAGTAATGCCCCAAATTCTCCAAGTCAGGCTTCAACAGTATGTGAATCGTGAACTTCCAGATGTTCAAGCTGGATTTAGAAAAGGAAAAGGAATCAGAGATCAAATAGCCAGCATCCATTGGATCATCAATAAAGCAAAAGAGTTCCAGAAAAACATCTACTTCTGCCTTATTGACTATGCCAAAGCCTTTGTGTGGGTCACAATGAACTGTGGAAAATTCTGAAAGAGATGGGAATAAAAGACCACCTGACCTGCCTCTCAAGAAACCTATATGCAGGTCAGGAAGCAACAGTTAGAATTGGACATAGAACAACAAACTGGTTCCAAATCGAGAAGGGATTACGTCAAGGCTGTATATTGTCACCCTGCTTATTTAACTTATATGCAGAGTACATCATGAGAAACGCTGGGCTGGAAGAAGCACAAGCTGAAATCAAGATCGCCAGGAGAAATATCAGTAACCTCAGATATGCGGATGACACCACCCTATGGCAGAAAGTGAAGAGGAACTAAAAAGCCTCTTGATGAAAGTGAAAGAGGAGAGTGAAAAATTTGGCTTAAAGCTCAACATTCAGAAAACAAAGATTATGGCATCTGGTTCCATCACTTCATGGGAAATAGATGGGCAAAAAGTGGAAACAGTGTCAGACTTTATTTGTGGGCGGGAGGCCCTCCAAAATCACTGCAGATGGTGACTGCAGCCATGAAATTAGAACACGCTTACTCCTTGGAAGGAAAGTTATGACCAACCTAGACAGCATATTCAAAAGCAGAGACATTACTATGCCAACAAAGGTCCATCTAGTCAAGGCTATGGTTTTTCCTGTGGTCATGTATGGATGTGAGGGTTGGACTGTGAAGGAAGCTGAGCGCCGAAGAATTAATGCTTTTGAACTGTGGTGTTGGAGA
>SJYG01000250.1:2840793-2858170 GCA_006410535.1 Litocranius walleri | reverse complement strand
CTGAAACTCCAGTACTTTGGCCACTTCATGCGAAGAGTTGACTCATTGGAAAAGACTCTGATGCTGGGAGGGATTGGGGGCAGGAGGAGAAGGGGACGACAGAGGATGAGATGGCTGGATGGCATCACTAACTCGATGGACGTGAGTTTGAGTAAACTCCGGGAGTTGATGATGGACAGGAAGGCCTGGCGTGCTGCAGTTCATGGGGTCGCAAAGAGTCAGACACGACTGAGCAACTGAACTGACTGACTGAAGTTTAGGAAGCTGTTTTGTTACAAAGACTTATCCTTATCCACTGTGGTGAAATGCATGAAGCCCTACTCAGCTGGGCTACTTGCTACATGATATTCAGCAGGTTAAATAGCTAATTACCTCAGTTTTCTTGTTTATAAAAGAGGATGGGCTTCTCTGGTAGCTGAGTCGGTAAAGGATCTGCCTGCTGTGCAGGAGACCCAGGTTTGATCCCTGGGTTGGGACGCTCCCCTGGAGAAGGAAATCCCATGGGCAGAGAAGCCTGGTGGGCTGTAGTCCATGAAGTTGCAAAGAGTTGGGCACAACTGAGCCACTAACACTTTCAGTTTCACGTGGTATCGGGAGGATTAAATGAGGTACTTACATAAAGTACTTAGAACAGTGACTGATACAAACTAAATACTCGATAGTACTGGTAATATTTCTAGGACTACTAGCTAATCCTGTATCAAAAACCGTTGGGACTGTCCAGTGACAAGGTAATTAAGTTCTGGGCTTGTAATATACAGCATGGTGATTATATAGTTAACAGTGCTGTATTATATGTTTGAAAGATGCTGAAGAGTAGGTTTTAAAACATCTCATACCACACACACACAAAATGTAACTATATGAGATGCTGGATGTGTTCATACCTTATTCTAGCAATCCTTTTGCAGTATATACGTATATCAGATCATTGCATTGTACACAGTAAACTAAGAGAACAATAAATGTCTGCTAGAGCTCAGTAAATATGAGTGTGGGGGACCTTGGGGCCAGATGTGGCTTTGGAATTCAAAATTTTTGGGATTCTGTTTGAAAGGGCAGTATATATACAACAAGAAACCTTCAGTGGGGTCTGGAACCACATATAATCAAAGGCAGTATTTCTGTAGCAAAAGTGTGTGAATAGACACAAATATTACCCAGAAATGGAATATAGAAAGGCTATAAATAGTCTCAGTCTCATGCTAGTTCAAATGAATTTGCTGCAAACTTAGGGCTTCCCTTGTGGGTCAGCTGGTAAAGAATCTGCCTGCAATGGAATTGGGGGACCTTGGGGCCAGATGTGGCTTTGGAATTCAAAATTTTTGGGATTCTGTTTGAAAGGGCAGTATATATACAACAAGAAACCTTCAGTGGGGTCTGGAACCACATATAATCAAAGGCAGTATTTCTGTAGCAAAAGTGTGTGAATAGACACAAATATTACCCAGAAATGGAATATAGAAAGGCTATAAATAGTCTCAGTCTCATGCTAGTTCAAATGAATTTGCTGCAAACTTAGGGCTTCCCTTGTGGGTCAGCTGGTAAAGAATCTGCCTGCAATGGAAACCTGGGTTCGATCCCTGGGTTGGGAAGATCCCCTGGAGAAGGAAAAGGCTACCCACTCCAGTATTCTGGCCTGGAGAATTCCATGGAGTGTATAGCCCATGTGATCACAAGGAGTCGGATGCGACTAAGCGACTTTCACTTAGGGGAAAACTTGTAAGTCTTAGAACGTTTTGCATTTCAGAATTGAAAATAAAGTACTATTGTAGACCTACATTACTACCTCTACTTTAAAAGCTTCGTATGTGTCTTGCAGCTGAGATTAAATGACCTGCTTGGTCGTTCAGTTTCAGTTTCACTGCTCTTTGCACCTAGGGCTGCTTTTTCAGATGCTTGATCCAAACATTGGCCAATAGGGGCACAAAAGCTTAGTCCCTGAGGAAGGAACAGGTGGTCTCCTTGACCAAATTCTAGTCGGGCTTCTCTGAATCCTCTTATCAACTAGGCTGCGACCTTCAGGCTCCCAGGTTCACCCCCACGTTTTCCAATTTTGGCACAAATTCTGCTGAGTCAACTTAGACGGAAGCCCTCGCCCCTGGTCTCTGATCACCCTTGATCTCTAATGGGGGTCCTCATCCTCCACCGTCCCCCAAGGTATGTCTGATCGTGGTGCTCTGAATTCAGTAAGAATCCTGCTAGGTTAACTTAGCCAGAACCTCCCCTTATACGTGATGTTTCCTCTTAGAAATTTTCTATCCATGGACCCCACTCTCCCTACCATGCTCCCTGGCTATAAATTCCCCCTTTCCCTTGTATTCAGAGCTGAGCCCACGCTCTCTGCACTCACAGAATTCCGTTTCAGTAGTTCCTGTGCCTGTCCCAGTGGCCCCCCTGCATTAAGGCTGCCGGATTCTTTAACGAGTGTCATGATTCTCTTTTCCTTTAATACAACTGGTGTGTTTAGAACGACACAGTTTAGTGTAGTACACTGCCAAACACTGGCCGTTTGGGCACCGACTACAAGATGTGTACCAAACCTCTCCTGTTATTTACTTAATATATTTAAATTCTTGTATCTTAAAAGTTAAGACTTTAAAAACATAAAGTCTCTAAAAAGTGATAGTTTGAAGTATTCGCTATTCTAATGTATTATACACAATAAAAGGATAAAACAGGAGAAAGCTTCATGACATTGGATTCTAGCATATGATGCCAGAAACAGTCAATAAAAGGAAAATTAGGTAAATTGAACTATATAAAGATGTGAAACTTTTGTGAAAAGATGCTATTAGCACAGTGAAAAGCAACCCACAAAATGGAGTAAATATTTGCAAATTACGTATTTGATAAGGAGTTAATATCCAGAACACATACAGAACTCCTGCAACTCAGACAACTTGATTTTAAAAAGGACAAAGTACTGGAATAGACATTTCTTCAAAGGTAATATACAAACGGTCATGAGATGATGCTCAGCATCACTAATCATTAGGGAACATGCGCATCAAAGCCACAGTAAGATAACCCTTCACACCCATTGGGAGAGCTGTTATAAAACTAATAAGCGTTGGCTAGAATGTGGAGAAACTGGGGCCGCTGTGTAGATGAGAATGTAAAACTATGTGGACACTATTAAAAATAGTATGGTACTTCCTTAAAAAGTTAAAGATAAAATTATCATATCCTGCAATTCCATTTCTGAGTATCTACACTGAATAACGAAAAGCAGGGAGCAGCACCATTCACAATGGCCAAGGGGTGGAAGCAACCCAGGTGTCCGCAGGTGGGTGAAGGCACGAGCAAAATGTGATCCATCCACGCAAGGAAATCTTATTCAGTCTTCAAAGAAAGGAAATTCCAGCACCAGTTACAACATGAGTGAACCCTAAGGACATCATGCAAAATGAAATAAGCGGGTCACAAAAGGTCAAGTGCAAAAGAATTCTACTCCTGTGAAGTAGTAGAGTAGTCAGACTCACAGAGACAGACAGCAGCGTGGTGACTTCTGGGGACCAGAGGAGGAGGATGAAGAGTTTAACTGGGGCAGAGTTTCAGTTCAGTTCAGTCGCTTAGTTGTGTCTGATTCTTTGTGACCCCATGGACTGCAGCACCCCAGGCTTCCCTGTCCTCCACTATCTCCTGGAGTTTGCTCAAACTCATGTCCATTGAGTCGGTGATGCCATCCAACCATCTCATCCTCTGTCATCCCTTTCTCCTCCTGCCTTCAATCTTTCCCAGCATCAGGATCTTTTCCAATGAATCATCTCTTCAGTTTATTCGTGTGTGTGTGTGTGTGTATTTGCCAGTTCATGACAAATAGAAGGGGAAAAAGTGGAAGCAGTGACAGATATTCTTTTCTTGGGCTGCAAAATCACTGTGGATGTTGATTGCAGCCATGAAATTAAAAGATGCTTGGTCCTTGGAAGGAAAGCTATGACAAACCTAGACAGTGGGTTAAAAGGCAGAGACATTACTTTGCCGAAAAATGTCCATCTAGTCAAAGCTATGGTTTTTCCAGTAGTCATATATGGATGTGAGAGTTGGACCATGAAGAAGGCTGAAGAGAAGTGGAAGTCGCTCAGTTATGTCCGACTCTTTGCAACCTCATGGACTATATAGTCCCTGGAATTCTCCAGGCCATAATACTGAAGTGGGTAAATTTTCCCTTCTCCAGGGGATCTTCCCAACCCAGGGATGCAACCCAGGTCTCCTGCATTGCAGGCTGATTCTTTACCAGATGAACCACAAGGGAAGCAAAGAAGGCTGAGTGCCAATGAATTGATGCTTTTGAATTTCGGTGCTGGAAAAGACTCTTCAGGGTCTCTTGAACGCCAAGGAGATCAAACCAGTCAATCCTAAAGGAAAGCAACCCTGAATATTCATTGGAAGGACTGATGCTGAAGCTGAAGCTCTAATACTGTGGCCATATGATGCAAAGAACCGACTCATTGGAAAAGACCCTGATGGTGGGAAAGATTGAAGGTGGGAGGAGAAGGGGTGACAGAGGATAAGATGGTTGGACAGCATCACCGACTCAGGACATGAATCTGAGAAAATTTTGGGAGATAGTGGAGGACAGAGGAGGCTGGCGTGCTGCAGTCTATGAGGTCACAAAGAGTCAGACATGACTTAGTGACTGAACGATAACAACCGTGTGTGTGTGTGTGTGTGTGTGTGTGTGTGTGTGTGTATTGTCCCTTCTGTAGTGGTGCAGTCTGAGTTTGCTGTGAGACCCTTTGCAGTGCCCAGCAGGATGTGTGGTACTTGGCACGTTTGCAGCTCACCATGGCTGGTGCGAGGAACCTCTAGTCTTTCCTAGCCAAGCACTGGATCATTCGGAGTCCAGGAAGATTCTGGAAAGGTTCTGTCTGCTTAACTAGTGAGGTGTGCTGAGAGGAGTGTTCACAGCCTCAGTCTCCTCCTCTATAAAATGGGAGTAAAGCCTCTCAGGGACGTCAGGGCTTCGTGGAGTAGCTGTGGGTTGCCTTTGATAGCATGCTCTTTACAGTCTCTCTCTCTAATGTGTGGGAGGTTGTGTGCACACATACATGTCTTGTGTGTCTGTGTATGTCTTGTGAGAAGGGGGTGAGAAAGTTTTGATTCACCTATTGCAAAGTCGTTGCTTCCACTTTTCCACTGACTTAGCCTTCCTCCTTTAAATCTTTAACGACGTCTGTAAAAAATAATACTGCAGTGGGTTGCCATTTCCTTTTCCAGGGCATCTTTGCAACCCAGGGATCAAGCCCGTGTCTTCTGCACTGGCAAGTGGATTCTTTACCGCTCAGCTACCAGGGAAGCCCCTGTTTTACATATGGATAGCCAGAAGCACAGAGCCTGGCACATAGGAAGTATTTAATAAATGCTCTTTCCTTTCTTCTTGCCCTCTCATTTTAAAAAACAGTTCCCAGAACTTCCGTGAGATTATGGACTATTTCATCCTTTGAAATTCACAATTTCGTTAGCTATTCTGTGACAATGCTGTTTATCATCTTTTGCCTGGAAACTTGTCTCCCTAAACGGCAATAGCTCTCCTTATTTTCCGGAGCTTGAGGAAACCATCCCCTGCCGAGAGAAGCTAAGCCCCCACCGCCACGCCATCTGCCTGGCTCCAGGCCCCCAGGGCACTCGTCCCTCGGGAGCAAGCATCTTTCTTTTCCGACCAGTGATGGTCTCTGCGTCCTCCCGGAGGGCTGGCCTCCCCGGGGCGGAGCCTGGCCTGCAGTCGCCCTTGGGGAGGCCACGCCCACCGGTCGTCAACCGTCTTTAGTGGTCACTCCCGCACCCCTGATTGGCTGCCATCCTCGCAGCAAGGCTGCGGATTTCCCTGGTGGCTAAGACCGTAAAGCGTCTGCCTACAATGCGGGAGACCCAGGTTCCATCCCTGGGTCGGGAAGATCCTCTGGAGAAGGAAATGGCAACCCACTCCAGCACTCTTGCCTAGAAAATCCCAAGGATGGAGGAGCGTGGTAGGCTACAGCCCATGGGGTCGCGAAGAGTCGGACACGACTGAGCGACTTCACTTTCGCCGCAACGCTGCAGGTCTGTCTTCAGGTTCGGATAAAGAAAGAGACGTCAGCCTCAGAGACGCGGCTGCACAAGGTTGAAGGGCAGACCTGAATTCAGACACAGCTCCGTCTGGATGTCTTCTGCCCTTGCCTTTCGTTCCCGTGGAAACCCTCCTCCTTACGTGGCAGGTCTTCCTGAAACCCAGAGAGTCTGGCCAGGCAAACCACGGCAAGTTTGCAACAGTTCAACCAACAAAACAGCTCTGCCAGGTGCCCCAGGGGCCTTGATGTCCCCGCACGAGTTTCCAGGCTCTGCTGGTGGATGCAGAGCCCCCGTGGGCTTCCTCAGGGGCGTCTCTGCGTGAATCATCTTTATCTGAACATCCACCTTCACGCTCAAGGTGGTTCATGCGTGGGAGTGTGCTGTCAAGGGCTTCTCTTCCTAAAAATCTGTGTCCCCAGTGCCCAGCACAGACGAGACCCAGCGAGGATGCTCAGGGCTGAGCCGATGAATGAATGCGTTCAGCAGAGGTAGTTGTGTGGGGTCACCTGCCCACTCTGGGCTATTTTCAGCTGAAGACAGTGGGCGTTTCTGGGGATGTTAGGTGGGACAATGAAACAGTGGGAATGCGCAAGCCATCCACGAGCTCTCCTCTTGTCTTTGTGATTCTACCTTGTGCTTCCATGCCCCAGTCAAAGCGTTACTAAAGAAAGAGTGGCTGCTAAGGACCGCCCGCAGGGCCCCGCCGGCAGCCGCCCCGCCTGCCTCGGTCTCCAGGTGGACGGCGCGTGGGCATCTCGAGGGGCCCACTCACCACGGACAGCTGCTCCATCCCAAGGCGATTAGCGTCCGAAGGATGCCCGTCTTTCTAGAAAGTCAGCTCGCGTTCATCTCCCTAAGGGACATGGTTTTGTCTCCACGTTATTTTTACTCAGGTTATTATTATTTTTTTGTGTCAAGACTCAGTATAAGATTTTTCTAAATGCAATCCTTATAATGATCCAGGTTGATTTCATTAAGGCAAATCATAGTGAAAATAATAATAAACCACCATTTTCAACTTTCAAAATAACATCCCTACACGGAGACCTTTGGGATCTAAGCCATTTCCCTACATTGTACATATGCTCTTCAGGGATGATCAAAAATAGAAAATTATTTGAAAGACTTTACAACCAGTGCAAATTAGAGATTTGTATGATACTGTAAAACACATGTGCCTCCATCCATCCCATAATGGGACTGTAAACACTTGCTACATACAGTGGGCAGGGATTTTATAGTCTGTCATTTTGCATTTTTTAAATAGGTGCTGTAGAAAAATTAAAATATTAATAAACCACATATGTGCTTGCAAAAGCATTTAGATTTTAACATTTTATCTCATTTTAACTTACCTCTGCTTCTAACTGCTGCATAATGATTGTTAAATGCCAGACCCGAGTGTACTTTCTGTGCTGTGTGTGCTATGTTTCGGCAGTAGGTGGAAATTCTAGCATGATGTTTTATATTTCATCCTAAAATTTTTTTATTTGCAAGTGTATGAAGTCGCATTGGCTATGTTTGACAATACATTTTTGGCATGTATTTTCACATAAATTATAGGGTGTTCTTGCCTCTCGGCTCTCACAACATAGTAAGGAGAAAGCCCCAGGCTGTGGAAATACGACTGAGGCCGCGTTAGCATGTGGGTTGGAAATAATAAGGATTATAAATGACTCGGTAGGTAGAGAAAACAAGGGGAGAAGACTTATTGGGGAGAAGTAAAACAGCTTGCTCTGTTTATGTGCAGCTGAAAGAAGGCTCCCTGAAAGATATATCACGAGTCACCTTCTTTTTATTTCTGAGAGGCTTTTATTAACCCCTTTTTATCAATCAAAATAAATTGATTGCCAGTGAATGCCATCTTTTCTGACTGTTTGAAATTATGAAACGAAAGCAAAGGCACACAAACTCACATACTGCATCTTTCGGTAAAGAAGAGACAGATCCCTCCATAGGGATTGCTAAATAGTGTTAGAGATTTTTATCGATGTCCTTAAAACAAAACATCTCATTTAGGGATTCGAGTAGGCCTCGGGATTCTTCTAAACTCAACTCCCCTAGCTGCGTCAGTGGACAGGAATTCCAGAACACTGTTATTTAATATTTATGTCCCGTCGTAAAAGGACATGTTTCTGTAGGGTAAATACAGTTATGCCCAATAATAACTCGATGCAAGGTAAGACCTGATTCAAGGGGAGAAAAAAAGCAGGGTGGCCAGGAATCCCTGTGGCGCGCATCTGGTCATTTCTAGCTGTGAAGCCACGACAGAGGGTGTGCGGAAACTGGAAAACCAGCCTCTCATCCAGGTGGGCAGGAGCCCCCTCCGGGGGCTCACCCGTTGGAGTGAAAGGCCTGAGAGTTTGGGGCAGTGGGCATCAGACACAGCGCTGCAGGAGGAGGGGCTTCGAGGGGAGGGGCTGGGGGCGTGGCGTAGCAGGCTGCATTGCAGACCTCCCTGAGGTCCCCGAGCCTTGCCTCGTCCTTCTCAGCCTTGGGGCCGCTGCGGCCTGACCTTCGAGGGGCTCAGCGCCTGGCAGAGGCAGGGCTGGGGGCCGTGTTTGCTTCCTCCCTCAGGTCCACACCGTAAAGGGCTGCCTGGTGGGAGGCCCCGACTCTCCTCTTCTCTTAGGAAGGAGACCTTCCCCGCCGTATATCTCAACAGACCATGGACTGAAAAAAGAACGAGTGTCATAGCTGGAAAGTCTAAAGGTCCTGTGGGCATCGACATGTTTACATGAGCTATTTATTCTAATTAAAATAGTGAAGCTTATTTCATAGAGAGGAGCAAAGAATAGATCCTAACTTAAGCTTGAGCTAATAATGGAGTCACCGCTAAGGTTTTTGCTTTACTCTGAAGGTTTAGCTGCTTTATCGTGAGAACGTGAAATCCTGACCCAGGTTTAGTTTTATCTTTTTAGACTTTTGTGTGTTATTTCAAAAGTTGAAATAAGACAAAATAAAGGTCTCCCAAGTCACTGGGAAGGAACATGAGGATACCAAGGGTCAGGAAGAGGAGAATTGTGGCGTTGGTACAGACCTGGCAAGAGCACAGAACACGAATCCTCTGGGTAAAGAAACACATGGGCAAAATGGGTTTGAATATAAGTTAAACTTATTTGCTGTTCAAGGTGATAAATGCTTGCAAGAGAGCACTCACCACCCCCTAAAATGTGTGTGTTTGGGACGGTGGCCACCAGTAATGGGGCTGGAACTGACCCATTTATTTTATATACACACTACAGGAGAC
The DNA here is from genome assembly GCA_006410535.1 of Litocranius walleri. Taxonomy (NCBI): domain Eukaryota; kingdom Metazoa; phylum Chordata; class Mammalia; order Artiodactyla; family Bovidae; genus Litocranius; species Litocranius walleri. Next base: position 2,848,866 of record SJYG01000250.1, on the reverse strand, counting down.
TTCCGTGGTGGCTCAGCTGGTAAAGAATTCACCTGCAATTCGGGAGATCTGGGTTGGATCTCTAGGTGGGGAAGAGGACAGGAGAAAGCAGAAAGGAATGGCTACCCACTCCAGTATTCTGGCCTGGAGAATCCCATGGACAGAGGAGCCTGGTAGGCTACAGTCCATGGGGTTGCAAAGAGACGGACATGACTGAGTGACTTTCACTTTCACAGGGCAATAGGGCCTAAGCATCATTTAAAAATCAGTGGTTTGCTTTTTCCTTTCTTGTTTTGTGCTAGAGGGAGAAACTTGAAGTCAGAAACTTTTGTTTCTTTTCTTTTTTAACAGAAAAATCATCCTAGCCATTGTAATCTGAGGCGGGTGAGCCAGTCGAGAGGCCGCGGGAACTGGGAAGCTTTCAGAATCCGATGCGAATCCAGGCCTGTCCCCGCACCCGGGGCCACTGCGCTATTGCACCGCCTTCCTGGAGTCGCCCCCGAGCTCGCTCAGCGCCGCCACGCGGTGGGGCGGGGGCCCCCCAGCTGCTGGGCGGGCGGCCGCCAGCCCCCCTGCCTGTCCTGCCAGCTGGACTCCAGCGGGGCTGAGGCTGCTCACGGCTCACACAGCCTGCCTGAGCACTGGAGAGGGTCGAGGATGCAGATTTCTGAGTCCTATCGATGTGTGGCAAAAACCATCACAGTATCGTAAAGTGATTATCCTCCATGTAAAATAAATGAACTTAAAAGAATACAGATATCAGATGATTAAAGAAAGAGACTTGGTGTTCCTTTGCCCTACACCTGGAGGAAATGCCACCGTCATCTTTTAGGTAACCAAGAGGCTGGGAAGAAGGCCTTTGTAGTTGTGGCTGACTTGTGAGGCATTTTGTCAAACATAGGATTGTTGTGTCACTGGTTAAACCAGCTAGCTCTCCCGGTTGGGACGGCTCCGTCCTCGTGTGGAAGAGTCACCGACTGGCCATGGTTGGCCGCCAGCACTGTACAGTAGGGTGTATTCTTTAAGGGGTGTGTGTTCTCAGCACACCCTGCATTCCTTGCACAGGTAGGAAGGGCCAACTCTGCTCACGGCGCTTGCTGGACACTCCAGACATCCGCTCTGTGAGGAGAGCTGAAGGCCGAAGCGGCCCTCGAGAGCGCCAAGGTCAGTGGGACAGAAGGCCTGTGAGCTCCTGGCTGGAAGGGTCCCCTCTGAGACAGGACATCTCAGAGCCACATAGCCTCAAGGGGCTTGACTGCTTAAGACTTCACAGCTCGCTTTAGAATTACTTCGGATTGTACAAGGGATCTTGTTTGTGACAGCAAAGCCATTTGTGTCCTTAAACAAGAATTACAAACAGCAATATTCACCTGCAATTCGGGAGATCTGGGTTGGATCTCTAGGTGGGGAAGAGGACAGGAGAAAGCAGAAAGGAATGGCTACCCACTCCAGTATTCTGGCCTGGAGAATCCCATGGACAGAGGAGCCTGGTAGGCTACAGTCCATGGGGTTGCAAAGAGACGGACATGACTGAGTGACTTTCACTTTCACAGGGCAATAGGGCCTAAGCATCATTTAAAAATCAGTGGTTTGCTTTTTCCTTTCTTGTTTTGTGCTAGAGGGAGAAACTTGAAGTCAGAAACTTTTGTTTCTTTTCTTTTTTAACAGAAAAATCATCCTAGCCATTGTAATCTGAGGCGGGTGAGCCAGTCGAGAGGCCGCGGGAACTGGGAAGCTTTCAGAATCCGATGCGAATCCAGGCCTGTCCCCGCACCCGGGGCCACTGCGCTATTGCACCGCCTTCCTGGAGTCGCCCCCGAGCTCGCTCAGCGCCGCCACGCGGTGGGGCGGGGGCCCCCCAGCTGCTGGGCGGGCGGCCGCCAGCCCCCCTGCCTGTCCTGCCAGCTGGACTCCAGCGGGGCTGAGGCTGCTCACGGCTCACACAGCCTGCCTGAGCACTGGAGAGGGTCGAGGATGCAGATTTCTGAGTCCTATCGATGTGTGGCAAAAACCATCACAGTATCGTAAAGTGATTATCCTCCATGTAAAATAAATGAACTTAAAAGAATACAGATATCAGATGATTAAAGAAAGAGACTTGGTGTTCCTTTGCCCTACACCTGGAGGAAATGCCACCGTCATCTTTTAGGTAACCAAGAGGCTGGGAAGAAGGCCTTTGTAGTTGTGGCTGACTTGTGAGGCATTTTGTCAAACATAGGATTGTTGTGTCACTGGTTAAACCAGCTAGCTCTCCCGGTTGGGACGGCTCCGTCCTCGTGTGGAAGAGTCACCGACTGGCCATGGTTGGCCGCCAGCACTGTACAGTAGGGTGTATTCTTTAAGGGGTGTGTGTTCTCAGCACACCCTGCATTCCTTGCACAGGTAGGAAGGGCCAACTCTGCTCACGGCGCTTGCTGGACACTCCAGACATCCGCTCTGTGAGGAGAGCTGAAGGCCGAAGCGGCCCTCGAGAGCGCCAAGGTCAGTGGGACAGAAGGCCTGTGAGCTCCTGGCTGGAAGGGTCCCCTCTGAGACAGGACATCTCAGAGCCACATAGCCTCAAGGGGCTTGACTGCTTAAGACTTCACAGCTCGCTTTAGAATTACTTCGGATTGTACAAGGGATCTTGTTTGTGACAGCAAAGCCATTTGTGTCCTTAAACAAGAATTACAAACAGCAACAGAAAATTAACTCCAAAATAACCTGGAGAATAAATACACAGACACCCCCACCTCGCGCGCATGCACACACACACACACACTCACTCCACTGTTTATATGTAAAACGTCTGACTCAAGACAACACACAGCTGCGTACAAAGGTACACAGTGACTCTGCACACTCAGGATCAACAAAGTGCAGCACAGCTGGGTCTGGGTGGCCACGCAGAAAACCGAACCGCCGGGTAGCAAAGCAGTGCGTAGCAGCGTGTGCGCGAGTTTCTCCTCTCCGACCGCACGTCCCAGCCCCGGCCCGTACCAGCCTCTGCCATCTGCACAGGACAGGCTCGGTTCATTTTACAGCACCTCGCAGACGCTGCTGGTTGAACTGAGAAGGCAGGAGAAGGTATTAGAAATTGGCAGGTCAGGGGCGAAGCATGTTTTCGGAGGATCTACAGAGCCTCTACACATGGAGCATCAAGACAGAGCCTCACTTTGGGTTAATCTTGAATTGCGGCGTCTCCAGGCTGAATAAAGAAACCACTCAACAAAGGACGCTCCTTCCCCAGGCTGAAGAAGCGGCTGGCGCCACCTACAGCCTGGAAGCTGGCTCTGCAACCGGCACCTGCCGCCCTGGCTGGTCCTCCGAGGAAGACGGATTAGAACTGATGCAGGGGATGGAAAATGGGCCGTCCGCTCTCAAGATGAATTTCCTCTGATGAATTGCTAACAGCTAGAAGTGTGTTTAAAAAGGATTTTGGCTAAAGAGATTTTGAAGATTGTAGCAATTAGATCAAGAAGATTTGTGAACTTCATTTCTTATACATATGTTTCTTCTAGAGTGCACCTTATGAGATGTGGTCACTTTTTTTTTTTTTTTTTTTTTTTTTTGCATATAGCAATCCCAAATCATTCAGCCCAGTCCCGGATTAGGTTAGTGGGCACACATGTATCCACACTATCCTACCTTCTTAGGGGAAACGGGATTACTATGAAACCATCAGAGAGCACACACTTCTGAAAAGAAATGAAATGTATTTTTATTGGCGGAGCCAAGATGAAGTATGTCTTGAAATCTGTTTTACAAATAAACTTGCCCATAAATTGTCCATTCACTGCTTCGAAATCTTTTTTCACATTTGAGCTGTCAGAGGGTCCCTAATAAACATGAGTCTTATTTAGTTTACTGGATATGTAATTCTTCTTTTCTTTGAAAATAATTATTTTTCAAGCAAGTGCAGCAAAAATACAACCAATAAAAATCTTGCTATGGCAGCATAAACAACCTTTATAGCCAGCATATACATAGAGTTCTTCCAATAAAAGCAGTTCCTGGTAAGGAAGGGGACAGAAAATTGGCCAGACTTTGCCAAGATCGCGTGCAGGGCTCCCAAGGGTTGACAGAGGAAACCTCACATCCGTTTCTACTTCCCTATCCGAGACTAGTTCTTGGCTATTAGGATGACAGTTGGAGCATCTCAGTTGCCGAGGAGGCCCTTGGACCACAGAGAACAAGGGGTGGTCACTTGGTGGGACCCCCATGTGTCCAGTTTATCTCAACATCATTTGTGAGGCAACCTTCCCAAGGCCCATTCTTGGAGCCCTCAAAGCTGATGGATAGCGGTGTGAAAGTCCCTGGGGGCTTTCGAGGGGCAGAACACAGACCATCCACCTCTTAGTTACCTCATTCTCATTCCAGGCCCCTCAGCAGGATTGTGCCCTGGTGGCTGGCAAGGATGGGGAGGTCCAATGGGGGTGACCCTTTGGGGCTCCTGGGGAGGATCATTTGCTCAGCCCTCCCAGCCCTGTGGCCAGCTGTGGTCTGCGGTCACACCACCTCCCCCCTCCCAACTCGGGGTCACCCCAGGGGACAGCCCCAGTCGGAAGGACGCCTCCCCGGGAGCAGAGGTGTGGGTGCTCTTTTATGCCTTTTATGGTAGCTTGAGAAGATGTTATCGCAGCTTGAGAGCAGAAATTAAAACATGTATCCTTCAGGTGCAAATCTACTGTACTTACAGTTTTTCTGTTTCTCTGCAGGGGGGCTCCATTAATCTTGTAACAGTGAAATTCCTGAGGAAATTAGTTTCCTCCAGTTGGGTTATTCTCAACTGGTCTTTGGGGGAGGAGTAATTAGGATTTAAGACTCCTTCTTAAAGCAAAGGAAGTATTGGCCATTTTACCTGAGTAACAACACTTTTCAGTGCCATGCTTTGCCCATTAAAAACCTGTGTGTCTTTCAGCTCCTCAACACAGAGTCTGCAAAGATTTAGCCAGGTGGGAAGCCAATTCCAAGTCCTCATCTATCGTGACCAGGTAGGTGTTTTTCTCCGCCTGGGTCATTTGTGCCCACCTAGCACTCAGCACTCTGCCCTGCTGGGGAGTAACCCTTGGGCCCAAGAGGGAATAATGTGCTCTCAAAAATGGGATGGCTAAAATACGTCCTCACCTACTCAGAAGCGCTGAAATGTTAGCTGTCACCAAACATGATTACACCTCAACCACACGCACACGTCTCTTTTTGAACTGGGGTCAATTCACAGACGCAGGGTGCAGCACCTTTGCTGCAATAAATGCTGCACTTTTCTTCCCGACCCCGCAAACCTGGGGCCAGGAGATGAGCTTTACCGTGGGCAGGCAAGCGGACCCGAGTTTGGTTAGGTATCACAGGCAGTGACGTTTTTGTATCACGGACTGGAAAGAGCAGGGGCTTTGGAAAGCTGAAAAGCACTCTGTGGCTGTGTATAACCTTGTCTGCCTGTAACTCAGATGTGACAAGCCCTGGTACCTGACTGGGGCTCAGGGCTTCGTGGAGTGGTTTTTATTGCCGAGCTCAGAGATTCACCTGCTGAACATTAGACCTGTTGATGTCAACAGTGGTAACCGCAAAAAGGGCAGAATATTCCAAGGAGAGGACAGCCCTGGTGGTCAGAGGCTAAGAGTCTGTGCTCCCAGTGCTGGGGGCCTGGGTTCGATCCCTGGTCAGGGAGCTAGATCCCACAAGCTGCGGCTAAAAATTTGTATGCCACAAGGAAGAGAAGATCCACTGCGCCAGCACCACGAAGGCCTGGCACAGTCAGTCAACAAATATTGGAACTCCCCTGTTCTCTCTTTGGGAGCAAGCTTTCCTAACTCTTCGGGGCACATCCTTCTGAAGACTTTTTCTTTGCTACATTCACTTATACAGTAATATGTTGTATTTATACAACTCTGTTTAAAGTTGGTCATCAGAGCAAACACCTTGTGTTGCAACATGCTGTTTTCTCCTCTCTTGTTGCATTTTTCATAGTAATGTCTAGATCTTATTTACTTTTTAATAAAAAGAATCTTTTTATTTAAAAATAATTGTAGGGTCACATGCAGTTGCAACCCGCTCTGGTATTCTTGTCTGGAGAATCCCATGGACAGAGGAGCCTGACAGGCTACAGTCCACAGGGTCGCAAAGAGGTGAACACGACTGAAGCGACTCAGCAGGCACACAGTTAGAAGAAATAACACGAAGAGATCCTGTGCATGTTTTTCCCCAAGGACAGCATCTCGGAACACTGTGGTGCAATACTAGGATGTGGACGTTCATACGGTCTGTCCATCTTCCTCCATTTCCTCAGCTTTACTTTTTGTGTGTGTTTTTGTTCTATGCTCTTTTGATCACATTCAGGTAATTTACCATCTTCAGTTGCATCTTCTCAGGCGGAGGCACATGTGTAACTAAAGGCCCCTTTCAGTCACTGGCACGATGCTGTCCAAGAGAAAACACCAAGTGAGCCCAAAATGAGCCACCTGCACACTGAAAAAATCTCTAGGAACCACATTTAAAGGGTGAAAGTGGAAAGTGAAAGTTGGTCACATAGTCGTGTCTGACTCTTTGCGGTTGTACGGACTGTAGCCCACCAGGTCCTCTGTCCATGGAATTCTGCAGAGTTGAATAGGGGAGTAGGTAGCCATGGGGACCTTCCCAACCCAGGGATTGAACCTGGGTCTCCTGCATTGAAAGCAGATTCTTTACCAACTGAGCTACTAGGGAAACCCCATTTAAAGGGTAGAAAGAAGTAAATCTAATTTTAATAATATACTTCACACAACCCAGTATATTTCAACATGCAATCACTGTAAAGATTATTCACTGGATACCCTGCGTGAACTTATTTTGGTAATGAGTCTCTGAAACTCCGTAAGTCCACTTTGCCCCCCTCCCTCAGGCCCCAAGTAGAGAACATGGTTCGCAGCACCTACAACGTGCCGGGCTCTTGCTCTGGGATGGAGACACAGCTCCCGCCTTTGATGTGAGACCACAGACGCTTCTAACTCGGTGAGGTGTGCCCGCAGTCCAAGGCGTGCAGGAGCCCTGAACACCTGAGGGCGGCTCCACGGGGCCTGTCCTCCAACCTGGTACAGAGCCCGAAGAGCCCAGGAGGAGCCCCACGTGTCTGGGTGGAAGCAATGGCGGTAGTGAACCTGGGATCCAGGAGGAGGGGCGCTTTGGAGACAAGGCCGGGGCTGGTCTGGGGGGAACCTTAGAGAGACCACCCCCGCCCCACCGCCGGCCCTCCCCCAGCCATGGGCACCGGAGGCAGGGGAGAGCGCTCTGCGGGAGGTTTCCCTGGCGATGGAGGCTGCCGGGACCATGGACAAGGTCACCCAGGCTGGAGAGGAGTGCGAAGCAGTGGTGGAAAGGAGGGAGGGGACACTGCCTGGAGCGTCAGCCTCAGGAGGTGCCGAGGGGATCCGGGGGAGGCCTGAGGTTAGAGGGGCGCGGGGCGTCGAGCCGGGCCTGACCTCACAGTGGGTGAGGGTGGACCATGTGCTGACTTGGCTTCGGGCTCTTCAGGGCCGAATTCGAAACTCCTTGTCAGCGCTGAGGTCCGGAGAGGGTGCAACCTCCCTTCCCCTGATCTCCCATTCTTCCATCCCTACCTTTGGGGTTAAAATTTCAGCTTGTTAAACACAGGCTTCCCTGGTGGCTCAGATGGTAGAATGTCTGCCTGCAGTGTGGGAGACCCAGGTAGGGAAGATCCCCTGGAGAAGGAAGTGGCAACCCACTCCAGTATTCTTGCCTGGAGAATCTCGTGGACAGAGGAACCTGGCGGGCTGCAGCCCGTGGGGGCGCAGAGTCGGACACGACTAAGCTCCTTCACTCACTCAAATACACACTCACGTCTCACACACACACACACACACACACACGCATACACCCTTCTCCCAGCTGCCTTAGGAGCTTCTAGGATCGCAGGAAGCCCTGACTTCCAGGAGCTCCGGAGGTCAGGATTCCTGAGGGTCCAGAGCCCCGGCGGCCAGGGTCCTAATTGGCCGGCGGGACGCAGCAGCCCCACGAGCTCCCCAGCTCCGGGCTGGCCCGCGGCCCTGGGGGCGGGGTCGGGGAAGGGGGCGGGGCCGCCGGGACGGCCGGGGGCGGGGCTTCCTGCGCCGCCGCCCGCGC
>SJYG01000250.1:2792010-2839409 GCA_006410535.1 Litocranius walleri | reverse complement strand
CTGGGCGCCCGCCCGCGCTCAGCGCCCGCCAGCCCTGGCCTCCCCTGCGCTCGCGCCCTGCCCGGGCCGCGGTGCGCTCTGCGATGCGGGGGGCCGGGCCGGGGCGGCGCGTGCCGGCGGGCTGCTCCAGGGGCGGAGGGCCCGCGCCGAGCCCGGGGCGGGGCGGCGTGAGGACCTGCGTGCGGCCCCGAGTTTGAGGTGGAGGCAGCTGGGGAGCTCCCTGGGAGCGTGGCAGGGGCCGGGGGGAGCGGGGTGCGGGTGAGAGGGGAGAGCCCCTGTCTTCCTCGCCGCGATGCCGAAGAATGTTCATCAGAACGGCTCCTTCGGCGTTACAGGGTCACTTGGAAAACTGTCGAAAGAGGAGGGCCCGGGGAGGCGGGTGCGTGGGGAATGACGTTGACTCATTGATGAAAAGGGATGCGGCCCGGAGGCGGCCTCTGGAAGGAGCCGGGCCAGTGTGGATCTGTCCTTAATAAACGCGCAGTTCACCCATCTTGACCCAGGTTCGATCCCTGGGTCGGGAAGATCCCCCGGAGAAGGAAATGGCAATCCACTCCAGTATTCTAGCCTGGAGAATCCCATGGACAGAGAAGCCTAGTAGGTTACAGTCCACGGGGTCGCAAAGAGTCGGACACGACTGAGCGACTTCACCTACCGACCTTCCCACCTTCCTTCCTTCCTTCCTCATCTTAAGTAAACAGCGCCTGACGTCATGAAGACAGAAACCCGAAGCAAACATAAACGTGGTCACCGTCTCGCGATGAGGATGAAGACTACTTTGCTGTTTGTGTGTTTGGCGTTTTTGATTCTATGTTTCTTTTTTAAACGTAAAAGTCCTTAAGACGTCATAGTCGGTTAAAATTTCAGTGATAATACCGTTTGGATGCGTTCTTGCCATTGGCCTGTAGGTGAAATGACCCAAGTACAGAGCAGTGGCAAGAACGCATCCAAAAGGTATTAACATTGAAATGATTCCTTCAGATGGGCACGTGGGAAGTGGTGCTTGGTATCTGGGAAAGGAACAGATCTCTGCTCCTTTTGGTGGAAATGGCAGCATTTCAGAATATGAAATAGTACTTGTTAATGCCATTTAACGTCTGTTTGACAGATCATTGCTTCTCAATTTTAAAATTTCATGTGAATTGAAAATGTTTTTTGCCGAAGTCATCACGTTTATGTTACTGAAACCTCAGTTAGTCTATACAGTGGGAATATTAATACCTATTTGCAGAGTAATTAAGGTTTTGCCCATTTGTAAAATATTTAACTAGTACAGTCTAATACTACATGATTTTAATACATGGTAGGTAGTGTTATCTGCACAGGAATAACTTCAGGAGTAGAACATCTGAAATAACAGACAGCAATTTATTAACCTCTAATTATTTTACTGACAAAGATCCGAGGTTCATTATGTTGTTTAAAAGCACAGTAGTTAGGGTTTGAGAAGGCAGTGGCACCCCACTCCAGTACTCCTGCCTGGAAACTCCCATGAAGGGAGGAGCCTGGTGGGCTGCAGTCCATGGGGTCGCTAAGAGTCCACACTGAGCGACTTCCCTTTCACTTTTCTCTTTCACGCCTTGGAGAAGGAAATGGCACCCCACTCCAGTGTTCCTGCCTGGAGAGTCCCAGGGACGGGGGAGCCTGGTGGGCTGCCGTCTGTGGGGTCGCACAGAGTCGGACACGACTGAAGCGACGCAGCAGCAGCAGCTAGGATTTGAACCTCATCTTCTGTGAAAGGTTTCTCCTTAAACAGCGCACCCTGCGCGCTGAGCGATGCGTGGGGAGAGCAGTGGGCCACCCGGAGAGGGTGGCGGCGTCCGTGTGCGTCTCAGGCTTGCGTGCTTGTGGCCTTACGCTTCGCTCACTTAACTGGAAAGTAGAAGCTGAGCATCTGAAGACGAGAGCGACGTGGAAAGTTGAAAAGAGCCTCAGTGCCGTCCTTTAATGTTTTTAAGGGGCTTACATAGTTTTGCTTGATCTTCCCGACCTCTCAGGGTATTATTGCTGGTTCACAGATGTGGAAGTTAAGTCACTCTTCAAAGCCACGTTAGTGATGATGGAATTTAAGCTGTATATGTGTGCTTTTTCTTTTTCCTTACGTTGGCACATACTGTTAAAAAGTTTTGTAACATTTTAATTTTTAAAAAATGTACTCTTTTTATTTTCCCATGTTATTAAATGTTCTTTGAGATACGATTTTTTATGACTTTATATTTTTGACTGTTAAGAAAACTATGCTGTTGAATAATAGATTCTCACAGTTATTCGCTGTGTGAGATACTGGGGAAGCAGTCATACACATACGTCTTTGTCTCTTTAATGCCTTCTGTAGGATGGATCCTTGAAAGTGGTACAAGAAATTTCTGAAAGTTTCCAATTGAACTTTTACCAGTGGGATATAAAAGTGCTGTCTCACTTTATCCTTTTTATCATTGAATATTCTGATTTTGAAACCGTCTTTCAGTTTGGTGAGAGGTGGTAGCGCAGCCCAGCTGCCCGGGTGAGGAGAGGGGGCAGTGCTCGGTGAGCTGCCAGCGCGTCCGCCTTGGCCTCAGCCTGTGCGCCGGAGCTCCTGAGTTCCAGACTCAGCGGCTGTAGCGGGGGCCTGACTATGTGCTCCTCCCCCGCCTTCGGGCTCTTCCTTTGGAGCCTCCTGCTTTCTGTGTCCCAGGCAGCTGTCCCTTCTTCCTCAGTCCTGTGTGTGTCCCTTGTCCTCCATTGTCCTTTGTTTCAGCACGAGATCTTGCTTCCTGCCTGGGAGAACAGGACTTCAGTAGCCTCATCAGATTGCTTCTTCTACTTGCCCCTCCCCCAACACACCAGATTTACTTGTAGCTTTTCCCACTCTAGGGGGTTCCTGGTGGCTCAGATGCTAAAGAATCTGCCTGCAGTGCAGGAGACCCAGGTTCGATTCCTGGGTCAGGAATATCCCCTGGAGAAGGAAATGGCAGCCCATTCTAGTATTCTTGCCAGTAGAATCACGTGGACAGAGGAGCCTGATGGGCTACAGTCCATGAGGTTGCAAAGAATTGGGCATGACTGAGCAACTAACACTTTCTTTCACTTTACCCATTTTTGATTCCTTTGCTCCTGACCCAGAGGAGACTGTCTTCTTCTCAAGTTGAATTCTTCTCTGCTCTAGATTCCCCCGTTCTGCCACCTCTGAGACCTTAAATCTCACGTCTTCAGCCTCTCCCTCTCATTTGCACTGTCCTCTCAAAATAAACTATGAAGATGTTCTTGCGTTGAAAAAAGCCCGTCCATGATCTGTCTGGATCCTTGCTCGCTCTCTGTTAACAGCCCAGTCTCTTACCTAGAAGGTTCCTAGCAGCTTACTTCCTCATCCTCAGCTCGGTGGTGCACACACTGCGTGTCTCACCTGCTGAAATGACTGCCCACTGCTGGTCACTCTTCCTGCTCTGTGTGATGGTTGTCCCCCTCCCTGCCTGACCCCTGTGAGAACCCTGAACCTTCTCTGGTCTACTGCCAGGACTCCTTTCCCTCTGTCTCTTTTGACTTGGTGTTGACGAGCCCCAGAGGCTCTGCCCTCGGCCCCTTCTTTATTCTCTGGCGTGGATGAGGATGGTGCCCACCATCTCTTGATTTGGAGATCTGCAGATCAAGTGTGGACTTCTCTCCTGAGCTCCACTGTCACTAACAGCCCACTGTTTTGGCACCGCACTCCGGTGCTCTCGCCTGGAGAATCCCGGGGACGGAGGAGCCTGGTGGGCTGCAGTCCGTGGGGTCGTGAAAAGTCGGACACGACTCAGTGCCTTCCCTTTCACTTTTCACTTTCCTGCATTGGAGAAGGAAATGGCAGCCCACTCCAGTGTTCTTGCCTGGAGAATCCCAGGGACGGGGGAGCCTAGTGGGCCCGTCTATGGGGTCACACGGAGTCGGACACGACTGAAGCAACTTAGCAGCAGCGGCGGCGGCAACAGCCCACTAGACTTCCTTTCCTCTCAGGTTGCCAGCTGCTGGGCTGTGACTTGTGGCAGTGCCACCACTACCTAAGTCACTAAGCCAGAAACTTGGAGGTACTAAGCCTCTTCTTTTCTCAGCTGTATTGTTTTAATGGCTTAACAGTCGATTACTTCTTTCCTTGCCCAGGTTTAATTGTCCTTGTTTTTTCCTCCTTGTAACATATTTTTCAATGTGTTTTCCTGAGTTTTCAGATTTTTTGTTGTTGAAAGTGAAAGTCACTCAGTTGTGTCCTAAGTCGTGTCCTAATCTTTGCGACCCCATGAACTGTAGTCCATGGTATTCTCCAGGCCAGAATACTGGAGTGGGTAGCCTATCCCTTCTCCAGGGGATCTTCCTGACCCAGGAATCAAACTGGGGTCTCCTGCATTGTAGGCAGATTCTTACCAACTGAGCTATGAGGGAAGCCTTTTTGTAGTTGAGAGAGATTGTATTTGAATTTGGGTTTCCCAGGTGGTGCTGGTGTTAAAGAACCTGCCTGGCAACGCAGGAGCCGTGAGAGACTCAGGCGCTCTCCCTGGGTTGGGAGGTCATGGCACCCACTCCAGTCTCGCCTGGAGAATCCCGGGGACGGAGGCGCCTGGTGGGCTGCAGTCCACGGGCTCACAGAGTTGCACACGACTGAAGCAACTGTTCAAATTTAGAATTCTGTAAAAGTGGAGGGTTTTTCAGTTGAGAAGAAGGTTAGACCTAAAGGTATCTTTGCCAAGGTAATTTTATATGAAGATAGTTAATAGATGTATACTGAGATTTCTAAGGATTTTATCAACAGTTTATTAGTCCACTGTTCTGTCTGTTCATACTGGCAATTTTTAGAAAATACTTTGTAGCATAATAAAAGGAAGTTTGTGTAAAAAGCAATTCTGTATTTTTCCTTGTTTTCTGCTTATATACTCCATTTGCCCCATTTTATTCCTATACCTATGATCACTTCATCACAATACCATGTTTAAAAATATAACATTAATAGTAGTAACGCATATACAGCCATTTTTCACAAACATTGGGCCCTGACTGCAGAAATCTAGTTTCCGCAGGGTCTCAAAATGGAGTTAATTTACATGGCTAGCAGTTGAGGTGGGTGAATATTCAGAACCACTTCATGTGAGCTAAGTATTAATTCAAAAAATGTCATTAACTTGAAAATTCATCCAAAAGAAGTCCTTGAAATCGTATTTCAGCCTGTGTTTAATACAAGATTCTAGCAGTACAAAAACAATTCAGGTGGCCCTTGAAAGGTCTCTTTGGTAATATAATTTATCATTATTTGCTTATTTATAAAGCTACTGTATTTTCAAAATTTGTGTTTTATGGATTTACAGATCCCTTCTTGTGGTTCATTTCTGGGCACCATGGGCTCCTCAGTGCGCTCAGATGAACGACGTGATGGCAGAGCTTGCCAGAGAGCACCCACAAGTTTCATTTGTGAAGGTACTGTGTTTTCAGTGTCACGTCTTAGGTATTTAATTCTGATTTATGGGTTAGACTACGTTTTATTGACATAGAAAGGAGTGGTGGTGTGGGATTCCTCATTCATAGGTAGTGTTGGGATCTGTTATTTTCACAGTAGATTATTCTTAAAAATCTTAAAATGGTTTCATATTTTTCAAGCAGGGAGTGGTGTAAAAACTCATTACACTTTCCTGAATACACGCTTGGGTGGGAGGACAGGATGGGCAGTCAGGAGAGGGTTTACTTGGGCACTTGCAGCCAAGATCATTCATTGTGGGTAATTGTGGTTTTGTACAGTAGAGATGTTAACAAGACTTGCTTCATTGAAAAGCTAAGTGGGACATGGAAAGTGATTGAAGAAAGGTGTGTGAGGGCTGCAGGGAGCAGGGGAGTGGGGAGAGCTTGCTGCCAGGGGTTTGGTGAGTGCGGGCCTGCAGGGAAACCAGAGTCTCCTGTCGCCTTGGGGAAGCAGAGGGAGAAGGAAGCAGCCTCTCCCTGGCTGCCTTTGCTTTCGCTCACTTTGCTTGTGGCCTTCTCTGTCCTTGCTCTGCTCTAGCCGCCTCATTCCTGGTGTCTTTCTTGGGTAGGCAGGGCTAGGATAATGAGAGTTACGAAGGACGAGCTCGCTTGGTTTTAGTACATTTAGTGAATCAGTCAGGACTTAATTGAGACAACATGGCCAACATGTGAGTTGAGTGTTTCAGAAATGAACTTTTGGGAAGGGAGGCATACCCTGTATTCAGAAGCTGAATCTTTAGGATTTAAAAAAGTAGACAAAACCCCAAAGCCTAATTATTTTAAAAAATAGCTGGAGGATGTGTTGGCAAGTGTATGGAGTCAAAAGCAATGTCAACTGCATTCGTGCGTGTGCCACTTTTCATGCCAACTGAAGACCCAGAATCCTGACTCGTTCGTTTATTTGTTTAGCGGCTGATACACTTTTCGGACAGTTTCTGTTTAAATATGTGTCCTTTGAACAGGTAGTGATTGTGTTTAGATGGTTCAGAATCAAAACAGTGCGGGAAGAAGCCCACCGAGAGGCCCAGCTACCCGCCGGCCTGCCCCACAAGTAGCTCTTGTATTAGTTTTGTATGAATCCTTATGTAGATAGAGCATGTATGAATAGTTAGCTTTTTAAAATTTAAGGACTTATTTAAAATTCCAGTGAAATGTGCAATGTAACCTTAGACACTACAACCTTAAAATGTCCAATATAAATAATGGAGGTGGGCATTAAAGCTGCATGTTTGGTCAGTGATAAAAGATCACGATTACAAGTGAAATAAATGATTAAACATTTCAGTCGTGAGATTAATCAAGACAGCGGTAATTGCTGTGAGTCTGCTTTTATGCGTATCATGTTGCTGGTTTAGGTAACACATTGTTCTTAGCTGCCATTGGAATGATTTATTTAAAGTGACTATAGGATTACTTCTCACATCAGTACGGGACTTGGCAGTGAGATTTTAAGTTGTTCAAGTGCTTAAGTGTCTCGGCAAGCTAAGGGTTGGGAGCCCTTATCTGTTGGGGATCCTTGACCCCGACTGTCCCTGTGTTCAGAGAGGGTGACAGGTTTATGTGGGTCATTTGCTCAGGTGTTGTTACTTTCTGGGAAGTCAGTCTGTGGCATAGGTTTTGTTTTCTTAGACATCTTTAGAGGCAAATGTCATTTGCATGGGGTTCAGAAGGTAGGTGATTTAAAGGCCACAGTGCTGAGCAGTGGTCAGCCCAGGAGAGGTGAAGTACTGGAGAGTGGCGATGGCGTTTTCCAGAGGAGGGGCGTGTGGTTCAACTGAAGGCAGCTTACTCAGTGAGAGCTCTGTGACTCTTACAGTCCAGAGAATTGACGTCCTGTTACTCTCTGTTTCTTACAGTTTGATTTCTTGGTCTTTTTTTTTTTTTAATGACTGCAGTTGTTTGGCATTTTTGACTTGAAGTATAGAGATTAGTTCATTCTATGACTTAGATTTACAGAATCATTGCATAGGACGATCTTAAACACTGTGTTTTTAATGCTCTGATTGTTAAGTTTGGTGATCATCAATTTCTTATTTTGTAGAAGATGGTAAAATAACATTTGAGAAAACCTAGCATACATTTTTTTGTTTTTTAATCCCAGTAGTTTGTGCCCATTGGAATAGGTTGCTGAAAGGCAAGGTTTTCACTTACTGCGTTGAATCCCCTCGCTTCCTGGACTGATGATATGGCGATAGAGAACCTGTGCTCCTTCCTGGTGCCGCCCTGAGGCCACCTGCCGTTGTGGTCGCCTGCACTGGCTGCCCTGGCCTGGGGCTGGGCTCTTCCCTGACCTCACGTCTCCGAGGGCTTGGAGGACACATGCTAGTTATGTCTGTTGCTTGAAGGCTCACAGAAACCTTACATTTATTCAGAATAAGATTAAATAGCTAATTAAGATGTAAAGTGTCTTTGCATTTCAAATTCTGTAAAGTCAGTTTCAATGGGAATACGCATTTATCATTAAATCAGAATTGTTTGGTCAGTAGACTTGTTTCACGTTAGTGTCTGGTGGTGGTGTGGGAAAGAGAAGAATAGATTTGGGTGGTGAAATTGGGGCCACTGGTCAAATTCATGGTCCAAATCAAAGCCATTTAAAAAAAAATTAGGAGTGGCAATTTATTTTTAAATTCTTATATTTGGTGTTATTATTACTTTTGCTCTTTAAGTAAAGGTTGTGTGTATTTAAAGTGCATAGCGTGATGGTTTAGGTTAGATCCCTTTCGTGCGGTGTCTTTTCCGTGTGCCTCCCTGACTTTTCTCCCTCTCCTCTCTGTGAGCTCAGTCTGTTCCGTTGGCTGGGCTGTCAGGGAGTCTCTCATCGGCTCTGTCGCTGCTCCCCTGCTGCGCCGCCTTTTTGACTTGGTGGTGAGACGCTGGAGGGCGCGGCCTCCACCATGTTTGCTTATTTGTTTAAGTTGCTTTTCTTCGTGCAGGTGGCTCCCACCTCACGTGCCAGCCCTTTCTCCTCTTTATTCCCTCCCTTTAATTCTAGCTTAGTCCTTCCAGGCTCTGATCTTCAGTGTAACATATACTGCACTTTGGTACAGAAATTTATTCTTGAAGTCAGACTTGGCAACCACCTGGCTGGTGGGATTCTCTATTCTTGTGTCTCATTCACTATTGATCTTGTTTGTATGGTAGCTGTTCTTGCATTTTATGTGCATTGTGTCTTCAGATATGAAGTCAGGGGCAGAAGGGATTATATACGTAAATTTTGTTTTTGACTCCTTGAAAAGGAATCTTTATAGTTTGGTATATTCTTAAATGTGCAAACATCTTAAAGAACAGCTTACACTGTAATTTCTAAAGGTCTGTACAGTTAGTATAGATAATTTCTGCAGCTTTAAATTCTGTTTAAATTCTAAATAATCTGTACGATTAGTGTGTGTAAGCAGAAAATGTAGGGCAGTCTCCAGAAGGGTGCCAACTAGCTGTCTAACTAGGAATTGGCTCACTGGCTGTATAACTAGGTGTGGGCATCAGCTCACTGGCTGTATCAGGTGTCAGCTGACTATCTGAACCTGTTTTTTGTGTGTGTCAGAATATTGATCACTTTATTTGGTGTCTTAAAGAGCATGCATAGGATTCCATTTTTTTAGGAACTATAGAAATGTCTCTCAGATAATTCTAGTAGGATGATTAAATCTTAAAAACAACCTAGTTTTAATCTCTGCTGTCTTGGTAAAAAAAAAAACACAAAATAAAATATAATGAACATAGTTTATTAGCTGTTACTGGGTAAAGTTTGGCAAAGTATTATAAGAAGTTATTAGAAATGTTCATTTGAGTACTATTTTGAAATTTATATTTGACTTTCTGGCAAACAAAGAATTTGACTTTGAAAAATTCACCTTTTGTAGCACGTCACAGAGTGGAAAGAAGTCCTCTATGAGGCATAACAGTGTCCCGGAGTGTCATTGAAGTCTAGTTGATTTATGTTGAAAGGTCGAGTTTTCTCACTCTTGCCTTTTCCTTGGAGCCTCAGTGCCACCACTGGCAAGCAGTCACTCGTGTTTCTGGCTTAGGAATAGTGACGACTGTTCAGAATTCTGTTTCTTGGACGCTTAATTACATGCCACACCGGATGCCAGTTACTGGGAGTGCAGGACAGTGAGGGTGTAGACAATGAATGGGTAACCAGTACCAAGGTAATTTCAGGTGCTGTGAAGTTCAACAAAAGAAATAAATAGGCAGGCTCTGAAGGGGGAGTCTTGGGTAGGCAGGGTGCTTTTATGTATGTTGCGCTGAAAGGGTGTCTCTAACAAGTGAGAGTTAAAAAATGCAAAGATGACAGTCACTGGGAGAGCTGGCATAGAGCCTTTAGGTAGAGGCTTAGCAGATGCAGCCCTCAGAAGGGCAGTGGGCGGCCAGCGGGGCTGGAGAGGCGGGAAAGGGTTGTGAGGCCCTGACCGGAAGCTGCAGAGGCTGGGAGGGCCACGTGGCCTTGTGAGCCGGGGTCGAGCTTTGGTTTTATTGCAAGTGCGGTCTGATGCATTCTGATTCCTAAGTTGATTAGTGTGGCTGCCACGTGGAGAATGGTTTGAAGTGGGTAAGGGTACAGACTAGAAGCAGGTCTACCAGTTAGGAGGCTGTTTCACTAGGCCAGGTAAGAGATTTCCTGGACGTTCGTGGGGAGATTGCTGAAATGCTGTTGTCGCCTGCATCGGCTTATATTTTAGAGGGGCACCCGGGAGGCCTCTTGATGGGTTGGATGTCACGGTGGAGGAAATAGACCAGTTAAGGTTGCCTCCTTTTTGATCGGAGCAGCTCGGTGGGTTAAGTGAGATTGGGGCTGCCCTGGGGAGGAACAGGCGCAGTGGGAAATCTCTAGCGGCCATCTGCGGGCAGATGGCGAGTGTGTGGCTTGGAGGTGAGAGGAGAGGTTTGTCCTGGGTAGAGGCTGGGTGGCGGTGCCATACTGGAGTTCCTTAGAGCCAGGGTGTTGCCTGAGACCACTCTATCAGGAAAGTGAGTGTCGGTAAGAGAAGCAGGCACAGAACCAAGTCCTGGGATGTGCGGCAATGTCGTGGTTGGCAAAGGTGAAGGAAGAAGCCAGACACTCGGGCCAGGGGTTAGAGGAAGAGAAGACACGGAAAGCCAAGGGAAGGGAACCCGAGAAGGCAGCTGTGGTCACGCTCACTGAGTGAGGCTGAAAGGTCAGTAAAATGAGGAGACGAGGCGCCGCTGGCTCTGGTGCGGTGGTAGCAGGGCTGTGTAGAGTGGACTGTGCCTGGAGCCAGACCGCCTCGCCCCCAGCTCAGCAGTGATGGGCCCAGAAATGGGGTGTGATGGCAGCACCCGCCGTGAGGGCCCGCTGGGGCGCAGACGGTGAAGACCCTGCTTGCGGCGCAGAAGACCTGGGTGTGCCTCTTGGGTTGGGAAGCTTTCGCCGGAGAAGAGATTGGCTACCCACTCTAGTATTCTTGCCTGGAGAATTCCATGGACAGAGGAGCCTGCCAGGCTACACTCCGTGGGGGTGCAAAGAATCAGACACGACTGAGCGACTAACACTCACTCGCTCACTCACTGTGAGGATTAAATGAACTCAGTATGTGAATGTACTCAGAACGATGTCTGGCTTAGAATACACCATAGGTCTTAGCCATTACCATCACGGTGGTCTTTGGGGACCCGTGATATATTGAAGGAGATGATGGAGATTCCTTCCCTCTGGATTCATCCTGCTGTAGTAGAGCTCCCCTGCCCTCCTCCCCCCTCCACAGACGCACAGCGCCCTGAGTGGGAAGGGTCCAAGTTTGAGATTCTCGGTGTAGGAAGCGCGTGGTTCCCTCAAGGCACTCCGGCTGGGAACCCATTCTGGAAGTGTCCATGTCTGCTTGGTCCTGAAGTCGCATATAGCCCTGTCTCTTACATGTGCTGTTTATTTTTTGCTGTGGTAGAAAAGGTGACCGTAGCATAATGAGAAGCGCACAGGGTGTGTTGTCAAGCAGGCACGGGCTGGTTTCTCAGCTCTGCTGCTAATTGACTGTGTCTGCAGTGACCTCTCTCCCGGCCCCCGTGGAGCTGAGATGATAACATGGCCCCTGCTTTCCAGGTTGTGACAAGTCTGGTGTACAGCACAGAGCAGGCCTCCAAGGAAGGTAGCTCTTATTGGCCATCTTTGGTCTCTTCAGAATGCAGAAGAAAATTGAAATTAAAAGTTTTGAATATGTATGCATTTATCTTCAACTTCCATTGTTATAACTGTTATGTTGCTTTACATCTAAGAGAAATATCTCCAAGGAGTGTCAGTGCTGTGACGGGTTTCGGACTTAGCCGCCCTTGCTCTTCTGGGGAGCGGCTTTGCCTTCAATGGCCCTGCTGGTCTGGGCTCAGGAGGGCTTGCCTGTCATTGTTGCCTTTGTCTCATTAAGCTCCGTCTTCTGGGAGCTCATTTGAGGGGAGGCACGTGTAGTGATCCTCCTGGCTTCAGCAGGAATTTTGAGAGCATCATTTGCTTCCCAGAAGAGTTGTCAGCAAGGGGCCCTACTGGAAGCCAGCAGAAATATGAGAAGAGTTCAGCTTTTAAAAGCATATAGGAGTTTGATTTTATGAGTCAGGATGTGACTTATTTGTTCTGTTTAAGACTTTATTATCTTGCTTCTACTTAGTAGCACCTGTTTTTTGATTCATATTGCTTTTCTGTTAGAATCCCGGAGTGTGAGTGAAGGGGATCGTCACTGAGCCTGGCCCAGTGCCCAGAGTGTGGGGGCCGCTGCCTCGGCCACCACCTTTCTGCCCTTCTTTGGTCTAGTGTGGAATTGTCTGAAAGAATATGGTGCAGAAGTTCCTTAGACTTTAGAAAGAGTGTCTTCTGAATAGCTGTCTCCAAATGCTTAACCTTCTCTCTGTTCTTTTTTTCTATTTTATTGGACACTTGACATTGATTTTAAAATATATGTGGTTTCTCACATTAAAAAAGAAAATAATTTAAAATATTGTTTCAAAAGGGTGTTCTAAAGAAAATAGAGTTAAGGTGGTAAAAGAGCACCCAAGAATATATGAGATGGACAATACAAGCCACAGGCATAGGATAGCCTGTCCCTGTGTCGTGGCCATATTCATGGATAGAAACAGTGGATTGGTTAAAGCTCTGGATAAAGATAGTATTTTAAGCCCAGTGGAAATCTTTTACTCTTGGAAAAACACAGTGTATATATTTTAAAAACTAATAACATAATTTATCAATAAACTTTATTTCCTGTAGGTATAATGTGGATACAGATTTTTATTGGTTTTAAAAGTTTGTATTAACATTGACAGTTCTGTGAGGGAAAAACACAATATATCTTGGTTTTTCTCAAAGTATATAAAGTCCACATAAAAAGCTTATAGTAATTTTATTCTCATTATTTAGAGAGAGTGTTAATAATAAATAGGTTTAAGTTTATGTGTCAGATATCACATCAGATCTTGTTGAAGGGCTTCAAGGAAATTTTCAGATAGAATGTGGTCATCTTATTTAAAATGCATTTAAATGTATGTTCAGACCCAGAAGCAAGTAACCTAGCAAGATATCTGCTTAGGGTTCAGCAGCCTTGCAGGAGTTAAAAGTAAAATTTATCAGACATCAATAGTTTATTGAAGAAATACTCCTTTTTGCTTCATAATTTGCAGAAGGCTGCAACTGTCAGTCATGATGTACTGCCTCTTGAAATTAGTCAATAGAGCAAACAGCAAGAATTGCTGTGGGCAGAAAATAAGCACTGTAATCATGACATAACTGGGGTCAGTGATTTATGGATTTCAATATAGTAGTAGCTGCATCTGATTGAGAATTTACTAGGTCACTAGTGCACCAAAAATTTTATTCACAGCCTCCAGGCGTCTTTTGAAATGTGCAACAAAATAAAAACCTCTGAACCTGTTTTGACACCGCAGACTCAGTGGATGACATGCCAGCCCAGTGAGTCTCATTTAAATGTAAATGTGTCATCAACTTTTGTACTGTACTCTTTCAAAAACGTCAACTACCTGAAGGGATAATGCATGTGAGACTGATTTACATGTTGAAGTAGTTGAAAAGACCTTTTTATAATCATGCTTAAATTCTTTTATTTTAAAGTTGGAAGCGGAAGCTGTTCCTGAAGTATCTGAAAAATATGAAATTAGTTCTGTTCCCACCTTTCTGTTTTTCAAGGTAAGGATAAAGACAGTGGAAGAGATTATTTGTCTAGTGTGCGGGGCTATCTTTGCCAGTTCCTTCACCCTTTCCCCTGACTGCTGAGCACTAGGTGTTTGCTTGCTCCTCGCCTTGACCTGTCTTGTGGTCTCATTGCTTGCCTGCCCTCGGGGTCCTGGGAAAGTGACGTGGACTGTGGAGGTCCAGCCACCAGAAGCCATGGCTGTAAACCCAAAATGTTCCCTGAGTTGGGTCAGCAGTTGGTTGGTTGGGGCATGTGCTTGGATATGATGAAACGTCTTGCTGCTTCTGGTTTGATTAATGACTCTCTTAGGAAGTGGGTGCAAATCTATGTTTCTGGGCACCCCTGGGTGTCACCATAGTTCCCCAGGGGCCTCATTTGTCCTTCATAATAGCTTGACCGCAGCGGGGGTGGGGAGAGCCTTTCTGATCTGGTTTGAGGAATAGTGCTGCTTTCCCAGTGTTTCCAAAAAGGAGAAAAGAAACCAACTATTTATTTCTAAAATTGACATGCATAGCAGGCAGTTTGCAATACGAGTTTTAAAAAATTTCTCCGGTGATGGTGTTGGCCTCTTTAAATGCTGACTAGAGCTATGGACTTGTGCTTGTTATAATTTTGGAGCCTAAAATAGACGATGAAGGAATGCACACATACTCTGAGTGACTTCTTTAACTTTAGAATTCTCAGAAACTCGACCGATTAGACGGTGCCCATGCCCCAGAGTTGACCAAAAAAGTTCAGCGACACGCGTCCAGCGGCTCCTTCTCGCCCAGTGGTAGTGAGCACCCGAAGGAGGACCTCAGCCTGCGCCTGAAGAAGCTGACCCACGCCGCCCCCTGCATGCTCTTCATGAAGGGGACGCCTCAGGAGCCGCGCTGCGGTAAGGGGCTGCCCCAAGCCACGCCGCATGGGGCTTGGGCTCGAGGCCACACGCTCTGCAGACTGCTGGACACCTTCTACCGACGCTTGCGATCAGACACCCGTAGAAGAGCAGAGAGGTGGTAATTTCCAGTGGACTCTGTAGTTAGGTGATGAGAACTTGTTTGCAGTGTAGACTTGGAGAATGTTGGAACCAGAAGACATCTTGGAGATCACCTAATTCAAAGCCTTTGTTGTCTGCCTAATTCCCAGTGAAGGCGACTTGCTGTCACTGAGTAGCAGAGTTGGGATTGAGTCCTGGCCACCATATTGCTGTCTCCTTGAATAGGCTTTTGGTCTGCTCAGTTAACCTTGCTCTTAACACTTCCCTTCTCTTTCTTGGCAGCCTCCTTTTGTGCGTATGGTTCAGATTCAGCAGGTCAGAAGCGCACAGAATGGCGGCAGTGTCCCAGGGTCCACCCTGTATGCTTTTGCCTTTCCTGTTGTCTCAGCATCTGATGACACTGCTCACCCATTGCTGTCGTTTCCAGTTTGTTGCTTCTCGGGATTTAAAGACTCCTAATCCTGTGGCTTATAGTCACTCTTACTGTCTTGCCTCAGATGTGCATGGAGTTTTGTCCTTAAGTAACTTCCAGAGTTATTTGGCCCCTCTGGTGTTGAATTTATGTTGTGTTCTTTTTACTGTGCCTCGTGCAACATTATTATGCCACATAATTGAGCATTTAATGCCTTTCGATGATGCTGTTGAGAATCTAAGGATGTTGCTTTCAACTGCACAGGAGGGATTTGTTAAAGATAGGTGGCAAGGAAATTAAATGTGTTATTGATGTCATTACTGCATGTCCAGTGTGACTTTATAAATACAGCCAAACTTCCACTGTAAAGTTAGTTGTAAATTCTTCCCTGTATAGTTAGCAAATTACCTATTAAATTATGAAAAAGTCTAGTTTTAAATGTAAAGTTTCATGGTGAATTCTGTCTTAGAGAAAGAAAAGGTTCCTTTCTTTCTCAGTTCTGCTTGAAAATTTTCCTTGCCAGCATTTACATGTCAGATGTCTGCTGTTTATGTACTGAAAGGCTAATTTAGTCTATGTGAGAGTTAACCAGAAGGAGCCAGAGAGGCTCTGTGTGTTGGTTGGTTGTTTTTAATGGGCCTCTCCCCATCAGGCAGGAGCACTGTTTCTGGCACTCTCTGTGCTGACCTCACGACAAGCAGTCCCGTGGGTCCCAGTCAGGACCATCAGCAGGCTGTACGGCGCGGAGCAGCCTGCGTGACAGGTCATGCACAGTAGGCCCACAGTAACACCAGTAGCGTGGTATCTTTGGGAGCAAAACACTGATATTCTCTTAATCTCTTCTGAGTGAAGAGATTCCCTGGCAGGTAAAACTGGCAGGTGGTGAAGCTGCCGCTGGGGAAGGCAGTCTGAAGCGGCAGAGGGGAAGGGGCTGTCCTGGAATGCCTCGCAGACCCAACGCCGGCGGCGGGCCGCCTGTTCCTGTGCCGGCCTGATGCCTCCAGCTTCAGGTCGGCCCCTCCTCGTGCCTGCAGCTCTTTCTTCGTAGTGTCAGAGGTCAGAGTCAGCCTTGGAGAGCCATCCAGATGCTGCATGAGTATTCAAATAAAATAGAATAACACTTAGAAATAATCATTTTTCTGCTTACCATTTCCTTTATTAGGCTGAATTTATGAGGTATTTCTAGCCATCTTTATATTAACTGCCTGAGTGGCATTTAGAAGGCTGTACAAATAATGAGTTAGAATGAAAAAGAAGCTTTGAAACATTTCAAAGCAATATATTATTGCTCTATATTATACACTATGATATACACTATATTATATACATTAGATACTACTTGGGAGATATAAAAAAGATTTTTAGATACATATGATAAACACAGTTTCATTCCTCATTATATGTTATAGAGAATGTTTTTAATCACATTTTAGTAGGCTCTTCTCTTTCCCAGTATTTTGGTTTCTGTGACGGCGTGTCTTTCTTTCACAGACAGTAAGTAGATCATTTTGGAGTGCTGGCACTCTTCACAGAAGTGCCTAGCTAGGGCCTAACCGGCCATCTTGTGCTGTGCCTGTGCCATGCTGCTTCCTTCACTGGCGGTGCTCTCTACCTGTTTGCCCTTGTCTGTGTGCCTGGCTCCATACACTGTCTTTATCTTGAGACTGTTCTCTTTTATCCTCTTCCTTTCTGAGCTTGTTTAGTGGAAAATTGCTTTTGGTTTTCTGATGGTACATTAGAGATGAAGCCTAGGCAGACTTCTTTATGAAAGAATGGCCGTCAGCTCTCATGAACGCAGGTGGCTGGTATTTGCACACTTTGCACAGAGTTCACCTTGAAAGCACTGCTGTCACTAGCACGCATTGCTCCCTTTGGCCCCCCTTTGGGAGTAGTGCTGCACTTGGGTTTTGATCAGCGGGTCCACACTTTGCTCTCAGTGAAACAGGAAAACATGAATGAATAACACTTAAACTTTCTGTCAAGGAAGCCTTGAAAGCCATTTCAGGGTCTGCCCTGGGATCTCCCTGGACTCAGCGCAGCCCCTGCACGTTGCACACCTGTGTCTTCTCAAACCTAACTTTTGGGCTCTACCTGTAGGATGGTTCCTGTCTCAGGAGCCTGGCAGGCTGACAGGGCCTCAGCCGCCAGAGGATTGGACTGCCTTTTCTCTGTGCTGCCCAGGAGGACAGGAGAGGAGGCTGTCGTGCTGTGGGGTGATTTTTGAGACGCACTGAGATGCACATCATTCAAACAGAATGATGGATCCTTGATCTTGCGGGTTAATCCAGTTATCTGAGAGCTCTCGCATCTGTTTCCTCTGACGGCGCTTTTAGTGAAGCAAAAGGTGTTTGAACCAAAGTGCAGAAATTTCTCCTGCAGTGAGTCATCTAATTGGGTTTTACTTTTTAAATCAAACATGGAAACGTTACAGATTCCGAAGCATATTCTTTAGGGTTTTATTGTTGCTAGATGGTGATGAAGTGTGGCAGTTAGGCTCTGTATTCACGTCATCTGCCACGAGTGGGAATGACTGTGGAGAAAGATGGTGGTTCTATAACAGTTAAACATGGTTTTTCTCCTTCTAAATAGTTTTACTGCATTCGCGCATTTTTCTTAAAAAAATGTGTGTAAATATTTTGTTATTAAAATAAAGCCTTCTGTTTTATCCTTAAGCATAACATTTCCAGTCTGCCACTTTAACCCTTAAAAATGAAACACTACCAGTCAGTCTCTCTAGTCTGCATGTAGTTGCCTAAAGCAAAAATAAAGCTTTTTCTCAGTCAGTTACAGTAGAAGTGAGTTAATATATTGGCAACAGAATAACCATCAGCAATCAGCCGTTAGCTGTTACTAATGAACTCCCAGATGGATGAGAAAATTCAGAATCAGTGTTTTACTTCAGGCTGTACATGAACTTAACACTTCAGTTGCAGGAAAAGCAGCTTACATGCTGTACAAATAAACACTGGTGCTTCATCTCAGTGAATGGCAGACCTCAAAATGTCTGGAGCTCAGTTATAGATCCACATTTTAACAGTACAAGTGCTTTTGCATGACATCAGGTAAAGCCTGTTCATGATTTGATTTTATTGAAAAATAATTGCAGATGCTATCACCTTCTAGGAATTTTGAATCTGAAGAGTAATTTATTTTCCAATGGATCACAACTGTATTTGGAAAGAAGAATGATGGAATATGAGAGTGGAGTACAGAGTGTTGAAAAACAATCAGGAAGAATTAGCTTATAGGAAGAAAAGTACCCTCTTTGCAGACAAGACTAAATAGGTTTATAAAAGACTGATATGCACACTCTTATTCTTCAGTACTAATGTTATAATAAGAAAATGGTGTCAAAAAAGCACAGAACAAAAATGTGTCATGAAAGTGTAATAAAATCATGGAACATAAGATCATCACTACAGTGTGGTTAAAAAAAAAGAAACCACATTACATGCTTTGGGGAATAGAAATAGTTTTAGAAAAGAAACTGTCGGGTAATGACACGGGATGAGAAAGGATACTGTCGGTCTATTGACAGTTCATACACAACAGCAGAGGAGATAGCTTTGAAATTGAATGTGCTGTCATTTTAGACTAAAAGAGAACATACTACTTTCTTGATTTTTAATTTATTTTATTTAAGGATGATGAAAATTGAGAACTATTGACATGGATACACAGGAAGTGTCAAAGGACAACAGAAACCAGACAGAAGTGGGGTTCCCAGTATGGCTCCGTCGTGGAGAATGGCAGTCCCCCAGTGCTGCTTCTCACAGATGCAGGGACAGGGGAGCCGGGGCGGGGCTGCTGCATGGGTGTCGGGCCAGCCTCCCAGTTGATCACAGAGTGCAGGAGGGGAGGTGGCCTCCAGGCCTGCACAGGGCCTCCGCTCACTGAGCGGAGCTGGGTGCCTGGGCTTGAGGTCTGTGCTGTTGGGCCGGCACCGTTTCCCCTGCTATGAAACCGTACCTAACATTGAGGAGGAACTCGGATAAATAAACACACTTTAAAAAAACTCTGGTTCAAGGCCAGAGAAGGGGTTCTTTGAATTGGTTTCCTCCTTATACGCTAGTCAGCCATGCTAATTAAATGATTGGTAAAACAGAGGCAGATTGTGTTCAGTAGGTAGTGTACACTCTGAATTAACACAAAATTCTGTGTACGTGAGAGAGAGAAATAAAGTTCTTTATCTTCTTTTTCTCTGTGCAGGTTTCAGCAAGCAGATGGTGGAAATTCTTAACAAACATAATATTCAGTTTAGCAGTTTCGACATCTTCTCAGATGAAGAAGTTCGTCAGGGCCTCAAAACCTATTCCAGTTGGCCCACCTATCCCCAGCTCTACGTTTCTGGAGAGCTCATAGGAGGACTTGACATAGTAAAGGTTAGGGCTGGGAAGAGCGTTGTGGGGACTCCATGCTCATTGTTGCTTAGTCGCTAAGTGGCACCTGACTCTTGGGGCCCGTGGACTGCAGCTCACCAGGCTGCTCTGTCCCCAGGGTTTCCTAGGCAAGAATGCTGGAGTGGGCTGCCGATTCTTCAGGGGATCTTACCGACTCATGGGTTGAACTTGTGTCTCTTGGAATGTCAGGCGGGTTCTTTACCACTGAGCCACCAGTTTGCTATTTTCATATTTAAGCATACTTTTATAAGTGCTGCATTAAAACAAAAGTATACATTTTTGTAGAATCTGTATTTATGAATCTGGAATAAATACAGTATTTCTGATTCACTCCCTTAAATTCACTAATGAATTCACTAATAGGTAATACACCGATATTTTATATTATGGTATGACTGAGGAGATTTGTTACCATACATGTATAAACAAATGTGTTTATTTTAGGAGCTAGAAGCATCTGAAGAACTAGATACGATTTGCCCCAAAGCCCCCAAGTTAGAGGAAAGGTGAGTATCTCTAAAGTTTCAGTCTGCTGTTATTGTAACATGTTCTTGAGTTTTCAGTTTTTGTATTACTCTTTGTATATGGAAATCAGAGGTGTGCTGTGGTGTGCGGAGGTCATAATTGTTACAGAGTTAACCATGCAAACTTAGAAAGGTCTCATTTGGACTGGAGACAATTTTGCACCAGTTTAATGATTATGTGGACGATATTCTTGGTTTTTGTAGAAATGTCACTGTCACTGTGAAATGATCAAATTGCAGTTCCCCTCTGCATTTTGGAGCTGGGCTCCAGTCTTGGTGTTAGGTTTTAGCGACAGTTCTGCTCACAGTTTGAAGCTGCTTTCTCGTGTTTTCCTGGGTGGTGGCCTTGGGCTGGCTGCTGTCTCCATCTTGGTAGAGCTCTGTGCTGCTGCTGCTAAGTCGCTTCAGTCGTGTCCGACTCTGTGCGACCCCGTAGATGGCGTGTTGAATGTGGAGGTCACGTGGAGACTCTGGGATTTCTCATTGCCATTCTTAGGACCATGGTCACTTAAAATTGAAGGAGGTTTTGTTTGGAACTGTGAAATTGCTTTGTCTTATGAAGGGTCTCAATCTGCTTTTAGAGATTCTGTCTTATAGAAAGTTTGGACTTGGGTCTGTAGGATTTTAATTTTAATAAATATTAATTGTAATAAGTAGTTATAATAAATATTAATGTAGAGGATTAAAAAGCAATTTATTTTGAAATACAGCAGCGTATCAACCATTCATAGTTGGGGCTTGAGTTTTATAAGGTAAAACTTTCTCTTGTAATTTTCTTCTCGTTTAACATTTTGGGATTTCCTGCAAGTGTTCACTTACCTGTTTTGGTTAGTACAGCGCTCCTCATAGTTGGCTCCTCATAGTTGGCGTGTATGTCGAGCCGACCTTGAAGTGCCACATGCTCTCAGATGGCGGGCACCCTCAGGTGGTGTGCACACTCGGCCTGCACCCTTTGTGCCTTCCGGGCCCCTGTGGCACTCTCGTGTCCCAGACTAGGGTTTGCTCTAAAGCCTGGGTGGCTCACCGAGGGCCGTGGCCTCAGAGGCCTGTTTCCAGACGCGCTTGGGTTTCCTTGGCTTGCTCCCTCTGTGATGAGCGCGCCTTTGCTGCTGTCTGTGTCCCTGCTTTCATTAGGCCGCTCTTTCCTACTGTGCTGTGTTCAGGCACCAGAAGGGGACTGGCTGGAGTTACATAGAAGGTAGTCGGCAGTACACTTGGAGCCATAATTTAAAGGGCTCCTGGAAACCGCGGTGTCGGGGTCCGAGTCCCCGGTCTCAGCCATGTCTCTGTGGGACAGAGGGGCCTGTTTTGGTTCCCCAGATCCCAGTGGTTGGGTCTTCGGGTGAGGGAGTGGGTGCGTCCTGAAAATTGGCTGCTTGCACCATGTGAAAGCGTGTGTCACGCAGCTTTGTGCATGATCTGCATGCTTCATTTGTGAGACCATTTTCCTCTGAGGAGATTGGGAGCCGCGAGTGTTCCAGAGCGTGTGGAAGGAGGAGAGCGCGGTGCTGGGACCCCCGCGGGGGCCCTGGTCCTGATAGGGGTGGGCTCTGAGATCCGCTGTGGACTCCAGGGCGTGTGCAGATGGTCAGCGTTAGGGACAGCAAGCTAGATCAGGAGGTTTGAAAGATGTATAAAGTTGAGAGGAGAGCATTAGACTTCAGCAACTGATGCTGAGCGAGTCTCCCTCCGGGTGGGACCTTGTGGGCGTGAAGAGAGTGGGGGCGGTGCCGGCCTCGTGATGGGAAAGGACACACGAGTCTAACTGAGGGAATTCTGCGTGGGCTCAGCCTGTACGTCCCTTATTGAGCAATTCCTTACTGAGTTGGTTATTATTATTTTAGTTCTGTGAGTTGATGGGCTTAAATTTGCAATTTGAAGGCGCATTTGTTGCCTTAAAAAGCCATACTGTGTTTTACAGTGGCTTAGGGAGACAGTGAAATAAAGGGGAATGCCAGTGCGCTTGCTTGTTTAATACACCCAGTGCTATGAACTCTCATCCTGCCGTCCCTCAAATGTGCATGGTATCTGCGAAGCGGAGCGAAAGTGGCGGTTAATAATTGAGCTGAGCCCTTACATATCAATTTTCTCTCTTCAGGCTCAAAGTACTGACAAATAAAGCTTCTGTGATGCTCTTTATGAAAGGAAACAAACAGGTAAAGAACTCAAAAATGGTTTTATTTGTAATTTCTTTTGATGTTAACATCTGCAACAAGGGGACACTTAAATCTTTTTTCCCGCTTTAGCTAATGAAGCTGCAGTGGCAGCAGGAAGTTATCTAGGCCTTAATTGGTGCTTGTGGAGATCAAACAAAGTAATCTGCATTTTCCTTGACTTTATCATCAGCATCTCAGCGGGGTGCATTTCTTTCTGCTGCCAAACTTTGTCAGTGGATGTGGTCAGCACTGCTAGCTTGCACTGGGTGGTTCCATTAGCTGCTGTCTACTTCCAGAGCGTGCACTTCGGGGCTGGGAACCTCACAGGTTTCTTGGTTTGCAGCCCCGGACCATGGTCTGAAGTGTCGGCGATGCAGAAAGGAACAGGGCTTTATCTAGCGGGCTCAAAACTTGTTTGATGAATGAGTGGGGCGGTTTGACAGTTTTTATGTGTAGTTGGGTGGTTCTTGTCGCTGTGATGGATGAAAGTTGTGTAGATTGTGCATTGCTCTGAATATCAAGTTTGATAGCTCATCCCTACTGATAGGTTGATCAGAATCATCTGTCCTGAGGATTCGAATCAGATGGGTGATCTCTAGAAGCCAGCCCCTGTTACCTTCCTTTGTTCTAACCAGGTGCTGAGGTGGGCAGGGTTGGGCAGAGGACAGGAGGACTCTGAAAGGCTGGGCAGAGGCGGTTCCATCTGCCTCACCTGTCCAGTGGGGTGTGTCGGGGAAGCCACTCGCCCCAGAGCTTCAGTGTCCCCTCTAGTGGGTGGCAGAATGATATAGAGTCATTCTGGGAAATTTATATAACTAGTACATGGGAAATAGATGGGGAAACAGTGGAAACAGTGTCAGACTTTATTTTCTTGGGCTCCAAAATCACTGCAGATGGTGACTGCAGCCATGACATTAGAAAACGCTTACTCCTTGGAAGAAAAGTTATGACCAACCTAGATAGTATATTCAAAAGCAGAGACATTACTTTGCCGACTAAGTTCCGTCTAGTCAAGGCTATGGTTTTTCCTGTGGTCATGTATGGATGTGAGAGTTGGACTGTGAAGAAGGCTGAGCGCCGAAGAATTGATGCTTTTGAACTGTGGTGTTGGAGAAGACTCTTGAGAGTCCCTTGGACTGCAAGGAGATCCAACCAGTCCATTCTCAAGGAGATCAGCCCTGGGATTTCTTTGGGAGGAATGATGCTAAAGCTGAAACTCCAGTACTTTGGCCACCTCATGCGAAGAGTTGACTCACTGGAAAAGACTCTAATGCTGGGAGGGATTGGGGGCAGGAGGAGAAGGGGATGACCAAGGATGAAATGGCTGGACGGCATCACGGACTCGATGGATGTGAGTCTGAGTGAACTCCGAGAGATGGTGATGAACAGGGAGGCCTGGTGTGCTGCGATTCATGGGGTCGCAAAGAGTTGGACACGACTGAGCAACTGAACTTATGTAACTAGTAAACATAGCTGTTACAGTGGAAGTAGTAGTGGTAACTAGGAAGATGTGGTGATATACATTTCACCATATTGGGGTCACTAGATTAGGACCTAGATTCTTTGACTGCTTCACTGTATTTATTAAAACAAAGGAGAGGAAGTTAACAATTCCCAGTCATCTTTTTTTTTTTTTCTTGGAGGTTATTTAAAGCAGATTTTTATATTTTGTTCCTGGAAGCCCAGGAAGTAATCATGAATTCTGGGAATGGAATTGTGACTGATGGTAGGATGTTTACATGGTGC
Source organism: Litocranius walleri (assembly GCA_006410535.1). Taxonomy (NCBI): domain Eukaryota; kingdom Metazoa; phylum Chordata; class Mammalia; order Artiodactyla; family Bovidae; genus Litocranius; species Litocranius walleri. The sequence continues at coordinate 2,815,591 of SJYG01000250.1, read as the reverse complement.
CAAGTCTTTTCTATAGGACTGGGATTTGGGATCCTCTGGCATGAAAAAAACTGTTAACTTTTCTATAACCTGATAAAAGTTTGGTACTCCATAATGTAAACATACGTTTAAAAAGGGGAACTAGAAAAGGGATGATTCCAACCACTTAAGAAAGGAGGCGTTGTGGCTGTGGGTCTGTCTGAAGTGGAGCTGCGGCGGTGGCGGCAGGGTTTGGCTTGAGAGGTTTTGGATCATGAGGTGACAGTGTCGGAACACAGTCATCTCTGGTGGTGACAAGCCCAAGTCAGGCTGGGGGCCGCACGCCTGGGGTACATCTGGATGGATCCTTCTTGAAGGGGTGGGTCCCATCCTTCCGTCGGCTCTGGTACGGGGAGGCCCTGGGAGCTGGCCGTCTTCTGCAGTGCCATCCCCCTGACATTGCCTCAGGCAGGGCCGTGCCCGTGGGCTGTGTTGGCATGCAGTACATCCTAAAGTTTGTGTTTTTTCCTAAATTTAGGAAGCTAAGTGTGGCTTCAGCAGACAGATTTTGGAAATACTAAATAGTACTGGGTAAGTAAATGTTGTTTTCAGAGAGTGTATTTAAGAAGTTCTAACTTTTCAGTTCTGACATTGATTCTTCTTAGTTGTTATATCTGTTCATGTATTTTTATCTATCTATTTTTGCTGTAGCATTTTGTGAATGCATTAACGTAGACCACAATAGAATTTTTTTGACTAGTGTCTACCTATTGGTAACATAAAGGAGGTATTTTGGCAGACATTGAGACAACTATTTGTCTACTTTCCCAGAAGAAAATTAATAACTGAGTTCTTAGCATGCATAAAGATATTTTAGGGAAAGTGTATTATAGATTTTTAATTTTCTTTAAAAAAAAATTCTAGTTTCCAAATAGTTTGTGACTCAGGAAGCACAGGAAAGCCCGTTATCTGGGCCTGAGAGGCAGGTAAATCAGATTGTGGTGCTCATGCTTTTGATCTCAGTGACGAAGCTGCCAGGTAAGAAAACTGGAATTGTGGTCACACCACCTGTTTAGAGATACTTAGCACATGTTCTGTGTTGCCCAGTGTTTTTGCTTATTTTTCTTCCTTATTCTCAACTCCCTCTCTTCAGTATCGTAAGGACTCTCACTGCAGCTTTAGACAGACTCCTATGACATGACAGGGAAACTCACCTTTGAAGTGTGTGGGCATTCTTGGGCTGGCGGAGTAACACAGCCCTAGATGCAACTTTTGGGATAAAAGAAGAACAGTCATTCTGTTCAGGTGACTGTGACGCTTCACAGAGGAGAGACTGGTTGCTGTTGTGCTCCGGCCTCCAGCTGCCCAATCCTCACCCTGCCTTGGGCTGCAGGCGAGGCTGGCTTGGCTCTGGTCACTTTCTTCCCTTTGCCACATCTCCTGTGAGTCACCCGCAGGCCACCTGTCCTTAATGCCAGCTAGTCCCCTGGGGTTCTGAGACCAGGATGGGACAGTTCTGGGCCCATTACAGCCTAAGTATTTGGTAGAAAGTCTCCATCACTTACTTTCTGTCCCATGTCTGTCTAAGCCGGATTGGATGGGAAGCACCTGTTCCCCCAGAGCAGGGCGCTTCTTTGGGACAGAGTACCTTCCCAACTCCAGGCTGGCTGAGCACCTCCCAGGGTCTGTTGATGTGGGGGACTGTGATCTTGCTGGAGCTGGTGGAATGTGGGGGTTGCTTCTAGCTCTCTGTTCCTTTCCTCCATCCTTGCTCTTGTCTGTCCCTTCCGAGGAAAGACATGTGCCCCGAGGGGCTGGGCACCCGGTGTGCCTCGGGGCGTGGGAGGCACCCTTCCAGGGAACTTCGGGCGGTGTTCTGGCAGCTGTGACTCGGCACACCTGTGCCCATGCAGGCCCAGCCCTTCTTAGATCCTTGTATCAGGGGGCAGTTCCAGAACTCAGTGTTTTTATCATAGTATGTCAATTAGGAGATCTGCCTCTTTAGTTCAACCTGAAGGGAGACTTATACTGTGTGGTTCTGTTTTTCTTTTTCTAATCTTTTTTCCTCTTCTTTCAAACATTACATTCTTGATACTTGTTGCTGATTTATCCTGTCAAGTTCTTTTTTTGACTCTTTCTTGCATTATGGACCATTTTCTTTGGAACTTGTGTATTAAGTAAACAGGATTTCCCTATGAAAATGGCTTTGGTTTTATGGAAAACGAAATTTGTTTTTTCATATGTGGCATTTTCTTTGGCCAGGTTTTGAAATTGCACATACACTCACAGTCTTCCTGCAGGGATCCAGTCACACATGCTTACTAATTCCTTGACCACCTTGTAAGGAAATCCTCCTGAGTATATGTGGTTGAATTTTCACTCATTTATACAAGTAGCGTTCACGACACGGCATAAAGCCACCGCCCTTGCACTGGCTGTATGCGTTGTGGAGATAGCACGTGTGTTCTACATGCTCTGTGGAAGGCTCATTGCCAGTGGGGGAGCTGGTTGGGGGTGCTGGTGAACTCTATCCCTGGGCACCGCAAGGCTGCCTCCTCTTGCTCCCGAAGCAGAGAAAAATCCAGAAAAATTTCCATCTTGGGATGACTTATTCTGTCAAGTACAAGACAGATAAAGAAGTAAAATACTTTGTTTTTCCCCAAATTTTGTTAGCAACCAAATAGTTTTACTTTTCTTGACTGTTTTTGAAACACCAAATAGAGTTTATAATTTTTGTCTAAAACTGTTCTGGCTAAAATGTTTTCTCCTTTTTGTAGGATTGAATATGAGACATTTGATATATTGGAGGATGAAGAAGTAAGTTCTGTGTTTTAGGTTTTATCTTTTGTCTTAGTTTAAACGATTAGGATTGTCATTCTAATCTGATAGGATGATTTCAGGGTTCCTGTTGTTTCCGTAGGTTCGGCAAGGATTAAAAGCTTACTCCAATTGGCCGACGTACCCTCAGCTGTATGTGAAGGGGGAGCTTGTCGGAGGACTGGACATCGTTAAGGTGAGGTCAGGAATCTCTGGGAGCCTGGAGGAATGAAAGCCTGAGTGTGTATGAAAACTATTGTTCCACTGGACTTGTCCTTGGTGTCCTTTTCTGGCCTCGTGTCTGATCACTCCAGCCCAGAGCTACCATCTCTCCAGCAAGAATATCTTGTCTCTTAGCTCTCATCGGAGCCAGTCAGAATCAGCCCCTCACTGCATGGCCTCTCCTGCCCACTGGGTCCTTTGCTCTGGCTCTGAGGAGCTGCCAGCCAGGGTCCCTAGAGAGACTCAGCACTCAGAGCAGCTCTGGGTGTGGCCAGGCTCCACCCCGCTTCACTGACACTGCACTAAGTTCTTCATGTTTTAGCTTCTTTCCACCCTGTCTCTATTTTGAATTTCCTTGCATAGTCCATATTTAAACATGCTTTCTGTATCCTTCAGGCTCCTCTGGTCTGTGAATCTTAGATTTTTTCATCCAGAAATGTTTGTTTTGCGTCTGCTTCTGAAGTTCTCCTGCCCTGTTACATTTATATTACTATAATTTTTATTACTTTCTGGTGTCATTTCAGTTGCCTTGCTCACGTGTACTCGGTGATGGAGCAAAGAGTGCCAGGCTAAGGGCTGGGGGCCTGGGACACAGTGCTGGCCTGGCCCTGCTAGCTGTGCCGCTGAGGCCTGAGGTCACTGACCTCAGGATTGCATGAGGTCATCTCCAGGTCCCTGACTGGTTCTCAGATGCTCAGAAACTGGAGACCTCTGTCAGGTTGTCAGTATATTTCAAGGACTCTGTTTCTTCTATGTGTTTGATGATGAATTTCCTTGTTTGGTTGGCTTTCAGTTCAGTCTCTCAGTTTTGTCTGACTCTTTGGGACCCCATGGACTGCAGCACACCAGGCTTCCTGTCCATCACCAACTCCCAGAGCTTGCTCAAACTCATGTCCATCGAGTCGGTGATGCCATCCAACCACCTCATCCTCTGTTGTCCCCTTCTCCTCCCGCCTTCAATCTTTGCCAGCATCAAGGTCTTTCCCAAGGAGTCAGCTCTTCCCATCAGTTGGCCAAAGTATTGGAGTTTCAGCTTCAACATCAGTCCTTCCAATGAACACCCAGGACTGATCTCCTTTAGGATGGACTGGTTGGATCTCTTTGCAGTCCAAGGGACTCTCAAGAGTCTTCTCCAACACCACAGTTCAAAAGCATCAATTCTTCAGTGCTCAGCTTTCTTTATAGTCCAACTCTCACAGCCATACATGACCACTGGAAAAACCATAGCTTTGAGTAGATGGATCTTTGTTGGCAAAGTAATGTCTCTGCTTTTTAGTGTGTTGTCTGTATTGGTCATAGCTTTTCTTCCAAGGAACAAGCATCTTTTAATTTCATGACTGCAGTCACCATCTGCAGTGATTTTGGAGCCCAAGAAAAGAAAATCTGTCACTGTTTCCACTGTTTCCCCATCTATTTTCCATGAAGCAGTGGGATAGGATGCCATCATTTTAGTTTTCTGAATGTTGAGTTTTAAGCCAGCTTTTTCACTCTCCTCTTTCACTTTCATCAAGAGGCTCTTTAGCTTCTCTTCACTGTCTGGTGTCATCTGCGTATCTGAGGTTATTGATATTTCTCCCTGCAATCTTGATTCCAGCTTGTGCCTCATCCAGCCTGGCATTTCTCATGATATACTCTGTATATAAGTTAAATAAGCAGGGTGACAGCCTATAGGCTTGATGTGTTCCTTTCTCAATTTGGAACCAGTCCATTGTTCCATGTCTGGTTCTAACTTGCTTCTTGACCTGCATAGAGATTTCTCAGGAGGCAGGTCAGGTGGTCTGGTAGTCCCATCTCTTGATGAATTTTCCACAGTTTGTTGTGATCTACACAGTGAAAGACTTTGGTGTAATCAATAAAGCAGAAGTAGATGTTTTTTGGAACTCTTGCTTTTTCTATGACCCAACGAATGTTGGCAATTTGATCTCTGGTTCCTCTGCCTTTTCTAAAACCAGCTTGAACATCTGGGAGTTCACGGTTCACGTATTGCTGAAGCCTGGCTTGGAGCATTTTGCACATTACTCTGCTAGTGTGTGAGATGAGTGCAATTGTGTGGTAGTTTGAACATTCTTTGGCATTGCCTTTCTTTGGGATTGGAATGAAAACTGTTCTTTTCCAGTCCTGTGGCCCCTGCAGAGTTTTCCAAATTTCCTGGCATATTGAGTGCAGCACTTTCACAGCATCATCTTTCAGGATTTGAAATAGCTCAGCTGGAATTCCATCACCTCCACTAGTTTGGTTCATAGTGATGCTTCCTAAGGCCCATTTGACTTCACATTCCATGATGTCTGGCTCTAGGTGAGTGATCACACCATCGTGGTTTTCTGGGTCATGAAGATCTTTTTTGTACAGTTCTTCTGTGTATTCTTGCCACCTCTTCTTAATATCTTCTGCTTCTGTTAGATACTGGCTTTAAGTAAATTCTAAGTGAATTTTAAACAGACATGACTCTGCTTATAGGATTTCAAGTCCAGAATGTAGGGCACCCCTCCTGGTAGCACACATGTGCTTTTCCGAGTCACAGAGCTGCGGTCCTGTGGTTTCACTGCCCAGGTTTGGTCTCCTGCTGAGTTCCAGGTTTGACGTCACGCTTCTTGAGGAAGCCAGTGAATCATTTCCCCAGTAAACTCTCCTTCCTGGAGGGAAGAAAGCGTAGAACCCAGTAGCTGTGAGCAGCCCCGAGGTGGCAGAACGCGGTGTGCATCTGCTGTTCCTCGTCTGCTTGTGCTTGTGTGATGCAGGCAGTGTTCAGAGCCCAGATGCTCCCGAGCCTGTTCTTGTCTGAAGGTTTGCAGCCTGGCCCTGAGCCACTGTAGCTCTGGGGGAGACGCGGTCAAGATGTCTCATTTCGCCCTGAAGCTGAGCTGCGTGGGCAGCTTCTTTTTCGGTGTGTAACAGTGTGTGTTACATGACTTCTTGTGCTCACCTGCTAAGAACTTACACGTCTGGAAGCTTGTGATGCTGCTAACGGTTCTCTGTGAGAAGGGAGCGAGCTTGATGTTATATTGCCGTGTTGGTCTGTCTGACAGAGGGCAGCTCTTCATCTTTATGTCACTTAAAGCCTTAGCTGTGCTGCTGACGGCTCACCCTGGCTTCCTCAGCAGGAGCTGTGCGGGCTGGTTTGGTTGAATGGATGATGAGTGAATGGATTATCTGGTGACTGAGTGACTGCCAGGCTGATGTCAGGAGAAAAACGTGGACTGGTTAGTATAGACACAGAGAGCTAACACTAGCTCTGAAGAGTGGGCAGTGCACCACTGCAGATTTGGGGACGCAGAATCGGTTAAGAGTCAGGTGCTTCCCGTAGGTCACTGCCTGACACCCTCCCAGCAGGTCCGGAAACAGAAGTTAGGGGAGTGGTGTGCCCTGTCCTGGCCAGGGAGCCGTAGCGTCCCGGTCTCATGTCTGGGTTTAATCCAGAGAGAGTGCCAGTGGATTTTAGTGGTTTTACTGATTGATGTTCATGAAGCTTAAGAATAACCTGAAATGTCCTGTCAAATTGTTTATCTTAAACTAGAATATCTTATTTATCCTCCACCGTCACATTTTAAACTCGATGGCTGTGTTCCAATTTTAGATCTGAAAGATAGGCACACACCCTTTCTGAATACTTCAGCTTTGTAATGGTTCCCGGCCTGTACATGTATATACCAGTGCCTGGCTTTTCCAGGCTGGGTTGAAACCGAGAAGCCTCGTTACTGCCCGTAGGCAGCAGGCGTCATGTGCGTCGCATCTGAGTGGACCTGGTGTCCCTTCAGTCACTTCAAGTTCATTTTCCCTGTTAATTGCTATTGTTTAAATAGGAATCTTCACTGTTTTGCTATAATTGCTGTGTTTGCTAATGCTGAAAGATCTGTGGGTTTTCGAACATCTTTTAACTCTAATTTTGTAAGGTGATAGTGTACCTGCGGTTTTTATGTCCGTGTGCTTAGTGTGAGTGTGCTGGTGGACTGGAGTTTGCATCCAGTGAGGTGTTTCTTTGGGTTCTCTGATGCAGTGCAGTCTGCCATTGTTTAGATGTTTTCATTTTCTATATATACATATGCATGATACTGTTTCATTCTTTATTTTTAGGAACTGAAAGAAAATGGGGAGTTGCTGCCTATACTGAAAGGAGAAAATTAACGGATGGTAGGCTTAGTGCCCACCCCCTGCAGGAAGGCTTCCTCCAGTGGAGCAGCTCACGGTTTATTTAGTCCTCAGAAATGGACTAGGAGGAGAAAACGCTCATCCTCAGTTACGCTTTGTGTATTTCACAAGGCTGTGCTAAATAACGCGTGTGACCTTTTTTCCACCAAAATTAGAATGCAATAAACATCTTCAAGTTCAATTAAAAATAATTGTGTAAAAAAGTGTGTCTTTATAGTGATGTTAGGTGTGTAGTTGCTGTAACTAACCCACTTGTCATCTCTCTTTCATCTGTGGGCATCCTGCAGTTAAGAAACAGTCTCAGAGAGCAGGGAAGCACACCAGCATTCAGAGCCGCTCACAGACCAAACCAATGGCTCCCCTCACTGGCCGAAGATCTTTCTACAGCTCAGAAGATCCTGCCGCAGGGCTTTTTCTGAGCATCGCTGAGCGGGGCCCTGGTGAAATGGTCGGCGCCTGCAGACTCAGGACCTGTGTCAGCCCCAGCAGTGTAGCACCTGGGACCCTGCCAGAGGAGGGGCCTTCTCAGTGGGGTGTCAGCAGATTTATTTCAGAACTTGTCCAAGGATAGGTAGTCTGGCAGAGAGCAGGATGGTGGTGTTGGGTTGTGTTACAAATCACAACTTACTCTAATCTTTGCACTAAAAATACTAACTTAGTCCTTAAATAAGTTGAGAACATCCAGAAGTCTATGAACGTTGCAGTAGTATTTTTGATTTTGAATCTAACATGCTGAAAACAGTTGCTCCTTTAGGTCCCTGCTGTGCGTGCCTTAAACAGAAGGCTGAGTCCGGTGCCATGTTCTTAGACTCTGCCGGCACCCGAGACATGTGTTCTCCTCGTGGAGTTTCCCCTGCCTGCTGAGCGGGGTGGCTAAGGCTCCAGGAAATCGGTGTCTGTAAGGAGAGGGGCGCAGCAGCCAGCAGTTGGGGTAGGAGAGAGGGGAGGGAACACAGGTGGTCCCAGCGCAGGCAAGCCTTTGCTCACCAGGGCGCTGGTACTTCCTGTCTCTCACGTGACAGGCTGTTTCCCTGCCCTCGCATCGTGCAGAGAGGAGAGATGCCCTCGGGTGTCACACGTGGCCTTGCTTCCTGCCCCGAGGAGGACACCCTCGTGGTGAGTGTCTTCCTGCCACTGTGATTAGGTGGGGCTCTTCTGGACTCTTTTTCAATGAACTACGTTTTTCCACTTTGAAAGTAACTGTATAAGCAAAACCTCTAAAATGCAGATGGAAATGGATTTTGACTGAAATTTTCTTAAGCTGTTGGCCCCAGGGATGTGTGTGACTCATGGAGGCACCCTGATTTCCTTTAGCCCAAACCCAAATCATCTAAGCCCATGCCGCTTTCGTGACTTCTGCACTCTCCATGGGCGCTGCCTGCCCTGTTGTATTTTCTCCTAAGTCAGATTTTAGCCTCACCTTATCCCAAGAAATGTATCTGCTGTCACAAGAACGTGAAAAGATAATTTTTTTCCCTCTTGTATATTCAAATAAAATGCATAACTTTTAGCAAAAACTCTGACCTCCAATTAGGGAGCCACCCTTCTGCTCAGAGGTGTTACTCTGATAATGTAAGATGCCGCATGCGTTTTAGGACAGACTCCCTTAAGGGGACTCTTGCGTGTTGAAGAGCTCTGGCAGTATCATCCTTGGTTGAACATCCGATTTGAGTTGGGAGAGTTCAGGGAGTTGTCCCCATGCTGAACGTGAGGTTGACCTCTTGAGCCCAGGTAGTTGTTGGCTCTGTTGGCTCCAGGCATGTTGCAGTGACAGTGGAGCAGATTTCTGTCTTGCAGATGTTTCTGGCTAGATGTCAGGAAGGCCAAGAGACCTTCGTGTAAACTGATAGTCATGCCTCGCTGGCTTTCTGGATGTAGTTTAGGAGTAAGGCAGGTGATTGCTGTGCCCAGTGGAGCTTCACCTTCCACAGGTCGACCCCGATCAGGTTTCCTAACAGTTGAGCCTGCCCTAGTCATCACCTTTTTTCAGAGTGGTCCTCTCTCTGGGGACAAAGTAGTTCCCAGCATCCGAGAGATGTCAGTGGGGAAGGCGACAGGGTGTCATACAGATGCTGCCCGAGGCCAGGCTCTGTTGGGAGCAGACTCCGGGCCGGTGCCGCTTCAGGGGTCTGGTGAGGTCTGATACTTGCGGAGCAGGTGTGCATGTGGGTAGAAAGGCTGAGCATCACTGCTGTCTGCCAGGGAGCAGGGGCCTCCCCACGGGCCGGCTCTGCCAACTCCTCGCCTGCACGGCGCCCTGTGCTTGAATTCACTTGGGAATTCGGGAGGCATGCTGGGCCGAGGGCTCGTGCTGGGCCAGGGGCCAGGAGTGGCGGGTCACTGCACAGGTGCTGAGGCCGCTGGCAGAGGCTGTTGCTAGGACTTCGTCTCTGGACCCTGGGGAGCCAAACCTCCCGTCATCCGGGTTGCCCTTCCGGGAACCAGGAGGGCTCACTGGGGAGGGGCAGGCAGCTCTGCTCCACCGTGTGTCCCACCCTGAGGTAGCCTCCTTGTGAGGGCTTCTGGGGGATTGGTATCCACTTGGGGAAACAGCTTGTAGGAGTGGACTTAAAAAATCCCAATAGAACTGCTTGATTTTACTTTTAACAAGACATGGGGAAAAAAAAAAATGAAAGGAGTTAGGAATTCAGATGAGGAACTCAGGGAAATACGAGACTTACTAGCTGCAGGACCCAGTGCAGGGTTGGGCTTTCACGTGTGACTCCAGGACTGTACGACCCCTGAGACCTGAGGCTCGCCCCTTACATGAGGCCGCCCCACCAAGGCGGATGGGATCAGACTGCCTCTCTGCCCGTGATGAGAAGTCTGGGCTGACCAGCCAGCACGCTCCGCTCCGTCTGTCCCTCTCCTGAGCATCAGGGAAAAGGTTCATCCCACCTCCTCCTCCATCACTGTCGCTCCTGTCGTCCAAGGGTTGACCTGAAGAAGGCTGTGGGCAAGTGTGTTGAGACTTGCTCGGGGGACCTTGCCCTGTGGTGACGGAGACCTTGTGTCACTCTGGGTCAGCGGAGTGGCTGCTCTTGGCCTCTATCAGGAACCTCAGGTCCCGCCCATCTTGACTGATGAAAAACTTGCTCAAGAAGGAAGAATTATTCTCCATTTTCAGACACCTACTGATGAGTTTGAATAGAGACTAAATTTTTAAAAAGGACAGTTTTATAATTAGAAAATCTCATTTTTGTTTTTTAAGAAAACAACTTTCCAGTCACGCAGAGAAGTTACAGTCAGTCAGTTCAGTCACTCAGTTGTGTCCAGCACTTTGTGACCCCATGGATTGCAGCACGCCAGGCCTCCCTGTCCATCACCAACTCCCGGAGTTTGCTCAAACTCATGTCCATTGAGTTGGTGATGCCACCCAACCATCTCATCCTCGGTCATCCCCTTCTCCTGCCTTCAGTCTTAGCATCTGGGGCTTTTCAAATGAGTCAGTTCTTAACATCAAGTGGCCAGAGTATTGGAACTTCAGCTTCAGCATCAGTCTTTCCAGTGAATATTCAGGACTGATCTCCTTTAGGATGGACTGGTTGGATCTCCTTGCAGTCCAAAGAACTCTCAAGAATCTTCTCCAGCACCACGGTTCAAAAGCATCAATTCTTCAGCTCTCAGTTTTATTTGTGGTCTGACTCACATCCATACACGACAACTGGAAAAATCATAGCTTTGACTAGACGGACCTTTGTTGGCAAGGTGAATGTCTCTGCTTTTCAATATGCTGTCTAGGTTGGTCGTAGTTTTTCTTCCAAGGAGCAAGCGTCTTTTAATTTCATGGCTGCAGTCACCATCTGCAGTGACTTTCTACCTCAAGAAAAGAAAGTCTGTCACTGCTTCCATTGTTTTCCCATCTATTTGCCATGAAGTGATGGGATCAGATGCCATGATCTTCGTTTTTTGAATACTGAGTTTTAAGCCAACTTTTTCACTCTCTTTCACTTTCATCAAGAGGCTCTTTAGTTCTTCACTTTCTGCCATAAGGGTGGTGTCATCTGCATATCTGAGCTAATTGATATTTTCTCCTGGCAATCTTGATTCCAGCTTGTGCTTCATCCAGCCCAGCATGTCTCATGATGTACTCTGTATATAAGTTAAATAAGCAGGGTGACAATATACAGCATTGATGTACTCCTTTTCCTGTTTGGAACCAGTCTGTTGTTCCATGTCCAGTTCTAACTGTTGCTTCTTGACCTGCATAGCGATTTCTCAAGAGGCAGGTCAGGTGGTCTGGTATTCCCATCTCTTGAAGACTTTTCCAGTTTGTTGTGATCTACACAGTCAAAGGCTTTGGCATAGTCAGTGAAGCTGACTGGAATTCTCTTGCTTTTTCGATGATTCAGTGGATGTTGGCAGTTTGATTTCCATTTCCTTTGCCTTTTCTAAATCCAGCTTGAATATATGGAAGTTCTTGATTCACATACTTTTGAAGCCTAGCTTGGAGAATTTTGAGCATTATTTTGCTAGTGTGAGAGATGAGTGCAATTGTGTGGTAGTTTGAATGTTCTTTGGCATTGCCCTTATCTGGGACTGGAATGAAAATTGACCTTTTCCAGTCCTGTGGCCCCTGCAGAGTTTTCCAAATTTTCTGGCATATTGAGTGCAGCACTTTTCACAGCATCACCTTTTATGACTTGAAATAGCTTAGCTGGGATTCTATACTTCCACTAACTTTGTTTGTAGTGATGCTTCCTAAGGCCCACTTGACTTCACATTCCACGATGTCTGGCTCTAGGTGAGTGATCACACCATCGTGGTCATCTGGGTCATTAAGATCTTTTTTGTATAGTTCTGTGCATTCTTGCCACCTCTTCTTAATATCTTCCGCTTCTGTTAGGTTATACTTCTGCAGAGAAGTTTAGTTGACCTCAGAAATAGCTGTAATGCATTTAAAGCACTTGACACAGGTGATCATTACCTGCCTCACTGGAAGGAATTACAGAAATAAGACCTATCCTATGGCCAAATCTGGAGAAGGGACTGGCAACCCACTCCACTGTTCTTGCCTAGAGAATCCCTTGGACACAGAAGCTTGCTTGGTGGGCTGCTGTCTCTGGGGTCGCACAGAGTTGCGTGACTTAGCATGCATGCTTACGTGGCCAAATCAGAAGTTCAAAGCTTGAGACCAAAATATGAAACACGATTTCTGGCTTAATTTTTAATGAAAGTCAGTTTTCTTAAACTTGACAACAGATACATGTTACCAAAATTCAAACATTTTGTTTCCCTGAAGGTGAAAGTGTTGACTGAGACCCCATGCAGCCCACCAGGCTTCATGATGTACTCTGTATATAAGTTAAATAAGCAGGGTGACAATATACAGCATTGATGTACTCCTTTTCCTGTTTGGAACCAGTCTGTTGTTCCATGTCCAGTTCTAACTGTTGCTTCTTGACCTGCATAGCGATTTCTCAAGAGGCAGGTCAGGTGGTCTGGTATTCCCATCTCTTGAAGACTTTTCCAGTTTGTTGTGATCTACACAGTCAAAGGCTTTGGCATAGTCAGTGAAGCTGACTGGAATTCTCTTGCTTTTTCGATGATTCAGTGGATGTTGGCAGTTTGATTTCCATTTCCTTTGCCTTTTCTAAATCCAGCTTGAATATATGGAAGTTCTTGATTCACATACTTTTGAAGCCTAGCTTGGAGAATTTTGAGCATTATTTTGCTAGTGTGAGAGATGAGTGCAATTGTGTGGTAGTTTGAATGTTCTTTGGCATTGCCCTTATCTGGGACTGGAATGAAAATTGACCTTTTCCAGTCCTGTGGCCCCTGCAGAGTTTTCCAAATTTTCTGGCATATTGAGTGCAGCACTTTTCACAGCATCACCTTTTATGACTTGAAATAGCTTAGCTGGGATTCTATACTTCCACTAACTTTGTTTGTAGTGATGCTTCCTAAGGCCCACTTGACTTCACATTCCACGATGTCTGGCTCTAGGTGAGTGATCACACCATCGTGGTCATCTGGGTCATTAAGATCTTTTTTGTATAGTTCTGTGCATTCTTGCCACCTCTTCTTAATATCTTCCGCTTCTGTTAGGTTATACTTCTGCAGAGAAGTTTAGTTGACCTCAGAAATAGCTGTAATGCATTTAAAGCACTTGACACAGGTGATCATTACCTGCCTCACTGGAAGGAATTACAGAAATAAGACCTATCCTATGGCCAAATCTGGAGAAGGGACTGGCAACCCACTCCACTGTTCTTGCCTAGAGAATCCCTTGGACACAGAAGCTTGCTTGGTGGGCTGCTGTCTCTGGGGTCGCACAGAGTTGCGTGACTTAGCATGCATGCTTACGTGGCCAAATCAGAAGTTCAAAGCTTGAGACCAAAATATGAAACACGATTTCTGGCTTAATTTTTAATGAAAGTCAGTTTTCTTAAACTTGACAACAGATACATGTTACCAAAATTCAAACATTTTGTTTCCCTGAAGGTGAAAGTGTTGACTGAGACCCCATGCAGCCCACCAGGCTCTTCTCTCCATGGAATTCTCCAGGCAGGAATACTGGAGTGGGTTGCCATTCCCTTCCCCAAGGGATCTTCCCTACCCAGGGATTGAACCTGGGTCTTCTGCATTGCAGGCACATTCTTTACCATCTGAGCCACCTTGCAGATAAATTCATTTTTTTATACCACATTTCACATGGTGAGTTGGAATGGATATATAAGTTGTTGCCTCATGCACCAAAATGGGTAATTTCAAAGACAGGGTTTTATAGTTCGTAGCCTCACACTGGTTTCAGAATTCCAGGGGCTTTTTCATAGGGGTTTGTCCGATATCTACAGATGTTCAGATCTGGAAGATGTGAGTTCAGCTGGCCACAACAGGGAGGATGTGTGTTGGGCATTGCTGGGCTTGCCACGCACCGGCTCAGCTGAGACTTCAGCATCCCCTGAGGTTGACTCCAGGGTGTCTGCGTCACTCTGCAGGGGGGCCAGGGCTGGCAGCGGGGTCTGAACCAGGAAGATGCTGACTCCAGGCCTGGGGACTGTGCTTTGGGCATCTTGACACGATAGCTTCAGCTGGAGGTCTTGGGCTTCCGAAATGACAGGACTTTTAAATCCATCAAGAGTACTGGGGATTTTTAAAATTAGGTGCCAGGACTCAGCATTTAGGACCAAAAGGGTCTCTCCTGTGCTCCCCCACCTTCATCTAAATGACTACCATTTATAGATAATTTTTAATTATCTCCTAAAACAATACATTCTGTGTGAGTAAATTACAAGTTTCCCATATGAATCCCTGGAGGTCAGAAGGGCAGACAGGGTTCCTGATGACGTGTGGCTCTTAGAACGCCACTGCCTTCTCTCTGTGTACAAAGAAAGTTGAGGTCTGAGTGGAAAGCATGGCCTCGGGGCTGTGGGGTCATAGGTGTAACACGCTCCCCTGCACTTGCTCTGAGTCCTGAGGGTGTCCTGTGCATGGTGCACTGGGATTCTGTGCTGTGTATGAACGGGGGGCAGGGGACACGTATGAACGCATGTCATGGGCACCTCCTGTCCATACACACCCTTGTCCTGTAGGACTTCAGTTCGGTTGCTCAGTCATGTCCAACTCTTTGCGACCCCATGGACTGCAGCATGCCAGGCCTCCCTGTCCATCACCAGCTCCTGGAGTCTACTCAAACTCATGTGCATCAAGTTGGTGATGCCATCCAACCATCTCATCCTCTGTCACCCCCTTCTCCTGCCCTCAGTCTTTCCCAGCATCAGGGCCTTTTCCAATGAGTGAGTTCTTCACATCAGGTGGCAAAAGTACTGGAGTTTCAGCTTTCAACATCAGTCCCATCAATGAACACCCAGGACTGATTTCCTTTAGGATGGACTGGTTGGATCTCCTTGCAGTCCAAGGGACTCTCAAGCGTCTTCTCCAACACCACAGTTCAAAGGCATCAGTTCTTTGGCGCTCAGCTCTTCATAGTCCAACTCGCACATCCACACCTGACTACTGGCTATACATACAGGATTATAGTCCAACTCTCAGATCCACACAGGACTTAGCAAACCCAAGTCGAAAGGTACAGTGATGAAGAATTTCAAGGTGACAGGAGTGTTGAAGAGTCTGGGTTCTCTGAGGGCAGGCCTGCCAGGGGTCCTGCACAGGCCGAAGAAGCCTTGGGCCTGTGGTCTGTGGGGATCAGTGTTCTTCGCTAGGGATCCTGTGAAAGAGCCACTTAGGGTAGCCACCGGCTTCCTGAGTCTTCTCTTTGAACTTGGAACTGTTCTCCAGGGAAACACACCTTACCCTTGACATGGTCACTGGGTCTTGGCTCCTTGCTCAGCATGCGCCCCTGAGTTAGGGACGTGGTGTAACGGCAGCTGGCTCCCACCCACCTGGTGCTGATCACATGTCGAGTCCTGTCCTATATATCTGGATGGCGGCTGCCCCTGCCGAAGGCCAGTCTGCGGGGAGCCTGGTGCTCCTCGTGTAGAAAGTGCTGAGGACTCGGCACAGTGGGTGTCACAGCTGTCGTTTTTGTCGTGGGGGGAACAGGTGAAAAAATGTGCCAAAGTCCCCCTAAGGGGGTGGTTGAGCTCCCAGGCCCTGCACCTCCGGAGAGCAGCGCAGGGTCATCACCAGCAAGTGCTGTGCTCAGACTGGGCTGCCGGCCTGTAGGCCCCTGGCTCTCCTGCGGCTGCTGTCGGCAAGTCCCCCTCTCTGTGCAGGGCGAGCCCCTCTCTGCCCAGCTGGTCCCGGCCGGGCGCGGTCACCCTAGGGCAGCGTGGGGAGCAGCAGGCGCTGACCGAGCAAGGCTCCCGCCCTCTATGCAAACACTCAAGCGCTAAATCTAGGGAACACAGCGTTACCGTGTGTGTTCTTACCCGACACACACAGCCAGCCAGTGACCCGGAGGCCTGCATTTGAATTGGCCCTTGCAGAGCTGCTCGGGGTCGTGGCAGATCGCCCCGCCCAGCCGCCCCTCTCTCCCACGCTGTTTCCCTGGCCATCCCCGAGGGCCGGTGCCCGGACTTGTGCAGGCCCTGCCCACCCCGCCCGGGACGGGTGTGCGCCCTTGGGGGCGCATGGGGGAGCGGCGCGCCGAGCACGTGCGGGCGGGTGAAGGGGCGCTGCACAGACAACTTTCCGGAGGGCTCAACCGCAGTGCACTCCGCTCTGGAGAGGTCAACCCCAGGCGCCCCCTGCCTCTGGAGAGGTAAGTCCCGGCGCGCCCCTCTTCTGGAGGGGTGGGTCCCCGTGCGCCTGCCTTCTGGAAGGGCTGGCCTGGGCGCGTCCGTGCTGGCGGGGGTTGGTGGGTGAGTGAAGGCTCTCCTCGCCCCTGGGGACGCGCAGCCCCTGAGCCTGGCGGGGCTGCCGCACGGCCCAGGAGGACGCGCGCAGATACCAGCCCTGTAACCAGAGGTCGGAGAGCGTGGCCAGCCCTGCCTGGCTGGGGTGGGTCCCCGGCTGGGGTGGGTCCCCGCCCGGCTCCCCGCCCCCGGACCCCCGTCCCCCGCTCCGTGTGCCGCGGTCGTAGCTCTACAGGGGCGCCCCTCTGCTCCAGCCACAGGGCCCGGTGACCGCAGGCGACACCAAGGGCCCCGCGTGACGCCCGGGAGGCCTCGGGGGGGCCAGGCCGGGCACTGACGGTCACAGGCGCCAGGAGCTCCTCCAGGGGCTCTTACGCAATCCGTTCTCCCGCCTGCAGGATCGCCCAGGCCGGCGCCCTCGCTCTCTAGCCGCTCCCGGATCACAGGGGCCCGCGCGGGCGCAGCGGCGGGTGGGCCGGGGGAGTGGCGTCCACGTGGGCGGCGGCCCTCCGCGCGGGCGGAGACGGCGCGTGTCCACTCGGTGGCGCTGCTCTCCGCGCTCGGGGCCGGTGCGCGCCGCCCGCAGGGCCGGCCGCCGGGCGCCAGGGGGCGCGCGCGGACCGAGGCGCGCGCGGGAGCGGGTCCCGGAGCGCGCGCCGGGCCGTGTGCGCACGCGCGCGGGGGTGGGGGCGGCGCCGGAAGCCGGAGGCTCTCGCGAGGGCGCCTCGCGCGCGCGCCGGGGCAGGTGCTGCTCGTCGGCGTCGCCTCCCTTCGGGCTTCCGCCCTTGGCCCGACCGTGGGCCTCGCTTCCAGGCGGGCACGCGGAGGCCGCGGCGCCGGGAGCCGGGACGGCGACTCCGCAGCCCCGCTGCCCCCCGCCCTCGGGGCCCCGGGGACCTGGCCCTCGGAGGCCGCAGTGGTCCGGGCGCCAGGGTCTGGGGAGCAGGGCGCCCACAGGGCGGGCACCGGAGGCTTCCGTCCGGGGCGCCCCTGGGCGGCGCGGGGTCTGCGCCTCTGCCGGGGGCGGCCCTGTGACCCTTCCTCACCCGGCTGGCCGCGGGGAGCCCCAGCCGGCACCCTCGCAGCCCGCGCGGTGTTTGCAGATGGCTCTTGCGGGTGGGCTGTCGAGCCCCGCGGCTTGCGGGCGCCTCTCTGCTGGGGAGCCGCACCCGCTCCCGGCTGCAAGCAGGGCACCCGTGGCAGCGCGCAAGGACGGCCTGCCCGGCCTCGGCTCACGCGGGCCTGGCCGTTTGGAGTCAGCTTCCCCCACTCTGAGCCTTGTGTTTGACCCTTAGAAGACCTTCCGTGTCCTGCAGAGGGGGAGCGGAGGGACCTGGGGGGACAGTCGGGATTGGTTGTATTTTTTTTTAATAGGCTTGTTTTGTTTTTTCAGACTTTTTAAGATTTACAGAAAACTGGGGCACAAAGTCCAGAGGGTCCCATATCCCCGTCAACACCCAGTTTCCTGTGTTATTAGCGTTTCACAGCAGTATAGATGATTTGCTATAATTAATGAACCAATATCGATACATTATTATCAGATAGAAGTTCATAGCTTATTCACATTTTCTAACAATATGGACCTAACAGAAGCAGAAGATAAGACGAAGTGGCAAGAATACACAGAACTGTACAAAAGAGATCCTAATGATCCAGATAACCACAATGGTGTGATCACTCACCTAGAGCCAGCCATCCTGGAGTCAAGTGGGCCTTAGGAAGCATGACTGCAAACAAAGCTAGTGGAGGTGATGGAATTCCAGCTAAGCTATTGCAAGTACTAAAAGATGATGCTGTGAAAGTGCTGCACTCAATATGCCAGCAAGTTTGGAAAACTGCAGTGGCCACAGGACTGGAAAAGGTCAGTTTTCCTGCCAATCCAAAAGAAAGGCAATGCCAAAAAATGCTCAAACTAACCGCACAATCGCACTCATCTCACACACTACCAAAGGAAGGCTCAAAATCCTCCAAGCTAGGCTTCAACAGTATGTGAACTGAGAATGTCCAGATGTTCAAGCTGAATTTAAAAAAGGCAGAGGAACCAGAGATCAAATTGGCAAATACTGTTGGATCATCGAAAAAGCAAGAGAATTCCAGAAAACATCTACTTTTGCTTCATTACACCAAAGCCTTTGACTGTGTGGATCACAACAAACTGTAAGAAAACGCCGCGGGAAGAAAAAGCCATCTCTAGGGACCGTTAGTACAAAGGCCTTTATTGGGCAGTCGCTTCCGGGCAGAACTCCCGGAGGCAAGCAAGCGAGGGAACAAAGGGAGTCTGCAAGGCGGGGAGGGGCGCAGGAAAGTTTTATAGCAAGGGCTGGCAGACAGGCCAAGTTTTTCCCATATAAGGCAACAAGCGCAGGCTACAGCGGTGGTTGGTGTCTGTGGTTCCCCTGTTGTCCCCTGGTTGGATCGGGGCTCCAGGGCCGGCTCCGGAGGTCTAGTCTGCTTTTTGGTTTCTGCTTGGGCATCAGCCAACTACCGGTGCTGACCAAATGTCCTTTTTTGGTCATGTATTGGACGGCTCGCCCTTTCACAAACTATGGAAAATTCTTCAAGAGATGGGACTACCAGACCACCTGACCCACCTCCTGAGAAAACTGTAGGCTGGTCAAGAAACAACAGTTAAAACTGGACACAGAATAATGGACTGGCTCCAAAATGGGAAAGGAGTATGTTAAGGCTGTATATTGTCACCCTGCTTATTTAACTTCTGTGCAGAGTACATCACACAAAATGCTGGACTGGATGAAGCACAAGATGGAATCAAGGTTGCCAGGAGAAATATCAATAACCTCGTATATGGTAGTTGACACTATCCTTGTGGCAGAAAGCAAAGCAGAACTAAAGAGCCTTTTGAAGACAGGAGAGTGAAAAAGCTGGCTTAAAACAACATTCAGAAAACTAAGATTATGGCATCTGGTCCCATCACTGTTGAGACCTGACAGAAGCCATGACAAGCTTCAAGGACTAAAGCAGCCAGAGCTACAATCACAGAAAAAGCTGGGTCACTGCCCAGAGGAGCTGAGATCATCATCCCCCCGACCCTGAGACTCAGCCAGTCAGCATACTCCCCATAGCCTGGTTAGAGCTAGCCCAGATAACACGAAAAGTCCCTTAAGCGAGCCTGCATATGTGCAAAATTCAGCCAATTAATAGGTACCAAGAACTTCCTGCAACCAATCTGCCCTTGCCAACTCCCTGTCTTTGTCCTAAACCTATAAATACTACTGTAATCCAGGGCTCAGGGTTCTCGTCAAGGCTCCCTTGTGCTGGATGATACGGGAGCCCTAGCTCGAACTAGAAATAAAACCTCTTTATGCTTTTGCATTGCTGTGGGCATCTTATTCTCTCAGTTTTGGAGACTCGGACTTCGGGCATAACAATCACTTCAGGGCAAATAGATGGGGAAACAATGGAAACAGTGACAGACTTTCTTTTCTTGGGCTCCAAAATCACTGCAGATGGTGACTGCAGCCATGAAATTAAAAGACACTTGCTCCTTGGAAGAAAAGCTATGACCAACCTAGATAGTATATTAAAAAGCAGAGACGTTACTTTGCCAACAAAGGTCCATATAGTCATGTACAGATGTGAGTTGGACCATAAAGAACTCTGAGCACCGAAGAATTGACACTTTTCAACTGGTGCTGGAGAAGACTCTCGGGAGTCCCTTGGACTACAAGGAGAGCAAACCAGTCAGTCCTAAAGGAGATCAGTCCTGACTACTCATTGGAAGGACTGATGCTGAAGCTGAAATTCCAGCATTTTGGCCACCTGATGGGAAGAACTGACTCATTGGAATAGATCTGATGCTGGGAAAGATTGAAGACAGAAGGAGAAGGGGGTGTCAGAAGATGAGGTGGTTGGATGGCGTCACTGACATGAGTTTGAGCAAGCTCTGGGAGATGGTGAAGGACAGGGAGGCCTGGCGTGCTGCAGTCCATGGGGTCGTGAGGCAGACACAGCTGAGTGACTAAGCAACAGAGTTTTCACCTGATGTTCTTTCTCTGTCCTAGGGTCCCATCCAGAGTCCCACACTGACTCTAGGGTTATGTATCCAGAGGCTCCTCTGGGCTGGGCAGTTTCTCAGACACTCCCTGTTTTTGGTAAATTTGGCAGCTTGAGGAGGGCTGGGCAGGTGCTGCCCTGGAGTGCCAGGCGGGTGAGGCATGTCTCTGTTGGGATTTGTCTGAGGTTTTTGTCGTGCTGAGATGAGGCTGAAGGAAGCGGGTGACAGAGGATGAGATGGTTGGATGACATCACCGACTGAATGGACATGAGCTTGAATAAACTCCGGGAGTTGGTGATGGACCAGGAGGCCTGGCGTGCTGCAGCCCATGGGGTTGCAAATAGCTGGATGTGACTGAGCGACTGGACTGAACTGGGGTGGGGCCGGGGTGGGAAAAGCAGAGCCACATGTGCTTCTCATCGCGTCCTGCCTAGAGTGTGGTCTGCATGTAACCCTGCTGACGGCGACCTTGGGCACCTGAGGTCTTTCAGATGCCTCCACAGTCAAGCCACGGTTTCCCTGGTCAGTGTCCTCTGGGAGGAAGCCATCTGCACGGCCCACATGTAAGAGGTGTCGTTAGGCAGAGTATTGGAGTTCTCCAGGAGATTTTGGGAGATGTGTCTCTTTTCTCCATTCATTAATTTTTCCAATAACATATTTGTGTCGGTGTGGACTTGGGTATTTCTTTTACACTTAGAAGGGTAGTGGGCAGTGTGATTTAAGATTGAGAAAGGCTGGTGATACATGGCTTTCATTGTATGAGCCACTGTTCTTGTCTGTTTGAAATGTTTCAAGTGAAGTGAATGGGAGGTGCGTGTAGGGCTGATGTCCTGGGGCTGAACCAGGCTGGTGGAGTCACTTCCCCATGTGCCCCCTTGGCAAGGATGACTATACCCGCCCCTTCTTCCTGGCCCTGCCCCTTGTCTGTGGTCATGGCTGGAGTGACTGGGGTGCAAGCCTGCTGCCCCTTGGCATCCAGAGCCTACTGTTTTCAAGGTCCTCGCTCAGCTGACACAGCCTGAGAGTAAGTCTGGGCCCTGTGGGTCCAGGCCGTCTCCCTTCCAGGTGCCCTGACTGGGCACTCGCCCTGCCACGCCGTGGTCTGCTTGGAGCCTGCGGGGAACCGTGTGGCCTGGCAAAGCCCTGGGTTTGACCCCGTTGCTCACACGATCTTCGGTCAGGTCTGTGATTTGTGCCCCAGCTGGAACCTCGGCCGGGGTTTGGGCCCCCTGGCATCCTGAGTGAGGCACGTCTGCAGGGGCCCGGCCCCTCTGCTGAACCTCCTGCCTCATTTGGACGGCTGCCCGCCTGTGCTGAAGGATGTGGACTCATTATCTTGTCTGTCTTGCGGGATGGTGTTAGCTTGGCAGTTAATACAGAATTTTAATTAAAGAGGGAAGAATCATTTTGGCGAACTAGCCTCATTCACAAACTCAAATGACCCGTCAAAGTTATAAGTTGGGTTCATTTCCATCTGAGCCTCTGCTGTTTGAGGGGGAGTTCAGCACAGAGCCTGGGGGTGATCCGGGCACCTGGGGGAGCCCGACCCTGCCTCCTCCCCCCGAAGCTCAGGCAGCCGTGCCATCCTTGCTGGTCCAGGCCGCCCCGGCCTGCAGCCCCCGGCCCCCAGCAGGCCCCCACGTGCCCACATCTGCTCATCCCTTAAGGGGTCCAGCCTCCCTGTAGCCTTTTATCTGAATGCTGGCCTGCGGGGCTTTGACAAAACTGGAGATAACGGTAGGCTCACGAGCAAGGGTAAGAAGTAACAGGAGTCCTGGCTGTCCTCACCCGCTGTCCACGCAGGGTCAGCGACAGCAGGCTGACGGCTGTGACCCCGTCAGAGCTTACCTGTCTGTGTGCCCTGCTGTGTGCTTGCGTGTGTGTGTGCTCTTGGGGGTCCCTGTGCACGCATGCGTGTGTGTGGCCACGTGCACATGTCTAGTTCTCTGCCCTTTACCACACATGTGAGCTCATGCAGCCACGCCCACTGGCAGGACACAGAACAGTCTGGCCCCTGCAGGGTTCCCTGCTGCTGCCCCTGCATGCCCAGGGCCACCTCTCCCGCCCCCCTCACCTGGCCAGTGAGGCCCTTGCTAAGCAGATCACTGCCCTCCCCAGCCCTCGCCTTCCTCTCCTGACCCTGCCCCTCCTCGGCTCAGCCCATGGCGCTTGCTGATGGTGACAGTTTCAGCCCTTGGCTCTGCACTGCCCAGGGGGCTGGGCTCTCACTGGCCTGCCTTCCTGGCCCCACTGCCCATAGGAGGGGACAGGGATGAACCTGGGTCTGGGCTCATTCTCCCTCTCTCCCGAGCTCTGGCTCCACTGAGGTGCGAGGCACGTCCTGCTTGTCTGCATCCAGCGTCCGCACGGGTCCCTGGCCACTCAGGGAACGAGCGCCCGCCTGTCGTGACTGTGGGGCTGGGCCCTGACCACGCAGAAGGCTGGGGAATCCTGGAGGCCCCTGGGCAGTGGCCAGGGGAACTTCACCTCCACTGAACCAGCCCGGCCTGGGAGGGGAGGCGGGGGCGCCATGCCAGGGAGGCTGGCCTCAAGGAGGCCGTGGCAGGAATCCCCGTGTGGGCAGCTGGACGTGGCTGTGGACAATGGAGGCGGTACAGGCCACACTCAGGTGTGAGCCCAGGTCGTACAAGATGCCAGACGCCAGGGGCCGTCCTCTCAGCCCCCCAGGCGAGGTGCGGGTTGTGCATCAGTATCGGATTGTGCAGGCCTGCTCCTTGCTGGACGGGCAGGTTAGAGGGGGAGCTGCTCCCTTCCTGTGCGGTCTCAGCAGCCTGAGTGTGGTCCCCTGGCCCCGCTGTTGCAAAGCCGCGCTGGGCCGGGTGGCCCTTTCCTGGTATCGCGGCGGGACTCTGGTTTCCAGAGCAGGGAGGCCAGTCTCTGACGAGACTCCTCCCTCCTGCACGCCCTGGGTTTTGGTTATGCTTTCGTGTAAATTGGACGGTTGCTGGTGTCACCTCTGGGCCAGCATGCACCCTGCCCTCTGCCACCTGCTCGGGGTCCCTGGTCCTGCCTTGGCCTCTGCTGGGGGTAGGAGGTCGCACATGCATGGGGTACGTGGGGTCGGCTGGGGGCTGCCCCACGGGGCCCCTCCTCACCCCCCCTGCCAGCCTGGGCTTGTCCTTGAGGTGGTCACAGGGCTGAG
>SJYG01000250.1:2763027-2779636 GCA_006410535.1 Litocranius walleri | reverse complement strand
GGCGCGTGCTCTGGCCCAGCGCTGCTCCTGCTGTGGGCCTGTGCAAGGTGCTTGCCCTGTCTGTGGTCTGCCTTCCCAGCTGTTCCAAGAGGTGGTGACGGAGGCCACTTTGAGTCTTAGTAAGTGTGGGCACCTGGCCCTTGGCACCGGCCAGGAGGCGGCACGCACACACGTGGGCGACTGCAGCTCTTCTCCATCTGCACTCGGTTTTGGAGACTGTGTCCCCTTTCCTTTCTAGATTACAAAAGTGACACATGCTCGTAAGTCCCAACACCGTCTGTTCAGTCGCTAAGTCGTGCTGTGAACTGTAGCCCACCAGGCTCCTCCGTCCATGGGATTCCCCCTGTAGACATATTTCTGCCCCTTCTAGAGGGGAAGACCATTGTCAGCTGTTGGCAGATAGCTTCCTAGATCATCTTTCTGGGTGCTTACAAGCGTGGATCCCCCATGTGCATTCACGTCGCTGAGATCCCTCAGCACTCATTACGCTGCACGTATCACAGCGTATCTGGACCTGCTTGTCTCGTTCGACATCTACAGATGTTACCTTTTCCGCGGCTTACGTCACCTCTGTTTTTAAAGTTCACGTTGGGCTGCGCAGGTCTTCGTTGCTGGGCTCGGGCTTTCTCCAGTTGTGGCGAGCGGGGCTGCTCTGAGTTTGCGGCGTGCGGGCTTCTCGTGGCAGCGGCCCCTCCTGTTGTGGAGCACAGTCGCTGAGGTGCGTGGGCTCAGTAGGCTGGTGCTTGGGCTTCATGGTCCTGCAGCGTGTGGAATCTTCCCAGACCAGAGACTGAACATGTGTCTCTAACGTTGGCAGGTGAATTCTTAACCACTGGACACCAGGCAAGTCTACCTCAATTTTAAAATCACTTTCTTACCTGATGGACATTGAGGTGTCTGGTCTGCATTCTCCCCACCCCCATGTTTCATTTAGAAAGAATGTTGCATCAGACGTCCCTGTACGTTCATCTTTCAACTGGAGGGAGATCTGCGTTCAGTGAAAGAAATGCCAGCACATTCAGTGTCTGCCCAGTGGCCCAGGAGTCCGCCCTGAGCGGTGCTCCATCTCTGAGATGGTGCAGGGGGGCAGGCTGGCCCTCTGTTGGTGAGGTCCTAGAGGGGACTGCTGGGCTATGGGCACCAAGCTCTTTGCTCTTGGGAGAATTTTGGCAGTGAAATTAGGCATCTAAATAGACTTGTCAATGGTAGAACAAAATGGTGAGAATTATATTAAAAGAATTAAATATTAATTGACAAATGGGAGTGCGTCCAGGGGGGGATTTCTAGGCTGGCGAAAGGTTTCGAAACTGTGCTTTCATCTGCAGGGATGTTCAGCCTGAAAAGCGTGGGGACCACCAGCAGAGACCACCATCAGGACCAGCAGTCAGGGGTCACCTACTGGAGGGACAGAAGGAAACCTTTCCTCCGTGGTTCCAGAGGATGGAGCTAAGGCTAATCAGTCCAACTTAGAGGAGGCTGACTTAGACGCAAAATGCAGAAGACCTCTGAGCATTCAGATAATTCTGCAGAAGCACTGGGCTGAAAGTCCAAGCCTAGTAGGGCGGAGGGAGTGGTGGATCCAGGCATATTCCTGTCTTCTCTGCTCCTGACTCAAGTGCCTGAGAAGTGAACTGTTAAAAAAAAAAAATAAACAAAAAGGAGCCATGCTCAAAAGGAAGAGGAGAGCTTCCAGCCCCAGAAGGGGAGAGAAGCCCAGGGACAGCAGAGGCTGGAGCAGCGGGCTCGAGGCGGGGCTGGAGAGAGCAGTGGAGCCAAGGCTTCTGAAGCCACAAATGCTTCTTGTAAGACCTGCTTTTAACCACACAACCTGCAGGCCAGGTTGAGGCAACTGCAAAGTCGAGTACGAGGGAAAATGTCCAGGAGATAAGTTGCAAACAGAATTACAAATCACAGGAAGAGACTCAGAAGCAGCCAGGAGCCGACACACAGGGGAGAACAGCGTGCGCTCAGTGAGGCAGAAATCACCGTCGGAAAACACTTTAGGGCGGAGGGCTCAGGCTCGCAAGGAGGCCGAGGAGGGGGCTGTGTCCCGTCCCCTTGAAATGGACAAGGAGGCTGCTGGGCTCTGTCTGGCCCAGTTCCCGGGAGGCAGACTCTGAGAGGAAGGCTTCTGTGCAGGGCGTTTATCTCAGGGGCCCTCACAGCAATGCCTGTGAGGGTTTGAGGACTGGAGCGCTGAGGCAGCCTCAGTGGAGGCTGCACACAAGCCCGTGGTGGTGGGAGCGTAGCGCTTGGGTGGCTCTCAGAATTGTTCCCCGGGAGGCAGGGGGCGTCTGTACCCCTGGGCAGGGTGACTGTGTTTAGCCAGGCTTGGGGCTCAGGGCCCGGTGCTGGCAGTGATTTGGGGGCGCTGACGCTGCTTCTTCAGTGTGGACACTCCGTGGCTTTGGGTGGCTGTCTAGGGCCCAGGTCACACAGATGGTAAAGCGTCTGCCTACAAGCTGGGAGACCCGGGTTCGATCCCTGGGTCAGGAAGATGCCCTGGAGAAGGGAATGGCACCCCCACTCCAGTACTCGTGTCTGGAAAACCCCATGGAGGGAGGAGCCTGGTGGGCTACAGTCCACGGGGTCACAAACAGTCGGACACGACTGAGCGACTTCACTTTCTTTCTTTCTTTCTAGGGCCCAGATATCTCATTTCTTTGTTGATTAATACA
Organism: Litocranius walleri; assembly: GCA_006410535.1. NCBI lineage: Eukaryota > Metazoa > Chordata > Mammalia > Artiodactyla > Bovidae > Litocranius > Litocranius walleri. The sequence continues at coordinate 2,776,958 of SJYG01000250.1, read as the reverse complement.
ATACTTTTCCTGGTCCAGATGTGGTGATAAGATATGTATTTTTTGCAAATGTTGTTTCTCTTGTGTTATTACCTAATCAGATGGCTCCCAGCTATACAACCTTTTGAAGCAGTTATTCTAACTACGAGGAAATTTTTCTAGCTAAAAAGCCATGCACGATAATGCTCATGTATATTTCATCACTACTGTTGTTTGAAATCATTCACAGTTAAAAAAAATAAGAAATCTGTTGCTTTGAAGAGGTAATAGAGCCTGAAACCAGTGGGAGCACGGAAGACTCTGCTTCACAGAGAGAACTGCAGGTCCTGGTGCTTGCTGGACTGTTGGCCCCATGGTCTGTGGTTGGCAGGGGGCACAGCGGGGGCAGGGCCAACACACAGTGTGACCCCTGCCCCTACTCCTTTTGCCGGTTCCAAACTCCAGAGAACCAGGCTCCGTACACGTTGTGTGCGTTCAGGTCATCTTAACTGCGTGCTGGTCTACAGTCCTGTAGGTCTGGAGACTAGTGTTCAGTGTCAGCACTGACAAGAAGTTCTGGCCTGTAACCCACAGAGGTCTTGTTACGTAACCAAGCTCTAGTGTGCTCACCCTTGCTGCAAAGCCCCTCTGCTGCCCAGGTTGTGGGGAAGGAAAGTGCAGAGTTCATTGCAGGCCCCAGGCAATGAGTCCAGGCAGCTTGTCCTCAGAAGACCTGAACTCTCTGAAGGCTTCAGGGGAAAGGCTTTTAAAGACAAGGTGAGGGAGGGGGTCTGTGGGGGTGTGGCCAGCTCATGGACGCTCTTCTGATTGGCTGGTGGTGAGGTCATCGGAAGTCACCATCTTCAGCCTTCTGGTTCCAGCTGGTCTGGGGTCTATTGCTGGTGGGTAGCACGCAGTCAACTTCTCCTGGTGGGGGCTTCAGTATCTGCAAAACAGCTCACAGGACATGGCTCAGAATATTACCAGCAGCCCTTGCATGTGTGTGTGCAGAGTCGCTTCAGTCGTGTCTGACTCTTGGCGACCCTGTGGACTGTAGCCTGCCAGGCTCCTCTGTCCATGGGATTCTCCAGGGAAAGAATGCTGGAACGGGTTGCCAGTTCCTGCTCCAGGGGATCTTCCAGACCCAGGGATCGAACACGAGTCTCTTATGTCTCCTGCAGGCGGGCTCTTTGCCCCTGGTGCCACCTGGGAAGCCCGCCGCCCTTGAAGGAGGTTGGAAGGCCCTCGCCTTGCTTAACGGCTGAAGTGTCAGCATTTTGTCTTGCCTGTCTTCCTTTCTTGCTGCATTTCTCGCTTCTCTGATAACATTTATTCTTGGGAACTAGGGGAGTGCCTAGGAGGCTGAAGTTTCTGTATAGACAAGAGGCGGGTGGAGGGCGTGGGGGCTGGTGTCTGTCCCCAGAAGCCCCAGTGGGTCCGGCTCGGTCACACTCTGAGTGTTTGGATCCTCTGCTGTGCCAGGACACTCTGTCTCCCTCACCTGCTCCTCCAGGAACGGTAACACTCCCCCAGCGGCTCAGAAGAATCAGGCCTCTGTGTTCTCTCTCCTCTGTGTGGGTCTTTACCCGGGTGTGCCGTCAGGGCTGGAGCGTGACAGCTGCTGTTTGTCTGCCTGCTGGCCACACCGACACTTGTCAGCTGTGTGAGTTTTCCGGGGGCTGTGGCAACAAATGGCCACAGACTGGGCGGTGTCAAGCACCAGGAGTTCATCTCGCTCGTCCGGAGGCCAGAAGTCTGCAGTCACGGTGTGGGCAGGGCCGCGCTCCCTCCCCAGGCTCTTGGCGAGGAGGGTGTCTTTTCTTCCCTCCTCTGTGTCGGGAGGCTCGAGGTGCCCCTTGTTTCGTGGCCGCGTGGCTCCTGTCTGCGTCCGTCTTCCCTGTGCCTCTTCTTCTGTCTCTCCCAAGGACACTTGTCACCAGATTTAGGGCCCTGGGACAGGAGCGAGATCCAGCCAGGCCACCCTGAAGGAAGTCAGTCCTGAACGTTCACTGGAAGGACTGATGCTGAGGCTGAAGCTCCACTACTTTGGCCCCCTGATGTGAAGAACTGACTCATTGGAAAAGACCCTGATGCTGGGAAAGACTGAAGGAAGGAGGAGAAGGGATCGACAGAGGATGAGATGGTTGGATAGCATCTCGGACATGAGTTTGAGTGAACTCCAGGAGCTAGTGATGGACAGGGAGGCCTGGAGTGCTGCAGTCCATGGGGTTGCAAAGAGTCAGACACGACTGAGTCGGACATGCCTGAACTGTGATCATTTAGGATGGTCTCATCTCTGATGAGATCCTTGAGTTAATTACGTTTGCAAAGACTCTGTTTTCAAGTCAGGTTAGCCCACAGGTGCTGGGATCAGGTGTGGACACGTCTTCTGAGTGAGGTCTCTGTGTCTCCACAGTGTCACCCAAGATGCACATGGGGCGGTGGACGTGAGTGCACCCCAGTCTGGGCACTGTTGGTAGTTTCATGGGCGAAGGATGAGAAGGACATGGGCTTTCTGGGCTGGGAAGGTTGCTTGGGCTAAATGTATGAACACGAGGATGCTGAAAGGGCTCGCTGCACGGGCCAGGGAAGCCCGTGGAGGTGTTGGGGCAGGGTGGGCAGGACTGGGACGTCCACCATGATGATGGTGCCCCGGTGGCTCCGCCCTGAGTCAGACTCGATGGCCTCAGCTGGGTGAGCTGGGGGCAGCGGAGGAGGGGCGGGCCCTGCCTCCCAGAGCTGGCAGGCAGCCCTCTAAGCCTGCCCCCACTCGGACGTGGCTGGATTTGGGGTTGATGTCCCGGGTAGGAGGGCTGCCCATCAAGATATCCGTGTGGACAGTTCCCTCCCTTTATTTCCAGCCTGTGGCCTTGAGCTGGGGAGCTTTGCCGTGGTTCCTGGGGGGGCTGCTGTCCCTCCGAGGTGGCTGCTGAACTGCGTGGGGGTCTCGTGGTGTGAGGAGGGGTGGAGGCCGTGGGAGGTGGTGGCCACGGGTGGCGAGAGCTGTGTCAGGGTCCCAGAGACCCAGGTGAGCACTGGAGGGTGTGTTCACCCCTGGCCCCAGGGTGCGCCCACCGAGGGCTGCTCTGCCTGATCCCTGCCCTCCCGGGAGCCGGTTCTCCAGCCCTGGGACAGGGGTCATCTCTCACCCGGGGCCTCCCGCTCCCTAGGGAGCCATCTGGCCAGGGTGTGCCCACTGGCCCCCATCTGTCCCTTCTGCAGGGGCTGTACTGGGCTTCCCTGGGCCCGCACACCCTAGCCCTTGTGGGCCCGTCCTCGGCAGAAACACATTAAAATTATATTTTACCACTGGGCAACCCACTCCAGCGTGCTTGCCTGGGAAGTTCATGGACAGAGGAGCCTGGTGGGCTGCAGTCCGTGGGGTCGTGGAGACTCGGACAGAACTGAGCGTGTGTGCACACACACACGTGTTGGTATAAAGGCGAGCAGAATGAAGAAGTGACGACTCTTGCTTATTGGGAGAAATGGAATGATTCTGCAGGCCCTGGCCTGAGCCTGTGGCAGCCGCCCCTCCTGCACCTCCCACGCCCGGCTCGGGGCTCCTTCAGTGACTGGACGGCACTCCCGATCACTGGCCCCAGCCACCCTCACTCCCGCCCTGCGGGACCTGGCAGGAACACTGCCATTTCTTTTTTATTTTTAGGTTGAAGTGTTGTTGATTCACAACGCTGTGTTGGTTTCAGGTGTATAGCAAGGTGATTTAGCTCCCTGTACATACATACATGCTTATATACGTACGCACATATTTCGAGTGATTTGCATTAGAGGCTGTTGTAAGATACTGAATAGGGCTCCTTGTGTGGTACAGTAAATCCTCGTTGTCTGTTTAATGCAGAATAGTTTGTGCCTGTTAGCCCTGGACTCCTGGTCTACCTCCCCGTCTCCCTCTCCCCTTTGGTAACCATGAATCTTTCTATGCCTTTGAGGCTGTTTCTGCTTGTGTATAGGTCCATTTGTTTTACCTTCTAGATCCCACATATAAAGTGACATCATATAATATTTGCCTGACTGTCTGAATTACTTCCTGGGCAGCTAAGTTGGTAAAGAGTTCACTGTGATGTGGGAGACCCTGGTTCGATTCCTGGGTCAGTAAGTAAGTTCTGCTGGAGAAGGGATAGGATACCCACCCTGGTAGCTCAGATGGTAAAGAATCTGCCCGCAATGTGAGAGACCTGGGTTCGATCCCTGGGTGGGGAAGATGAGAGCTTGGCAACCCATTCCAGTATTCTTGCCTGGAGAATCCCCGTGGACGGAGGAGCCTGATGGGCTGCAGTCCGTGGGGTCGCACAGAGTCAGGTGTGACTGAGTGACTAAGCGTATATACACGTATGTGCCTCATCTTCTTTACCCATTCCTCTGCTGATCGACACTAAGGTTGCTCCCTTGTCTTGGCTACTGTAAACAGTGCTACTGTGGATACTGGGATGCATGTGTCTTTACCAACATCAGGACCATGGTTTTTCTCCAGATACATGTCCAGGAGTGGGACTGCTGGGTCACATGGTAGCTCTGTTTAAAGTTTTTTTTTTTTTGGTTGGCTAGTCCCCACATCCAGAGCTTCCCCACCTCTGCTTCAGCCTGCAGTTGTGCCAGCCTGCTCCCCCAACTGTCAGTGCATGGCAAACCCCACCACACTACTGTAAAGTAATCAGCCTCCAATTAAGATACATTAATTAATTTAAAAAGAGAAAAGAACCCTCCACACTGTTCTCCACAGTAGCTGTGCCAATTTACCTTCCCACCCACAGTGTGGGAGGGCTTCTCTTTCTCTACATCCTCTCTGGTGTTTGTTATTTTTGGGCTTTTGATGCTGGCCACTCTCACTGGCATGGGTGGTATCTCACGGTGGTTTGGGTCTGCATCCCTCTAATAGCTAGCGGCGTCGAGCCTCTGTTTGCGTGCCTGTTGGCCATCTGTGCGTCTTTCGGTGGACTTTTGTTTCTGGCTGTGCCACAAGACGTATGGGATCTCAGCTCCTGTTGCTGTTGTTTGGTCTCTCAGTCGTGTCCAACTCTTCACCACTCCATGGACTGCAGCATGCCAGGCTTCCCTGTCCTTCATCGTCTCCCAGAATTTGGTCAAACTCATGTCCATTGAGTCAGTGATGCCATCCAACCATCTCATCCTCATTTTTTCCTGACCAGGAATCAAACTCATGCCCTCCGCAGTGGAAGCACACTGTCTTAACCACTGGAGTGCCACGGAAGTCCTTGTGTGTCTTCTTTGGAGAAATGTCTGTTTAGATCTTCAGCCCATTTTTTTCACTGGATTTTTTTTTGGTGCTAAGTTGTATATGCTCTCCATATATTTTGGGTACTAGCCCCTTGTCAGTCACGCTGCTTGCAGATATTTTCTGCCACTCTGTAGGTTGTCTTTTCATTTTATTGATGGTTTCCTTTGCTGTGCAGAAACTTTTAAGTTTGATTAGGTTCCATTTGTTTATTTGTGCTTTTATTTCTTTTGCCTTGGGAGACTGACCCAAGAACACACTGTGCTTTTGAATAAACAAATGTCAAAATGACTCCTGACCCCAGTGGTTCAGGCGCCCACTGGGGTTTCCCAGTGCTCGTAAGTCTAATGATTTTATTACTCTAGGAATTTGCATCGCCCATTACCGGAGCAGTTGGGAACTTAACCAGCAAAATTAAGGACACATACTTCAGAGGGTACAGTGAATGCTCACTGATGGATTACCTCGGGCCTGTCCTGCTGGGGCATTGGGCGGTCACTGCTTTCCGCCTGGACATTTATCCTAGCATGGGCGGAAGCTGCAGGGCAGCCGCCTCCCTGGGGGGGCTTTCTCTGGCCCCGAGAGGGAGGATGGCTGTAGGGAAGGGGTGGGGGTGAGTAGAATTTGAATCTGTGCAAGCAGGAAGGGGAGGGGGCTGAACTTAGTCCATGATGTGAGCATCTGCGTGAGAGCCCAGGTTTGGAAAAATGAAACCCGCCCTTGCTGACATCCTGATGAGGATATGAGTGGGGGGTGATGGTCCAGGGAAGCCAGCGGGGCCTCCCGCTAACATGGCCTGGGCACTCGCCATGCTGCGGTCTGTGTGCCTGCAGAGCACAGGAGGGCTCGGAGGTGGCCTCCCCAGCCAGTGTGCAGACCCTCGTGGGGGCGAGTGTTGCTTTGACAGTAGGCAGGATTACAGGGCACTCCAAAGTTTGCAAGTCCATGTCTCCTTGAGAATTCTGAACTGACCTCTAGTAGAAGGAACACCAAGAGGGTTTTAAAAAATCAAGCAGAACCACAAGGACCTGTCTGTTGTGGTCTTCTTGACTTATGCTCTGGGCACTCACAGACCCCCATGCCCACGCTGTGCAGAGTGCCCAAAGCGGTCTTTCCTGCAGGGTCCTCATGGGGTTCAGCAATGGGGGCCGAGCCAGGTGTCCGGTCCCTCCAAGAGCAGCTGCTCCCCTGAGGGGCCTGCAGAGGGACTGTTCTGTTTCACACTGTGGCTCCTTCTGTTTGGGGTTTTCCTGTGACGGGTGAGGAGAGCAGTAGGTGAACAGGGTTGAATCTGTGGCTGAGCAGGGCCGGCGGCCCACCCAGGCCCTGGACGTTCACCTTTAAGATGGGTCCTTTTCCTAGGCGGATCAAGAAGGGTCTGGGGGTCATGAGTACAGTCATCAGCCCCATTGCCTGACCCGATCCTGCCCGACTGCAGCCTGACCTCCAGTCCAGGTGGAGCAGGAGCGTCCTCGTGTAGGAAGGAGGCTGTTCTGAAAAGGAAAAGCTGCCTGATCAGCCTCACCCTGTGAATTCTGAGACGTTCCCATCGCTGCATTTAGTCCCGAGGCCTGGATGTGGGGAGCTGGCTCGCGGGAGCCATGTTTCATGAATTTGTATTTCAGCCTTTCCCTTCTAAAACCCAGTTGATCATATAGTTGATCGATTCCCATAGGGGCCAAGCATGTGAGTCACTGGAAGAGCTTAAAAGTGAGCACCTCCAGGCCTGTCCTCAGAGGCTCTGAGGGATCTGATAACCTAACCTCAGTCCCCAGAGGCTCTGAGGGATCTGATAACCTAACGTGTAGCAATCCTATCACCCTTGGCTGCCCTGTGCGTGCTCAGTTGCTCAGCTGTGTCCGACTCTTTGTGGCCCATGGACTGTAGCCCACCAGGCTCCTCTGTCTGTGGGACTCTTGAGCTAAGAATACTGGAACAGGTGGCCATTTCCCACTCCAGGGAATCTTCCCGACTCAGGGATCAAACCCACATCTCCTGCACTGGCAGGCAGATTCTTAACCACTGAGCCACCTGGGAAGGTGGCTACTCTGTGTAACTATTTCTAAAAACTCAGGGAATTTTTTTTTTTTTTTTTGCCAGCTGAATTTAAAAAGGAAGAAAGAAAAAGAGAAGCAGCGGAGACACCAGCAGCTTTCCTCTTTGAGTGATGTAATCGCCCAACTCAGGGGTCACCTCACTCACCTGAGTCCTTGTTGAAAAATGCAGGTTCCAGGGCCTCACCTTGGAACCACTGAACTGGCCTGACCTGAGGTGGGGGTTAGAATGTGTGTTTCTGACACACATCCAGGGATTCTGGAACCAGTGGCCCCTCAAGGGGACTCACATCAGGCCACGGTAGCTGTGAAGGTCTCATGGACAGCAGCCCTACACCATTTTCCCTAAGCATTCAGATTTAGCTGCCAGAGCCCTGACAGGGACCACAGGATGCCCTTTGAATGTGGGCAGGATGAGGCTAAGAGCCCTAGGTTTAGCCCATCTCTCCTGCTTCCTGGGTCCTGCCAGCCTCCTGGTCCTCCACCCCGTGGCCCACAAGATGCTCACCACCCTGCAGGGGCTGGGAGCCAACAGTGGAGACATGGCCTTCATTAGGAATGCATTTCAGAGGTCAGCTGCAGGACCACCAATTAAAACAGGATCCTGCTAACTTCTGACACAAAATGAATGCCATGAGCCTCAGCAGGAGCGGTCTGGGCAGGGGGCTCTGATGTGCCCCGAGGACTGGACCATGTGGCTTGTTCATCCCAGCTCTCTGTGCAGACGAGCTCCGGCTCTGTGTGGGCCTAGAAGGTCTGGGAGGGGCTTAGCCCTGAGAGCCCTCTCTGGCCTGGCCTGGGCTGGGCTGGGCTGTCCCTGTGAGCCCTCTCTGGCCTGGCCTGGCCTGGGCTGGGCTGGGCTGCCCCTGTGAGCCCTCTCTGGCCTGGCCTGGCCTGGGCTGGGCTGGGCTGCCCCTGTGAGCCCTCTCTGGCCTGGCCTGGCCTGGGCTGGGCTGGGCTGCCCCTGTGAGCCCTCTCTGGCCTGGCCTGGCCTGGGCTGGGCTGGGCTGCCCCTGTGAGCCCTCTCTGGCCTGGCCTGGCCTGGGCTGGGCTGGGCTGCCCCTGTGAGCCCTCTCTGGCCTGGCCTGGCCTGGGCTGGGCTGGGCTGCCCCTGTGAGCCCTCTCTGGCCTGGCCTGGCCTGGGCTGGGCTGGGCTGCCCCTGTGAGCCCTCTCTGGCCTGGCCTGGCCTGGGCTGGGCTGGGCTGCCCCTGTGAGCCCTCTCTGGCCTGGCCTGGCCTGGGCTGGGCTGGGCTGCCCCTGTGAGCCCTCTCTGGCCTGGCCTGGCCTGGGCTGGGCTGGGCTGCCCCTGTGAGCCCTCTCTGGCCTGGCCTGGCCTGGGCTGGGCTGGGCTGCCCCTGTGAGCCCTCTCTGGCCTGGCCTGGCCTGGGCTGGGCTGGGCTGCCCCTGTGAGCCCTCTCTGGCCTGGCCTGGCCTGGGCTGGGCTGGGCTGCCCCTGTGAGCCCTCTCTGGCCTGGCCTGGCCTGGGCTGGGCTGGGCTGCCCCTGTGAGCCCTCTCTGGCCTGGCCTGGCCTGGGCTGGGCTGGGCTGCCCCTGTGAGCCCTCTCTGGCCTGGCCTGGCCTGGGCTGGGCTGGGCTGCCCCTGTGAGCCCTCTCTGGCCTGGCCTGGCCTGGGCTGGGCTGGGCTGCCCCTGTGAGCCCTCTCTGGCCTGGCCTGGCCTGGGCTGGGCTGGGCTGCCCCTGTGAGCCCTCTCTGGCCTGGCCTGGCCTGGGCTGGGCTGGGCTGCCCCTGTGAGCCCTCTCTGGCCTGGCCTGGCCTGGGCTGGGCTGGGCTGCCCCTGTGAGCCCTCTCTGGCCTGGCCTGGCCTGGGCTGGGCTGGGCTGCCCCTGTGAGCCCTCTCTGGCCTGGCCTGGCCTGGGCTGGGCTGGGCTGCCCCTGTGAGCCCTCTCTGGCCTGGCCTGGCCTGGGCTGGGCTGGGCTGCCCCTGTGAGCCCTCTCTGGCCTGGCCTGGCCTGGGCTGGGCTGGGCTGCCCCTGTGAGCCCTCTCTGGCCTGGCCTGGCCTGGGCTGGGCTGGGCTGCCCCTGTGAGCCCTCTCTGGCCTGGCCTGGCCTGGGCTGGGCTGGGCTGCCCCTGTGAGCCCTCTCTGGCCTGGCCTGGCCTGGGCTGGGCTGGGCTGCCCCTGTGAGCCCTCTCTGGCCTGGCCTGGCCTGGGCTGGGCTGGGCTGCCCCTGTGAGCCCTCTCTGGCCTGGCCTGGCCTGGGCTGGGCTGGGCTGCCCCTGTGAGCCCTCTCTGGCCTGGCCTGGCCTGGGCTGGGCTGGGCTGCCCCTGTGAGCCCTCTCTGGCCTGGCCTGGCCTGGGCTGGGCTGGGCTGCCCCTGTGAGCCCTCTCTGGCCTGGCCTGGCCTGGGCTGGGCTGGGCTGCCCCTGTGAGCCCTCTCTGGCCTGGCCTGGCCTGGGCTGGGCTGGGCTGCCCCTGTGAGCCCTCTCTGGCCTGGCCTGGCCTGGGCTGGGCTGGGCTGCCCCTGTGAGCCCTCTCTGGCCTGGCCTGGCCTGGGCTGGGCTGGGCTGCCCCTGTGAGCCCTCTCTGGCCTGGCCTGGCCTGGGCTGGGCTGGGCTGCCCCTGTGAGCCCTCTCTGGCCTGGCCTGGCCTGGGCTGGGCTGGGCTGCCCCTGTGAGCCCTCTCTGGCCTGGCCTGGCCTGGGCTGGGCTGGGCTGCCCCTGTGAGCCCTCTCTGGCCTGGCCTGGCCTGGGCTGGGCTGGGCTGCCCCTGTGAGCCCTCTCTGGCCTGGCCTGGCCTGGGCTGGGCTGGGCTGCCCCTGTGAGCCCTCTCTGGCCTGGCCTGGCCTGGGCTGGGCTGGGCTGCCCCTGTGAGCCCTCTCTGGCCTGGCCTGGCCTGGGCTGGGCTGGGCTGCCCCTGTGAGCCCTCTCTGGCCTGGCCTGGCCTGGGCTGGGCTGGGCTGCCCCTGTGAGCCCTCTCTGGCCTGGCCTGGCCTGGGCTGGGCTGGGCTGCCCCTGTGAGCCCTCTCTGGCCTGGCCTGGCCTGGGCTGGGCTGGGCTGCCCCTGTGAGCCCTCTCTGGCCTGGCCTGGCCTGGGCTGGGCTGGGCTGCCCCTGTGAGCCCTCTCTGGCCTGGCCTGGCCTGGGCTGGGCTGGGCTGCCCCTGTGAGCCCTCTCTGGCCTGGCCTGGCCTGGGCTGGGCTGGGCTGCCCCTGTGAGCCCTCTCTGGCCTGGCCTGGCCTGGGCTGGGCTGGGCTGCCCCTGTGAGCCCTCTCTGGCCTGGCCTGGCCTGGGCTGGGCTGGGCTGCCCCTGTGAGCCCTCTCTGGCCTGGCCTGGCCTGGGCTGGGCTGGGCTGCCCCTGTGAGCCCTCTCTGGCCTGGCCTGGCCTGGGCTGGGCTGGGCTGCCCCTGTGAGCCCTCTCTGGCCTGGCCTGGCCTGGGCTGGGCTGGGCTGCCCCTGTGAGCCCTCTCTGGCCTGGCCTGGCCTGGGCTGGGCTGGGCTGCCCCTGTGAGCCCTCTCTGGCCTGGCCTGGCCTGGGCTGGGCTGGGCTGCCCCTGTGAGCCCTCTCTGGCCTGGCCTGGCCTGGGCTGGGCTGGGCTGCCCCTGTGAGCCCTCTCTGGCCTGGCCTGGCCTGGGCTGGGCTGGGCTGCCCCTGTGAGCCCTCTCTGGCCTGGCCTGGCCTGGGCTGGGCTGGGCTGCCCCTGTGAGCCCTCTCTGGCCTGGCCTGGCCTGGGCTGGGCTGGGCTGCCCCTGTGAGCCCTCTCTGGCCTGGCCTGGCCTGGGCTGGGCTGGGCTGCCCCTGTGAGCCCTCTCTGGCCTGGCCTGGCCTGGGCTGGGCTGGGCTGCCCCTGTGAGCCCTCTCTGGCCTGGCCTGGCCTGGGCTGGGCTGCCCCTGAGAGCCCTCTCTGGCCTGGCCTGCCTGGCCTGGGCTGGGCTGCCCCTGTGAGCCCTCTCTGGCCTGGCCTGGCCTGGGCTGGGCTGCCCCTGAGAGCCCTCTCTGGCCTGGCCTGCCTGGGCTGGGCTGGGCTGTCCCTGAGAGCCCTCTCTGACCTGGCCTGCCTGGCCTGGGCTGGGCTGTCCCTGAGAGCCCTCTCTGGCCTGGCCTGGCCTGGCCTGGGCTGTCCCTGTGAGCCCTTTCTGGCCTGGCCTGGCCTGGGCTGGGCTGCCCCTGAGAGCCCTCTCTGGCCTGGCCTGCCTGGGCTGGGCTGGGCTGTCCCTGAGAGCCCTCTCTGACCTGGCCTGCCTGGCCTGGGCTGGGCTGTCCCTGAGAGCCCTCTCTGGCCTGGCCTGGCCTGGCCTGGGCTGTCCCTGTGAGCCCTTTCTGGCCTGGCCTGGCCTGGGCTGGGCTGCCCCTGAGAGCCCTCTCTGGCCTGGCCTGCCTGGGCTGGGCTGGGCTGTCCCTGAGAGCCCTCTCTGACCTGGCCTGCCTGGCCTGGGCTGGGCTGTCCCTGAGAGCCCTCTCTGGCCTGGCCTGGCCTGGCCTGGGCTGTCCCTGTGAGCCCTTTCTGGCCTGGCCTGGCCTGGGCTGGGCTGCCCCTGAGAGCCCTCTCTGGCCTGGCCTGCCTGGGCTGGGCTGGGCTGTCCCTGAGAGCCCTCTCTGACCTGGCCTGCCTGGCCTGGGCTGGGCTGTCCCTGAGAGCCCTCTCTGGCCTGGCCTGGCCTGGCCTGGGCTGTCCCTGTGAGCCCTTTCTGGCCTGGCCTGGCCTGGGCTGGGCTGCCCCTGAGAGCCCTCTCTGGCCTGGCCTGCCTGGGCTGGGCTGGGCTGTCCCTGAGAGCCCTCTCTGACCTGGCCTGCCTGGCCTGGGCTGGGCTGTCCCTGAGAGCCCTCTCTGGCCTGGCCTGGCCTGAGGCCGTCTCTGCATGCGTGGAGGCGCAGCCCCAGAAGCTTGGTCCCTGGCCCGGGGCAGTGGGTCTGCACTGAATGTTGGCTCCATGTTCAGAAGAAAGTGAGCGATTAGTCACTCAGTCGTGTCTGACTCTTTGCGACCCCATGGACTATAGCCCACCAGGCTCCTCTGCCCCCAAGATTTTCCAGGTAAGAGTCCTAGAGTGGGTTGTCATTTCCTTCTCCAGAGGCTCTTCCCGACCCAGGGATCTAACCCAGGTCTCCCACATTTGTAGGCAGATGCTTTACTGTCTGAGCCACCAGGGAAGTCACACTGAGGTGGAATGTAAATTGGGGTGACTTTCTGGAAAAAAGCATGCATCAAGCAACCTGTGCAGACATACCCCTTGCAGGATCATTCCTCGGCTAGGGATGAGTCAAGCTTGGGCTCGAGGTGCAACCTTCAGGATACACATCTCTGCTGTGCTTGGGATACTAAAAGCAAGCAGGCAGCCTCCGTGTTCTCTGTTATGAATTAGTCCAAATGAAATGCGATCAAGCCATGTAATGTCAAGCTCTACAGTCATTAAAAATACAACGTGTCCGATTAAGGACGTAAGGTAGATTGGCAGGAGAAAATTTTACTGAATTTGTGGCTATATATGAATCTTCACCAGAGAATGAAGGTGAGCAGAAGGGACCAGGGCAGGAAGCTTTCACATCTTTTAGACAAAGGAACAGTAAGTTTGTGAAGAGTTGACAGGACAGAGGGGTTTGGGCTGGGGGTTGTAAAGGGTGAGGATGTAACTAGGAGCTAAGGGTTGGTTTGGCCTTCCCTGGTGACTCAGTGGTGAAGAATCTGCAGGGAATTCAGGAGATGCAGGTTGGGGGTCAGGAAGATCCCCTGGAGAAGGAAATGGCAACCCTCTCCAGTACTCTTGCCTGGAGAGCTCCATGGACAGGGAGCCTGGTGGGCTACAGCCCGTGGGGTCACATGGTCAGACATGTCTGAGCAACTAAACTAAAGGCTTAGTCTGACAGGTCTGTGTGTCCAGGCCCCTCAGCCCCTGGTGACGCGGGCACCTCCCTTCCTGAGGGCGCGGGGAGGGCCTTCCAGGAGCGTTGTCCCCTGCTTCCAGCAGAGGACGGAGGGTCAGTGTCCCCCTGCCCTGGGCCGGCGCGCTGTGAGGCTGCGCACTCGGCCTGCGCGCTCTGGGGCAGCGAGCCCTGCTTCCCTTCCGGGCAGAGGATGGAGGGTCAGTGACCCCTGCCCTGGGCCTGCGCTCTCTGGGCCTGTGTGCTCCGTGGGGCGTGCCGTGGGGCAGTGAGCCCTGCTTCCCTTCGGTCTGCAAGTACTGTCATGTGCCAGAATGAATCGGGTCACTTCTTGGTGGCAGGGTCACTGACTTCAATTTTCTTCTGTGTTTTATCAATTTTCTTCTGTGTTTTAAATTTTTCTATAATAAAAGTGCAGATTTAAAAATTGTGATACAAAAACAGCCCCAAGTAGTTGGGCCAGTCCCCTTTGCTCTGGCAAGTGTGATGATAGGGGAGGGTAGTGGTGCTGGGGAGCCACGCTGGTGCTAATGCAGGGAGGGGCCAGAGACAGCGGCTGGAACGAGGGTCCCACCATGACCGCCCCACCATACTCCCGGTGGGAAGAGGGGGCCCTCTCGTGGGACCAGCGTGGCTGCACCGGCTGCTGGGCCTCCTTTGCGTGCTGTTGTCCTGCGCCGCCCCTTCTCCTGGGGGGCCTCGGGGGGCCTCCCAAGCCCCCCTGCAGAGCTCCCCCTCACTGCCCCCTGCAGAGCTCTCCCTCACTGCCCCCTGCAGAGCTCTCCCTCACTGCCCCCTGCAGAGCTCCCCCCTCACTGCCCCCTGCAGA
>SJYG01000250.1:2689137-2761311 GCA_006410535.1 Litocranius walleri | reverse complement strand
GTATAAGAGACAGGCCCCCTGCAGAGCTCCCCCCTCACTGCCCCCTGAATCTGTATCTTCTCTCTGGCTCACGTTGTCTCCTCTTCCTCCTCCTCCTCTTGTCTTGTCCCCCCACCTCCGTTTTCTTTTTTAACAATTGTGAAATATGTATAACATAAAATTTAACCATTTGAAGATTTTGCCCATTCTCAATTGTGCCATCCAGTGGCATTAAGGACATCACATCATTGTGGAGCTGTCACCACCATCATCTTCAGATCGCTTTCCGTCACACACTTTGCCCCCATTAGACACAGCTCCCCGTAACCTAGACAGCATATTAAAAAGCAGAGACATCACTTTGCCAACAAAGGTGGATATAGTCAAAGCTATGGTTTTTCCAGTGGTCATGTACAGATGTGAGAGATGGACCATAAAGATGGCTGAGCGATAAAGAATTGATACATTTGAACTGTGGTGCTGGAGAAGACTCTTGAGAGTCCCTTGGACAATAAGGAGAGCCAATCAGTCAATCCTAGAGGAAATTAACCCTGAATATTCATTGGAAGGACTGAAACTGAAGCTCTAACACTTTGGTTACCTGATATGAAGAGCCGACTTATTAGAAAAGACCTTGATGCTGGGAAAGATTGAAGGCAAAATGAGAAGGGGGCGGCAGAGGATGAGATGGTTAGATGACATTGCCGAATCAGTGTACATAAGTTTGAGCAAACTCTGGGAAATAGTGAAGGAGAGGGAAGCCTGGTGTGCTTCAGTCCATGGGGCCACAAAGAGTCTGACACGACTGAGCGACTGTACAACAACCACCTGTCCCCCTTCTCCCCACCCACCATCACCTTGTGTCTCTGTGAGACTGCCTCTTCTCTGCACCTCAAATAAGTGGAATCACAGTTTTTGTCCTTTTGTGGCTGGGTTATTTCACTGAATATAATGTCCTCAAGGTTCTTCCCTGTTGTAGCAGGTGCTAGAATATCATTGATTTTTAAGACTCAGTAATATCTTAGGTTGACTGCTTGACACATGATCCGTGAACCACTTTGGGGCGCTCACATTGACTTGCATCCTTAAAGATGTGCTTGCAGAGGACAGGTGTGTCAGGCCAAGCTTGAAGGGATGCAGAGAATAGACTGCATCCTGTTGATGAAGGGAGCCCGACCTGGAGGGGTGGGTGTCTATGTAAACGCTCTCAGCTTCTGGTCCTGCTGGCCTGGGCCTGGAGGATTGTCAATGGCCCTTGAGCATCCATTGAGCTGGCCGTGAGCAGCCTCCATGTGTGGTTAGTGAAGAGCTGACCACACGCAGGACACAGTGACTTCCACGCTGGTTGGGATTGGTGAGCATCACGGGCTCAAGGGGCTGGTTTAGGGTCTTTGAGAACTGGTCTGGTGGACTGGGGCTATGGGAGGAGTGGATGGATGGGCCAATGAGGGCTTTGAATTTGGATACCTTCCTGTAGCAGGCCTGCCAGCGGCTCTGTCATCCATCACCTCGGCAGAGAACTTTCTGAAGCAAATATCCATCTTCAAGAAGAACAACTCTGGGCTCCCTGACAGCATGTAACCAGGGAGATATTTGTTCAGGGTTTAGAAAGTATTCATGCCATAAACTTCCTGCAAAATCAGGGGCTGTTACAGACTTATTGCAAGGTGTATCTTCTTAATAATGTGATGATGTTCAGTGATTCTCTGACTTGGCTGCCAGCCCTCGTCCTTGATGCTTGCCTGCATAGGAGGTGGGGTCTCCTGACAGCTGGAGCTCAGCACAGGCCTGCCTGCCCACAGCTCAGGGCAGCCACTGCCCACGCCAACAAGAGGTGCATTTCGGCAAAACGTTGACCTTTGGCCAGTGATAACAGGGGAAACCACACACATTTCCACCAAAGAGGAGGAGGAAGGGCTGTCTGTTTAGGTTTCACTTCATGAGTCATTGGAGATGCTGAAACAGGGAAGAAGGTAATGAGCTGGGTCAGGGTCATAGGTGCCAGGAGCCAGCATGAGGAACTCCACCCACGGCAAAGGTCATGAGGAAGGAGCCTTGGCATACGCAAAGGTGGGAATGATTCCTCAGGAAACCCCCTGTTCCCGAGCATCTACCCCCAAAACCAGAGTCTGTTTTATGCTCTCACCTATACCTCTGACTTTATGGGGGCTGTTCCCCCACCACCTCTCTCGGAGAAGGAGTTAACTTGCAGCTCCAGTTAATAAAAATTCCTGGGCATGACAAGAGTGTTTCAACTTACAAACTCCTCTGAAGGTTCTCTAGCTTGCCTAAGCAGGTTCGTCTGGCCACATGTGATTGTTTACAGCCTCCCAACTGTGAGAGGCACGAGATGCTTTAAAACTTTCTAAATACAGACTCTTTTGAGAAGTTACAAAATTATTGGTATAGTATTAGTGGGTTGATTAGAAATTATATTGGTGAAGGGTTTTTCATTTGTTGCGCCAATATTTGCTGCTAAATCTCCATATTCCCTGCCCTTATAATGAATATAACTAGCATATAGGAGAAATATTTATTAACCTTTAAGATTAATCATGTTAAACCTTAGACTAAGTAAATTCCTTTTCTTGATTGTAACCAACTATACCCTCACCCTATAGGAATGCAACTTTATTTGGAGGGTGGCACCTGGTTTAAGAAAAAAATCACCCCTGGAAAAAATAAGTTTTCTGGTTGACTGACCATTATCAGAAAGGGCCATAAAATGTCAGCAGGCCTCATGGCCAGAAGATGATGTAAAACCCCTCAGACCTTTGTATAAT
Organism: Litocranius walleri; assembly: GCA_006410535.1. Lineage (NCBI taxonomy): Eukaryota > Metazoa > Chordata > Mammalia > Artiodactyla > Bovidae > Litocranius > Litocranius walleri. The sequence continues at coordinate 2,758,549 of SJYG01000250.1, read as the reverse complement.
TTTACATGAAGAACCTGATTTTGACAAGGGTCAGGTCTGCTGACCCCGTGTGATTCTGTATTCATTCTCCTTATGTATAACAAAAAGTATATAAGCAAACTTGAAAATAAAGAAAATGGATCAGCTTCTGGAAAGACTGATTCCCCTGTGTCGTTTCTTTCTTGTTCTCTGTTTTTCTGGCTGAATTCCCATCTGGACCGTGGGTACTCACCAAGCCTGCTAATTTTGCCTGGGCTTCTAAGATTGGGCCGGGGAGGCCTCAGTGCCTCCTCTCCTTTGGGAGAATGGAAAGATGCCTGTGGCCTACGAAGGTGGTACAAGGTTCTTGTCTCGAAGCTTTATTGGTATCCCAAGTAAACCAAGTTATTCAGCCTCTATTTCTCCACTAACTTTCCTACTACACTATTCCTTTCTAATCTCTCTTTATGCTTTTAATTAAATAGCTTTTTCCTAGGACGCCAATTCTGTCTCCCCTTCAAATTACCCTGGATCCACTGGGGCTGTACCCCGGCATGTGGGCACTGGGGCCTGCGGGGTGGCCGACACCTCTCACCTCTCACGTGATCAGAGGCGAGTCCGTAGCAGCATAGCTGTCCTGGCTGTGTTCCAAGTCACAGGTACCATCGATGCGCACTGCTAGTGGCCTTGACTTCAGAGTGCTTGAGGTGCATGCGTGTCTCCTGTGTTTGTGTGCGTACATGTATATTTATTTATGTGTGTTTGCACATGCGTGTTAAGTTGAACAAACATTCAACAAGTGAAAAGTGATAGTGTTAGTCGCTCAGTCATTTTTCAATGCTATAGACTGTAGCTCACCGCGCTCCTCTGTCCATGGAATTCTCTAGGCAAGAGTACTGGAGTGGGTAGCCATTTCCTCCTCCAGGGGGTCTTCCTGACCCAGGGATTGAACCCGGGTCTCCCACATTGTGTTCTTTACTGTCTGAGCTGCCACTGGGGAAGCCTGACACTCAACTCTGTTGACCTGCAGAAGCCGCAGTTTCCTACGGCTCAATCTAATGTATCTTTGCAAATGTGTGTATTTTATATCATATTTTAGAAACATTTGTTTTTCTGACTATGATAAAAGCTATTGTGAGAGTTTAGAAAGCAAAGAAAGGCTTAAAGGAGCAAATGAAGATTCCTAGCCCCCAGCAGCAGAGGAGGCAATGGCAACCCACTCTAGTACTCTTGCCTGAAAAATCCCATGGACGGAGGAGCCTGGTGGGCTGCAGTCCATGGGGTCACAAACGGACGTCACCACCCAGGGTGATCCCAGCACCTCTCTGTGAACCCAGAGTGGCCTGCCTACAATCCCGTACCGACAGTCTGGTTTCGTAGCTGCGGTAACGGATGTTCCGAGAATTGAAGTGACAGTACTCAAAATGTGACTTGCAGCTGGGCAGTTTACATTTTATGTCTTTAAGAAAAGTGCTCCAGAGTGTTGGCTGTGCAGTCATCCTCCACTCACTCCCATTCCGCCTGTCCCCCAGGTCGCATATCCCGTGTGACGCAGAGTCCCCGAGGGCCTCCCCGTGTACCTGCCCCAGTGCCTGGGCTTCCCCTTTGCGCCCCCCAGATTCGCAGTCCCCAGTGGTGGTGTCTGGAGGTGGGGCGTTTGGGGGGTGATGGGATCTGTGTGTTCTCGTAAACACAGCCCTGGGCAGTGGACTCAGGGAGGAGGCAGTCACCTGCAGCTGGAGGGGGGTCCTCACCCAGACCTGAGTGTGACTCAGTGGGTCTCAGACTGCAGCCTCCGGATCGCTCAGAGAGAACTGTCCTTCGTGAGCCGCCCATCTGCGCTGTTCGCTGATGTTGGCTCCTGGGGGCTGACACCCATCTTCCCAGGAAACCAGGCCTGGGAAACCTTAGTCTAAGGTTTAACAAGACACCTGCAAAGGTCCAGGGGACTGGGTTAGCTCAGTAGGTGCCGAACCTCCCGGTCTTTACTAGTGAGTTTACTTACTTACTGATGGCTCAGAGGTTAAAGCGTCTGCCTGGAATGCAGGAGACCCAGGTTCAATCCCTGGGTCGGGAAGATCCCCTGGAGAAGTAAATGGCAACCCATTCCAGTACTCTTGCCTGGAGAATCCCATGGTTGGAGGAGCCTGGTAGGCTACAGTCCATGGGGTCACAAAGAGTCGGACACAACTGAGCGACTTCACAACTTATTTGAATATATATATTTTACAAAGAGTTCCATCTGGTTGCTGACTTGGATTCCAGCAGAACCAGAGCCCATGTGAGCACTGCCTAGTGACCGACACAAAACACCTGGAGGAAGAGGAGGCAGCTGGGGGGAGAGGAGCCGAGGGATAAGCTGTGGATCATCTCCCCTGGTGCTCACGAGCCAGAGAAGAAGGAACGGCTCTCGGCAAAACCAGCCTTGGAAGAAGTCCAACGATGCCCACGCTATGTGCTTTTTTAATAAATAAAATGTTACGCTATGTGCTTTTTCTTTTTAAATAAAATGTTCATTTTGGAATAGTTTTCTGTTCACAGAAAAGTTACGAAGATGGCACAGAGCATTCCTGCGTGCTCCTCACCGTTTCCTGTAGAGCCAACGCCTCATGCTACGTGGTGTTTTTATCACAACTCAGAAGTGAGCGCTGGCACGCTACGAGTGACTGAAACCCAAGCTCCCCTTGGCATTCACCCGTTTCCTCGCGAGTTCTCTCCTCTCCCGGAACCCGGTTCAGGATGTAAGGATGACACTGCCTGTGGCTGTCGAGCTTCCTTGGGCCCCTCTGGTCTGGCAGTTTCTCTTTCTTTACTTCGCTTTTAGTAACCTTCGCAGCTCTGAGGACATCGCTCATGTATTTTGTGCTTTTCCACAAGCCATTATGTTTTTTGGGATAAACACCACCCACGCTAAGCACCAGTCCATCGCATTGGAGGGTGCGTGCTTTCAACACGGCCTCCCACTGCTGACTTGAGCCTCGATGCGCGTTTATAGCTGTGTTTGCCGGGTCCTCCTCAGCTGCCCCTTGCCCTGGTCAGGTCACGTTCCCTCCCGTCCAGACTCTATTCTGTGGGAGCATGTGGGCTCAGAAGCAATCTCTCCTTTCTGGAGGGGGAAGTAACCACATAAATTACTTGAACTTATGTAAGGAAGCCCTCTGTTTTCTCCCCGCTTATTTATTCAAACGTTTCTGTGCATCGACTGGGAGGCATGCATATTTAGTTCACACTTTTGGTTGGAGTTCCATTTTGCATTACTTGTTTTGTCCCTCAGATTGGTCCAGCTTTGGCCACCACCTTTTCCAGATGCCACGTGAGGGAGCTGTGCACATGGCACCTTCCGGTCTGGTTTCTCTCACTGGGGTTGGTGCAGTGGGCACGCAGGTCAATAGCTTGTCGCTTTCCGCCTCGAGCAGTGTCCGTTTGCAGACGTGCCTGAGTTTCTATGTGCCAGTTTTTGGAGATTATGAGTCAAGCTGCTGTAAACACCATGAAATTGTCTGTGCGAAGATTGGTCCTGGGTTCTCTGGGATAAATGCTCAGCAGCCCAGTGCTGGGCTGTGCCTTTTGGGGGTCTGAGGCGGCTTCCATGGCATCTGGAGAAGTTGTGAGGCACAGAAGAGGAAAGTGGCTATGTGTGAGTGTGTCTGTGTGAGTGTGTCTGTGTGAGTGTGTCTGTGTGTGTGTCTGGACACTGTCCCACTCAGCCCCCAAGACTGAGGCGAGTGGAGGGCTGTGACGGGCGTGGGGTCACCTTAGGGTGCCCCGGAGGAGGAGTGGGCAGGCCCAGCACCCTCCGTGGTGGGCACGACCACCCACAGTTCCTGCCGGGGAAACCGAGGCACAGAGTCTGGTCGCTCACAAGGTCTTGCTCCTGGTGAGGGTGCAGCTGCGGCTGAGCCAGACGGCTTGGCGTGGGGCTCACGCCCTCTCCAGCTCATCCCGCCACCTCTGGAGGTCTTGGTGCTGGGCCTGGGGCTCTGGAGGTGTCCCAAAGGGAGGGGGAGACGTTTTTATCCCGGGACGAGCACAACTGTCTTTGCAAAGGGCCTGATGGGTGGCTGGACCGATGGGAGGGGTGAAGGCTGAGGGGCCCGTGCAGGCCGGCTGCGGTCATCCACGTTGGCATCAGGGCCAGGCTGGGGGACAGTGGGTGGGTGGTGAGTGTGTGCTGGGCGTGAGGAGGGGTCACTATGGATTCCTCCAGGCGAAGAGATGTGTCCGTTTCCCAAGAGTGCAGGTATGAGGAACTGAGGGCTCCCCAGCAGCTCAGTGGTGAAGAATCCACCTGCAGTGCAGGTGGCGCTGGTCCAGTCCTTGGGTCGGGAAGACCCCCTGGAGAAGGGAATGGCAGCCCACTCCAAGATTCTTGCCTGGGAAAGTCCATGGACGGGACCCTGGCGGGCTGCAGTCCATAGCGTCACAAAGAGTCAGACTCGACTGGAGTGACAGCACGCAGGCACGAACCGTCGAGTGGACTTGGTGCATCAGTCAGCGTGGCTGCATGACAAAGCTGGAGGCAGGGTTTAATGCCATGGCAATGGATTTTCCCACGATTCTGGGGGCTGGAAGTTGGAAGTCAAGGTGTGGGCAGGCTGGGCCCTCCTGAGGCCTCTCTCCTTGGCTGACAGTGTCCTCCCGTGATCCTCCTCTTGTGTCTGCATCCTCATCTCCTCTTACAAGGACTCCAGTCATGTGGGATCAGGGCCACCCTAGCGACCCTGGTTTACCACAACCTTGTTAAAGACAGTGTGTCCCAGTGCAGCCACACCGTGAGGTTCTGGGGATGGGTGTTAGTTGCTGAGTCGTATCTGACTCTCTGACCCCGTGGACTGTAGCCCACCAGGCTCCTCTGTCCATGGAATTCTCCAGGCAAGCATCCTGCAGTGGGTAGCCTTTCCAGTCTCCAAGGGATCTTCCCAACCCAGGGATTGAACCTGGGTCTCCAATCTGCATTGCAGGGGGATTCTTTACCATCTGGGTCACCAGGATAAGGGCTTCGGCGTGAATTTGGGGATGCTGTTTATCCCCTGACACTTAGGAATGGGGTTCAAGGAACTTGGGGGACACACCTGAGATGGAGTGACGGTGGCTGTTCGGGCCTCAAGTTGAGAACAGGGGTGGGGCTGGCAACAGGAGTGGGTGGGTCACAACGAGACGGAATGGAACCTTCCAGCAGACCCTGAACCACAAGCCCTTCTCTCCTCACGGTATGAGCTGAGCCTCCCGTCGAGAGGTGGGCTGGGCTCTCTCCTCCACCTTGGGTGGAGCCGTGGTTCAATGGAGGCGGCACCGTGACCCATGTGGCCCTGTCGTCACAGTGGCACCCTAGCCCCTGGCTCCCTGGGGGAGATGCCCTGGGCGCCTTGCCATCCGGCGGTGGAGGCAGGGAGGGTGTGCGGGGAGCCGTGCCCTCCAGATGCGTCGCTGAGAGCTGTCCAGCTCTGCCCTCGAGAGAGGATGATGAGTCGGGTTGTTGTCTGGAGCCCCTCATCTGGGGCTGATTTGTTACGCAGCGGTGGTGGCTGGAAGCACTGCTTTCTCTCCGGCTTCAGGGAATGAAGTAAGATTCATTGTCCGGTGCTTTCAAGCTCAGTTAGGCCGAGACACAGGAGAGATGAGATATGGCCACTTGTGCGTGGGGCGTGCTTTGCACACTCCCGTCACTTTAGGGACAAAGTGGAGCCAACACCAGCCCGAGTTTAGAAATGGCAGAGTTTTAAACAGCGATGCTCATTAATCAAACCTAATGGTCTCTGGTGCTTTTTTGCGAGTCTCAGAATTCAGTTTTGCTAATTGTCTTCTTTTTAATTTGTGATTCTTCTATGGAAGTTAGTCAAATAATCTCACCAGCTATGGTTGGAAGGAGACCCTTTGGTATATAGATTTCTTAAGTATAATTTAAAAAAAAAAGCACACGGAAGGAAGTTTGATTAAATAGACTTTTATAGCCTTGGTTTTCTAAACAACAAAAGTTAATTACAGCGGGCTGTTCGCACTTGCACACAACTCTTCATCCGCAGAATTCTGAGCAGTTTACTGAAACTTGAAATGTTAGTCTGGCATTTATTCAGTATGCAAATAAAGTATGTAAAATATTCCATCAAGCACTTTAAATAGTCAGCCAAACATATCTTTTTTATTATTAGATCAGGAAACTCAAATACAGTTACTCTTTACTGGTTTAATTAACATATTGAATATACAATTTGGTGTAAACCTATTCTTTTCTCATCAGAGCTTGGAACACTGGCAACTGTTCTGTGGGATTTGAAATTCTATTCTTTAAGGTAAATAGCAGTGTTTTCTATTAATGACCTCGTCATCTATTTAGATCAGACAGGAGGGCAGCCGTGGGAGGATAACACTCATTTAAAGGCTGGTGGTGATTTTCTGTTTGTTTGATGCTGAACTAATATTGGGCCTCTGAGAAGTTAATTTCATTCTTTCTGTTTTGACAGAAACCTCCAAAGCAAATTACCATGGGCTGCTTCTGTTCTTGAAGGGCGTGATCATACTCTCAGGGTCTTAGCTGTGGAAATCCCACACCTGGGCTGCCCGCACTGGGGGAGGGGGAGGTCCGGGCGGGGGAGAGCGTTCCATCAAGGGCATTTTGGGTCCTCCAGGGGAATCGGCTCTGGGCAAGGAAGGGGAAGAGATGTGGGGGCAGAGGGTGGGTCTGGGCGGAAAGGAGGCCCCTCCCCAGCCACGGCTTGTCTGTCTCAGACACCAGCACATGACCTGCTCCCACAGGTTTATTCTTGGGATCTGGCCAACACTGTCCCTCAGCTTTTAAAAATGCAGGTTATCCTCGAGAGACTTTGTGCTGGTCTCCTTAACACTCCCTGGGCCTGCAGTGGAGAGAAGAGGGCGGCCTATGAGTCGGCGGCCCTGGAGGGAGCGTGTGGACGAGGGGGCGGCAGTGCCATGCTGGGGCAGATCATGCCAGGCTCGCCCAGGGCCAGACGCCCACGGCCGCACCTGCCTCACCTGTCCCCTGGTGGGGTGGCCACACCTGGCTAGGGAGATGCTTTGTCCTGACCCAGCCCCAGATCCTCCCTGCAGTCTCCCTGAAACCCCACAGCAGATAGATGCCTTTAGGTCCCCATTGGGGCCAGGTGGGTGGGCAGACACTCCCTAGCCCTACCCATCCCCGTGACCTCCACCTGCTGACCGCCCCCCCCTCCACCTCTGGACTTGAGGCCTGCTGAACCAGGCCACCTGCTCACTTGCTCAGACACGTCTGCCTTCCAGCTGCGCGCCAAGCTGATCTTCCTGTGAAAGCCGCTTAAAGGAGAATTTGCTTGGAAGCATAAACCAGTTAGGGGCGCCCCAGGTGGCTCTAATGGTGAAAAAAAGAAAGTGAAGTCATTCAGTCATGTCCGACTCTTTGCGACCCCATAGACTGTAGCCTATCAGGCTCCTCTGTCCATGGGATTTTCCAGGCAAGAGTGATGGAGTGGATTGCCATTTCCTTCTCAAGGGGATCTTCCCGACCCAGGAATCGAACCCGGGTCTCCCACATTGCAGGCAGACACTTTACTGTCTGAGCCACCAGGGACCCGTCTGCTAATGCAGGAGACGTAGGGATGCAGGTTTGATCCCTGGGTCGGGAAGATCCCCTGGAGGAGGGCATGGCAACCACTCCAACATTCTTGCCTGGACAGTCCCATGGACAGAGGAGCCTGGTGGAGCAAGGTCTCAGCTGTAGAATCCCACGCTACAGTCCCTAGGGTCGCAAAGAGTCTGACATGACTGAAGCGACTTAGCACGCGCACAGAAACCAGGTAGGCAGTTAACGCTACTTCCATTCAGGTGGGGGTGCCAGAGAGTGCCGGGCCTTGCCTTCCCCTCCCTCCCTCCACCGCAGACCCTGAAGAAGCTTCCAGATACTGAGAGCATCTGGGGACGAGTTAGAATTTTCTGTGTGCTCTGCAGCATGCGACAGTGTCCCAGGACTCTTGCAGACGTGACTTGGATTTTGTTGTTTCTCGAAACAGAGCTCAATCTGATTTGGCTCCTAATCACCTGGCTGGCAGGTGGGAGGTGGCGTGGGGTCTGGGATTTCTGGAGGCTCCTCTCCCTCCCCTCGGATCTCACCAGGACCTGGGACGGGGAGCCCCCCTTCCTTCTCACTCCCTTCTGGGATCCAGAGCTGCTGGCTGTCCAGGTGCTCGGTCCAGGTGAGGCGCCGGGGAGGCAGCCTCTGCCCCTCCTCCGTGACCCCAGGCTGAGGATGGTCCACATCATCGGTCCTGCACCTGCAGCCCTGCCCGCAGGTCAGCACCGTCCTTTCTGGGGGCCCCATCTCCCCACCTCCTCTCTGGGGGCCGGGGGCACAGCCTCTGAGTCAGGAACTGCAAACTTCAGCTGTGCCATCCCAGGGACATTCCAGCTCTGTCCTCACTGGTGGGCTGGGAGACCCTTGGAGGGGAGGGGAGGCTGGCCGTCCCTGGACTGAGCAGCATGAGGTGTTTGTGTTAAAATACTCACTTCCTGTGGCTGCTGTAACAGACTTGGGGGAGTGACCCCACAGAGATGACTGTCGTAGAGTTCCGGGTGGGTCAGAGTCCCACGTGGGTCGGCAGAGCAGACTCCTTCTGCTGGAGACGGCCGGCTCACTGCCTCTCCTGTCTCTGGAGGGGCCCGTGGGCCTCGGCCAACGCCCCAGAACACTCCAGCCTCTGCCTCCATCTCCCCACGTCTCGTTCTCTGGCCCGCCCGCCTCTCCCTCTTGGGAGGATGATGGCACGCACCCCACCGCCCCCATCCCCCTGGGGAGTCCGAGAGCATCTCCCCACCCCGGTGCCATTGTCTCCATCACGTTCGCAAAGTCCCTTCCACCGCGTGAGGTCTGTCTGGGGGCCCTTCGTGGGCATCCCCCGGGTCTTTGTTCTGCTGACCAGTCACTTCTGTGCACCTCAGCCTCTGACGTGCCCACCTTTCCGCCTGCTTCCCGGGGCTCCATCCCTGGCTCTGTCTGCACTTGGTCTGGACCCTGTGGCCTCCCCAGGCCTCGGGTGAGCCCCGACTCCAGGGCATTGCCGGCCGCCCTTTCTGTTTGATCCTTGCCCGTCCCTTTCGCGGCTGAGTCTTGCTTGGCCCAGCCTGGACCCGGCCCCTGGCAGGCCCTTGTGCCTTCCGGCAGCGCGACCGGCCCACTCTGGCACTGCTGAGCCCCGGCCTGGGCCCACCTCTGGCTGGCAGCCTCTCCAGCTGGATCTCAGGGATTTGGTTTAGGCGGGACTGTGGCTGGAGAAGCGGATGGAGGCCACCAGCTTTTTCACCTGCGTTTTGATGACAGGACGCTGCAGGTTCAGGGAGGCTGTTCAGCTGCTGGGGTCCGTCTGGGACTCCGGGGCCGAGGGGGCCAGGTGTCCCTGCCCTGGCCAGGCTCCAGCCCCGTCTGTTTCCAGGTGCCTGGAGGCAGCCGCGGCCTGCTGCGTGAGCTCAGGCAGGCGGCAGGGCCTGACTCACTGTGACAAGGTGCCTTTAAGGACCACGCTTTCTATCTGCTGGAACTCGCTTCTCTGATGTTCTCATGTTGGATTTGTGTCAATGAAGCCGATGCATTATTTATCAATCAACTTTCAATTCTTAATCATGAAGGAGTTAATCGGAATTCTTTTTCCCTTGGGTCATTCGTTCTGGTTTTCAAATTAAATACATTTGTCAGCTTAATCCAGAAACCAGGAGCTTGCATGAGCTGACCCTCTGGTGAGTGTCTGGTTCTCAGAAACACAGGGTCTGGGCTGATTTGGGGGCTGAGGTGAGGGCAGCTCCCCTCCCCGCGTTGCAGAGACAGCCAAGGCCTTCCTAATTTCTTATGTCCCGCGTTCCGGCGCATCCCTCTGACCTGGTTTTATAAATTTACACTGTTTGGTCCAGTTATTTAGTGATTGAGGAGGGAAAAAAAAGCACAGGCCCCAGGAAGATGTGAACTCAAAGCCCCTGGTTTCCAAGTGTTGGCCGCTCAGCCGTCTGAGTCCTTGTGAGCCTGTAGACCACAGTCCCCCAGGCTCCTCCTTCCTTGGGAGTCTACAGGTAAGGATACTGGTGTGGGTTGCCATTCGCTTCTCCAGGGGACCTTCCAGCCCAGGGATTGAACTCGGATCTCCTGCACTGCAGGCGGATTCTTCACTGTCTGAGCTAAGTGGCTTACAAGAGCACTGCTCTAACCCTTGAGCTGTGGCTCCGTAGGGATCCTTTGGCTTTTCTCGTGGCTGTGCTCTGCGTTCAGAACGCCAGCGTCGTCTCCTCTTGTTTGGCGACTGTGCAGCTTGTTTTTCTAGCGGCTTGAAACCGTGTTTTCCTTGTCCTTTGCAATACATTTCTTGTGTTGGAGCAGGCACCTCTCCCCAGCTGGCGTGTCCCTGTAATACAAACAGAAGAGCTTTTAAAATTAACAGGACATCAGAGACTTAGGTTTGTTGTAAAATTTCTTCAGGAACACAGGCTGCATACAAACGCCCAGGCTCCAGATTTGGCAAGCATCCTGTGAACACGGCGGCTGTGCCAGCCTGGCCGCGGGCGCTTGGCACCCCCACTTTTTTCACCCTGGGGCAAGTTCAGGGTGGTGGGCACAAGGGTCCTGTTTCCCCGGGGGCTGGGGCAAGGGCCCTGCAGGCGGAGGCAGAGGCAGGCTTGGAGCCGAGCTGGAGTTGACAGCATAGCTGAGCACCCTTGTGAGTTTTACCCGGGGGAGGGCAGGGCTGACTTCTTTGGGGTTGAATCGCTTTCATAGTTAATTTTTCTTTCCTTTTACTGAGATAGCATTGGCATGTAGCATCATATTAATTTGGGGTGTACAGCATAGTGATTCAATATTTTTAAGTATTATGCTTTATCTCCTGGGCTTCCCTGCTGTCTCAGATGGTAAAACATCTGCCTGTAGTGCAGGACACCGGGATTCAATCCCTGGGTCGGAAAGATCCCCTGAAGGAGGAAGACGGCAACTCACTCCAGCATTCTTGCCTGGAGAATCTCAGGGACAGGAGCCTGGGAGGCTGCAGTCCATGGGCTCACACAGAGTCAGACACGACTGAGTGACTAACGTTCACTTTCATCTTATCTCTACTATTTGCTTATTAGTTTTTTCTTTCTTTTTTATTTTCCATGATTGCTCTATGATTTACCTATAGTGTAAGAAAAATTCTTTTTTTTTATAGGTTATTTCTGCTAGAGATGAAATCTGTCAGCTATTGTTTGTTTCAAAGTCTATATTTTACCTTTCTTTTTCAAATATATTTTTGCTGCTGATTGTAGAATTCCAAGTTGACATTTTTCTTTTAGCAATTCACTGAAAGAAAAATCCACTGTGCTCTGGATTGTACAGTTTTTGATAAGAGCTTGACCATCACTCTTACCTTTATTCCTTTGCACATGGGTTCCATCCACCCCCACCCCCGCCCCCGGCTCCTTTTAGGAATTTTCTCTTTAGAACTAATTTATGGCAATGTGATTACGATGTGTTATTTTAATTAATTAATTGCTTGGTTTATTTATTACTTATGTTTACTCTGTTTGATGCTTGTCCAGCTTCTTGAAACTGTGGGTTTATACATGTCACCTAATTTGGATCACTTCCAATAGCGATTCCTTCGAATATATTTTCTGCCTCCCTTCTCGCTCCCCTCCTCATGGGCCTCCAGTCACACGTATATTAAGTCACCCTTCTATTGTTCCAGAAGTCGCTGAGCCTCTGTGCACATTTTTTCTCTCTGGGCTTCATTGTGTGTAATCTTTATTGCTTTGTAGTCAAGTTCACGGATCTCTTCTTTGGTATCTCCTCTACTGTTTGTTTCATCCAGCGTACTTTTAAAATAGCAGATGTTGTGCTTCTTCACGTCTAGCAGTTTTATTCAAGCCTTTGAAAGTGTCTTCCGTGTCTCTTCTCCTTGTGTCCCTGGTTCCCTTCACTCCCTTGAGTGTGTGGAGCGTGTTGATGACAGCTATGCTCATGTCCTTCCTACGGATCCCACCTTCCCGGTGTTTGTCTCTGTGGCTGGCTTTCTCTCCTTGTTATGGGTCACATTGTCCTGCTTTTGTGTACATGTTGATTTTTGCTTGGGTGCTGGAAGTTTTCTGCTGAATGCAGTTTCCCTTCATTCCTTTAGAGAGTGTTGGACTTCTTCTGGCTGGTATTTAAATTACTTGTGGATTGAACCATAAAGAAGGCTGCGTGCCAAAAAATTGTTACTTTCGAACTGTGGTGCTGGAGAAGACACTTGCCAGTGCCTTGGACGGCAAGGAGATCAAACCAGTGAATCCTAAAGGAAATCAACCTTGAATATTCATTGGGAGGACTGATGCTGAAGTTTCAATCTTACAAGAGCACTGCTCTAACCCTTGAGCTGTGGCTCCGTAGGGATCCTTTGGCTTTTCTCGTGGCTGTGCTCTGCGTTCAGAACGCCAGCGTCGTCTCCTCTTGTTTGGCGACTGTGCAGCTTGTTTTTCTAGCGGCTTGAAACCGTGTTTTCCTTGTCCTTTGCAATACATTTCTTGTGTTGGAGCAGGCACCTCTCCCCAGCTGGCGTGTCCCTGTAATACAAACAGAAGAGCTTTTAAAATTAACAGGACATCAGAGACTTAGGTTTGTTGTAAAATTTCTTCAGGAACACAGGCTGCATACAAACGCCCAGGCTCCAGATTTGGCAAGCATCCTGTGAACACGGCGGCTGTGCCAGCCTGGCCGCGGGCGCTTGGCACCCCCACTTTTTTCACCCTGGGGCAAGTTCAGGGTGGTGGGCACAAGGGTCCTGTTTCCCCGGGGGCTGGGGCAAGGGCCCTGCAGGCGGAGGCAGAGGCAGGCTTGGAGCCGAGCTGGAGTTGACAGCATAGCTGAGCACCCTTGTGAGTTTTACCCGGGGGAGGGCAGGGCTGACTTCTTTGGGGTTGAATCGCTTTCATAGTTAATTTTTCTTTCCTTTTACTGAGATAGCATTGGCATGTAGCATCATATTAATTTGGGGTGTACAGCATAGTGATTCAATATTTTTAAGTATTATGCTTTATCTCCTGGGCTTCCCTGCTGTCTCAGATGGTAAAACATCTGCCTGTAGTGCAGGACACCGGGATTCAATCCCTGGGTCGGAAAGATCCCCTGAAGGAGGAAGACGGCAACTCACTCCAGCATTCTTGCCTGGAGAATCTCAGGGACAGGAGCCTGGGAGGCTGCAGTCCATGGGCTCACACAGAGTCAGACACGACTGAGTGACTAACGTTCACTTTCATCTTATCTCTACTATTTGCTTATTAGTTTTTTCTTTCTTTTTTATTTTCCATGATTGCTCTATGATTTACCTATAGTGTAAGAAAAATTCTTTTTTTTTATAGGTTATTTCTGCTAGAGATGAAATCTGTCAGCTATTGTTTGTTTCAAAGTCTATATTTTACCTTTCTTTTTCAAATATATTTTTGCTGCTGATTGTAGAATTCCAAGTTGACATTTTTCTTTTAGCAATTCACTGAAAGAAAAATCCACTGTGCTCTGGATTGTACAGTTTTTGATAAGAGCTTGACCATCACTCTTACCTTTATTCCTTTGCACATGGGTTCCATCCACCCCCACCCCCGCCCCCGGCTCCTTTTAGGAATTTTCTCTTTAGAACTAATTTATGGCAATGTGATTACGATGTGTTATTTTAATTAATTAATTGCTTGGTTTATTTATTACTTATGTTTACTCTGTTTGATGCTTGTCCAGCTTCTTGAAACTGTGGGTTTATACATGTCACCTAATTTGGATCACTTCCAATAGCGATTCCTTCGAATATATTTTCTGCCTCCCTTCTCGCTCCCCTCCTCATGGGCCTCCAGTCACACGTATATTAAGTCACCCTTCTATTGTTCCAGAAGTCGCTGAGCCTCTGTGCACATTTTTTCTCTCTGGGCTTCATTGTGTGTAATCTTTATTGCTTTGTAGTCAAGTTCACGGATCTCTTCTTTGGTATCTCCTCTACTGTTTGTTTCATCCAGCGTACTTTTAAAATAGCAGATGTTGTGCTTCTTCACGTCTAGCAGTTTTATTCAAGCCTTTGAAAGTGTCTTCCGTGTCTCTTCTCCTTGTGTCCCTGGTTCCCTTCACTCCCTTGAGTGTGTGGAGCGTGTTGATGACAGCTATGCTCATGTCCTTCCTACGGATCCCACCTTCCCGGTGTTTGTCTCTGTGGCTGGCTTTCTCTCCTTGTTATGGGTCACATTGTCCTGCTTTTGTGTACATGTTGATTTTTGCTTGGGTGCTGGAAGTTTTCTGCTGAATGCAGTTTCCCTTCATTCCTTTAGAGAGTGTTGGACTTCTTCTGGCTGGTATTTAAATTACTTGTGGATTGAACCATAAAGAAGGCTGCGTGCCAAAAAATTGTTACTTTCGAACTGTGGTGCTGGAGAAGACACTTGCCAGTGCCTTGGACGGCAAGGAGATCAAACCAGTGAATCCTAAAGGAAATCAACCTTGAATATTCATTGGGAGGACTGATGCTGAAGTTTCAATCCTTTGGCCACCAGATGCGAAGAGCCGACTCATTGGAAAAGACCCTGATGCTGGGAAAGATTGAGGGCAGGAGGAGAAGGGGAAGACAGAGGATGAGATGGTTGGATGGCATCACTGACTCAATGGACAGGAGTCTGAGCAAGCTCTGGGAGATGGAGATGGACAGGGAGGCCTGGCGTATATACTGCAGTCCATGGGGTCACGAGGAGTCAGACACGACAGCAACTGAAAAGCAGTGGGTTAGTGTGACCTTTTTGAGGTTCACTTTCAAGTCCTTTTAGAGCAGGTCTATGCATCTTTTATTTCAGAGCTATTTTAGCTTGACTTTAAAGAATGGCCCTCCTGGCGTCTCTGCTGGATGTCCAGTCTTTAGTTAGGTTTCTCTCATCTGATTGGAGACAGTTGGACAGTTTTCAACCCTGGCTGTGTGATGGGAATTGTTTGTTGGACAGCACCTTGAAATGCTTCCTAGGGTGTTGGTCTTGTCCGGCCTGGTGGGCTCCGTTTGGCTCGATGTGGAGCTTGGCATTTAGCCAAAGACTCAAGGGCGCTAGCTCTTGGCATAGCTCCCTCCTCTCTGGAATTCTTGCCCTAAATTCTAGGTGCCTTGTCCTCCAAGAACTTCAATCTCAACTCAGAGAGGCCACTGAGCCCTGCTTGGGTTCCCCACGAATATTCTGTGAGCGGGTTGAACAGAAGGCTCACCCTGTTCGTCTCTCTTCCCTCAGGGACCACCGTCTTCTGTTGTCTTTGCCCATTTTTTCTTTCTTTCTCGAAACAGTCATTTAATGTATTTTGTCTGATTTTCTGGTTCTTTCTGGTGGGAGGACAATTCTGGTAGTAGTTAACCCTTCACGGCCAGTAACAGAAGTTCTTGTTACTTTTGAAAGGCTGTTCAGAGTCCTTTATTGTCGAAATGCTCTTGTCTCCGGGGGGCGAGGGTGGCAGCTGCCAGCGCTGGAAGGGACCTGAGGGTCGTAGTCCCAGCAGGGCCGGGGGGCTGTGGCGGTGCAATGCGTTTGGACAGTGTGGGGCTTCCTCCTTGAGTCCTGCAGACGGTTCTGTGACCCTCAGTGAATGTCCAGGAACCTCCATCATGCTTCAGAGGAAGGGAGTTCAGAGTGGTCTTCGGTGTAGGGAGCTCTGGATACATTACTTCCTCTTTTCTTCTTTCCATTTTAGGAGAAGAGAAATGGTGTATTTTCCCCTGAAAATGTGTTTGGTGGCCTTTGGTGGCAGCAGTGTATTTTGAAGGTTTGTTAACGGCAGAGGAGTGAGAACTGAATTTAAGTACAGAAGCAAGTGATTCTAAAATGCAGCTAGTTTTCTTTTATTGCTCTTATGAAAGCCTCAGAGTCTGGGTACTGGGTAAGACCATGAACCCAGAATTGCTGGGGTCTGAGTTTATGTCTTAGCTTCCCCCTTTACTGGCTGTTTGATCTTGGACTAATCACCTTTCCTGGCCTCAGCTGGCACATCAGTATGCGGGATCCTAATAACGAACACCTCCAGGAGGCTGTCATGGAGCGTGAATACGCTGGCGTGTGCAGAGTCCTGGGCGCCTAGTGACCATCCGGTGAACAGGCGCCGGCGGCTGAGACACTGCTGTAGGTGGCCACGGATGTTCTATCTGTAGGTGGAGTTTCAGGATTACTTAGTCACTGGGGTGACTGTCACAAGGAAAGACAGAACACGTGGGCCTACTTGGCATGGTGACTCCCAAACGCCTCGCAGGACTGGCTGCTCACAGAACACTCGGGGAGTTTGTTAAAACCCAAGTGCCTGGCCCCACATTAGCCCAGCTGGATCTGAAGTTTTAGGGTGTGTGTGTTTGTTCCATGGGTGATTCTGATCAGTTCAGTTCAGCCGCTCAGTCGTGTCCGACTCTTTGCGACCTCACGGACTGCAGCACGCTGGGCCTCCCTGTCCACCACCAACTCCCGGAGTTCACCCAAACTCATGTCCGTCACGTCAGTGACGCCATCCAGCCATCTCATCCTCTGTCGTCCCCTTCTCCTCTCGCCTTGGAAACATCAGTTTACACAAAATGAGCTTTTCTTATTTGTTTAGTGTCTAAAAACAAGTGGAATTTTGAAAGGAAAAAACAATAGAAGATAATACTAGCTGCCAGAATTATTAGCACAAAGCCTGGGGTGGCAGGATTTCTGTCTCTAGCTGTTGGACGTAGAGGGCGTGTGGCACAGTGAGACAGCAGGTCATATGTTTTCATTTCCAAGGTGCTCCCTAGCTTCGTATTTTGCCTCTTTAGATGGCCACTTTGGAACGGAGCAGCTTGTAGGTTTAGGCCAAGAAACCAAAAGAGTGGGTGACTTTATTAAGTCTTTGAAACCCACGTGCAGCTTGCACAACCTGCCCTTTGTCTTCCTTGCAAACACTCAAACACTTTCTCTCTGGGAGTGTTTTAGAGAAAATTCCAAACATCCCATGATTTCTCCCATGAATACTTTACTATCTATAACATACAAGGACTTAGAACCAAAACTTCGTTACCACATTCAGCAGAATTAGCAATGATCTGTGCCCGTATCCTGTACCCAACCCATGTTCAATTCCCCCCAACTGCCTAATATAGTGCACTTTTTCAGTTGGTTTGTTTTTAATCAGGAGCTAAGCATGGTGCTCATGTTGCTCTATTTGTCACTTCTGTCGAGTCACTTAATAAGTGGCGACCCGCTTCCTCCTATCCGCCTTCGTGCCAGTGACTTTAATGGAGCCGGGACGTTTGTCCTGTGGCACTCCAGACTCTAGGTTCCGTGATGGTGATCTGTGCTTTTGTTTAACGCGTTCTCTTGTCCTTTTCCCACGTGTTGGAAGTTAGAGTTGGGTTTAGCTCCAGGTTCATTTCTGTCCTTTGGTGAAGAGGAGACTTCCCAGGGCTGCTGTGTGAGTCAGATTGGCTCTGCACATTTCCTGTTCTTATTCCTCTCCATCTCCTCTTCACTCTCTCTCGCCCCTTGCAATTTATGGGCCGGGAAACCCATTGTGTTGGTCCTGTAGGGCTTCCCGCAGTTTGGGTTTTGTTGACTGCATGCTGTATACGTGATATACATTCCCCTGGATTTCCTGTAAGCTGGTAATTAGATCTCAAACTTCACTCACATTCAAGGTTGTGGGGGTTTTCTTGGCCAGAGGGAGATGTGGGTACTTCCGTTAAAAGGCAATGGTGTGTAAGTCTCTCTCTTTTTATGATGTGTTAAGCCATCAATGATCAGCCCAAATCTGTTGACTTACTAGGGATTGAATTTCAAATGGTGAGAGTATAGTTCTTCCTTTTTAGATGTACTATTTCTACAATAAGAAGTTTCATTAATTTTTTAGTTAAAAGAGAAAGTTCATAGAGGAAGGCAGGATAAAGGCTTCATCCATTTCCTCTGTTTACTCTTAATATCTTTTCGAGTAACGACCTGGTTCTCTCACATGTTCCAAAGGTGACCAGTGACTCAAAAAAGTGATCATCATGAACTCGTGGCTTTGAACAGTTTGATGCATCTAGCCTGCTGCAGTTGTTGTCTCTATTGATTCTGAGATCTGTTCCATCCTGGGACTACGGGGGTGTCTTCACGCTGGGTTCTGAGTCCTTTTGGCCTGACCCCGATCTTTGATAGCATCTTCGCTTTCTGCTGACGTAAAATGTTCCAGGCACATCTTGTACGTTTTCCGTCTCACTGAATCAGATATTTGACAAGAAGGACTGTTTAGCTTCCGTGTGACCTAGCATTATAGGAAATAGGGTGTAGGAATGCTTAGCGCTATTGCGTTAGTGGTTGATTTTAGGCTTTTTCAGTGGTCGAGCTAGGAAGCACACAGATGTTTTTAGAGATAAAGAAGAAAATTCATCCAGTCGTTTCAGTTAAAATTGAAGCCCATAGAACTTTTACTTAACCGTGTTTCTCTCGCGTCTCTCTCTTCCTGTCTCCTGTGCTGAGAATTCCATCGCCCAAACGTGCAATTACTGGTTTACAAGACACGTGCCCCATGACAGTCCCAGGATAAAACCACCACAACCACGCTTACCTCCAACACTGCCGCCCCTGCTAACAATACGGCTCCTGAAATCAGTTTCAAAGGTTCTGGCGGTTCTTTTTGTCTTTAGACTATATCCTCCTAGGATGTACAATTACCTTGTTGTGATTTAAACTTATTACTTATTTAAAATAATTCCCCTCTAAGAAGTTATGCCATTAACTCAAAACATAGTTATGTTTGTATGACTCAACTTTGAAATTTAGGGACTGATTTTAAATTTAATTCTGATTGATAGACATATGAAGTGTCTACTTGTTTTCAAAGTCAAATCTATAAAACCACATATATTCGCAGAGAATGGACTTCTTTCCTTGTGGCTCCTCTGTTCTGTCTCCCTCCAAAAGTAACCATTAAAAATATCTTTTAATTTTTAAATGAAATACATTTAGAAATGTATTTATTATCTGTTTTGTTTTCACAAAACATAAACCACCTCGATGGCATCACTGCCTCGATGGACATGAGTTTAGGTGAACTCCGGGAGTTGGTGATGGGCAGGGAAGCCTGGCGAGCTGCAGTGTCTGAGGTCGCAAAGAGTCGGACACGCCTGAGCGACTGAACTTACTTTCATAGGTTTGAATATATACTTAGATATCTTTTAAAAGGTCTCTACATTTTGAAGATTCACTTAGTTTGGGCTGTGCTGGGTCTTGCTGCTGTGCAGGCTCCTCGCTTCGGGGGCTTCTCTGTTTGCCGAGCACTGACTCTACAGCACGTGGGTTTATCCGCCCACGTGCGGTCTTCCTGGATCGGGGTCCCAACCCATGTCCTCTGCACTGGCAGGCAGGCTCTGCCACAGCGCCACCAGGACAGTCCTCTACCTTTCTTAAAAGAACAGACCGTGTGCATTTCTGTCCACCCTGCTTTTTTTCTGCAGTAACATCCTGGAGATTATTCCACGTAAGTGTGTAGAGAAATTCTTCTGGTTACAGGTGTGTGGTATCCCAGTCTGTGAATGTATACCATTGTTTAATCAAACAGTCCCTGTTAATGAAAATTCAAGTGAGTTTCAGTGTATTCTATTACTATTGTACCTCTCTAAATAGCTTGGGGCATATGTCTAACATGCATCAGAGTACGTTTACAGAGTTGCAATTATTGTAGCAAAGAATCATCGCATAAGTAATCTTTCTAAATACTGCCGTACTCCCATACCCTCTATGATGTATTGGCATGTGATTTTTAAAGTCTGCCATTTCTTCTGCACTTTCTAACTGGATTGCCAATAAAGACTGTTCACCCTTATTAACTATTTGTTTTAGCTGAACTACAGTCCCCACAGAACAGGTAAGATAGACGCTTTATTCTTTCCTTTTTATAAGTTACAGTTCGTAAGATGAGTTGGCTTAAACCTCATCATTTTCAGTATTACCACGAACCCATGGATTTGTATCTATTGTGATTTAACCCTTCAGAGTCACTCATATTTTAAAATCACACTTGTTATTTGGGTAATTGTAGGTTATAAAAGGTGGCCTAGGGCCACTATACCCTCTTCACACCTTTTCCCTAATGCTGGCGTCCTGATGTGGCGTGGCCATTCTTCAAAATTAAGAAAACAGTGTTGGTATATGATCGTGTGCTGAACTCCAGATTTTATCTGGATCCCTCTGGTTTTCCCACCATCACTCTTTTTTCTGAAGGATCTAATCTATCAGTTCAGTTCAGTCGCTCAGTCGTGTCTGACTTTTTGCGACCCCATGAACCGCAGCATGCCAGGCCTCCCTGTTCATCACCATCTCTCGGAGTTCACTCAGACTCACGCCCATCGAGTCCGTGATGCCATCCAGCCATCTCATCCTCTGTCGTCCCCTTCTCCTCCAGCCCCTAGTCCCACCCAGCATCAGAGTCTTTTCCAGTGAGTCAATTCTTCGCATGAGGTGGCCAAAGTACTGGGGTTTCAGCTTAAGCATTGTGTTAACATAGCCTTTTCGGTGTTCACTCTTTTTCCTTCTTTTTCGTATCCAGCCAGCTCCTAACATTTAGGTGAAATCTCGATGGCCTTTGACTGTGTGACTGTGTGTGTGTCTCGGCTGATAAAATGGTCTCCAACTCATTTGGAGCATTTGTTGTTGCAGACCTGGAATGAACTGTTTTTCTAAGGCTCTTTTGTCCTTTTCAGTGAGAAACAGCATTTAGAGACCATAGTCTCAGAGCTAGGGGTGCTCACTGCTGCTGGATTGTCCTTGACTTCTTAGGCCTTTTCAATGCACAGAATTGAGAAATACATGCTTTTTAGAAAGGAAAAGAGAATTTATGAGTTCATACCTATATCTACAATTCAAGTTAAAGATCATGGGTCTTCAACTTAATGACTTGACAGTGATTTTATGTTTGTCCCTTTTTCAGTGAAAATCTTGGTCCTTAACAGCACAGTTGCTGTGTCCCTTACTGCATCCGGGCTTCCCAGGTGGCGCAGTGTTGAAGAATCCCCCTGCCAGTGCAGGAGACCTGGATTCCATCTCTGGGTGAGGAAGATCCCATGGAGGAGAAAATGGCAACCTTCTCCAGTATTCTTGCCTGGAGAGCCCCATGGAGTGAGGAGCCTGGCCAGCTCTAGTCCGTGGGCTCGAGAAGAGCTGGACACAGCTGAGTAACTGAGCACATACAGGCCCAGGCTTGTGGTGTATAATCCCTGTGCCCCTTATATGGTACAGAAACCGGACAGTGTTAGAGGCAAGTTAGGTCACAGCGTGAAACCCCAGAGGTTTGCCACAGCAGGGGCTCACTGCGTGTTTTCACTCTGCACCCATCATGCTTGGCTGTGGTCCTGTCTCACTCAGAGCCCAGATTCATGCGGCCCCTCTTTCTGAAACATGGTTCATTGTTCTGGTGGAGAGAAAGCAGACTCCATGGACTACATGCTGGCTTTTAAACTTCTTGCAACATCATTCCCACCTGAATTTTCTTGTTTGCCTCGTCAGGTTGTGCGGCCCATCCTGAGTTCAGCAGGGTGGGTCCTCAGATCATTTAGCACAAGACTTAAGCCAGCAGGGCGAGGGTGTGAGGTGCAGCTGTGAGGGGGGAGCACAGCTAATTGTGAGTAAGCCCCGTGCATGTGACATCGTTAAAAAGAATATGATGACTGAACTCAGGGTAAGCATCCCCTTTGTCTGAAGGCTCTTATCAGGCTGAAGACTGAACGGTCAAGCATGTGCTTCTGGCTCATTCAAAATTTTTCTCTGTGTGGTTGTGGCACCGACTTGACTGACTGTGAAGTTTGTTTCAGTTTATTTTTTGATTTGGGAGGACCACTTCTTAATGTTTTATCCTTTTATTTATTTTTCCTAAGAAGCATTTATGTAGCCCCAAATTCAAAATATAAAGCCAGGTATATTGAGGAGAAACCTACCTTATCTCCTTCTCCCCTACTCTTTTTTTCTACGTTAGAGCTGATTTTTTTTATCAGATACAATTAATTCATTTGTCATTGTATATGTATAATATATTTGTAGTTTATGATGAAATTAATAAAATAACGTCATTCATTCATTTTATCATTCCTTTATTATTGTTTTTGAAAATGCATGTAAGTGTTTTCACCTATGTTTTGGGCATTGAGGCTTGAGCCCCACCTTGGAGGAGATGCTCAGGCCCACCCCCAGCTGTGACACTTTCAGGCAGCAGTGGGTTGACTGTCGCGCTCTGAGTTTCTCAGCAGGGCTGACTCGAAGCCCGGGTGTGGCGCCTCTCTGTCCTGGGGACCGTCTGCGGTTCAGCCTGGTCTGAGAGCACCCCATCACAGATGGCGTGACCCTGCTTCCGCATCCGCTTAGGAGCAGAGGCTGGTTTGAGGGGAGGGAGTCGAGGTAGGTCTGGCGTCATCAGAAGTAGAGCTTCCAGGACGCTTAGCCCCAGAGTTCTGCCTGGACTGGCTTGCTCCAGTTCTTACCTTCCTCGCCTCTCCTGGGCCCCCTCCTCTAGACCCAGGGCTGCGTAGCAACCCCCCCGCCCCTGACGCCACCTCTGCTAAGTGAGCACACATTCATGGTGAAAGTGGCTGTCTCCTCTCGCTCCCTGGAGCTGGAAGAGCCGCGAGAGGTCTGATTCTCGGAGACCAAATGAAATCCTTTTACAGCCCAGTAAAACCCATTTATCCTGGGTCTGGAGTTCGATGCACACCAAGCTCTAAGAGGGTGGGGAGGTAGGTACAATAGAGTTTGTGGTCGCTCAGACAGCGTCCTGAAAGACCGTACGCGTTAGTGAGCTTGTTCCAAAGGGACCCTGCTTCTGCCATCCTTCCAGGATGTGCCAGGAGCTGCCTGGGAGCATCTCCCCTTCCCAGACGGAAGGTCACTCTGCAGGATGACCTGTACAGTTGGATGTGCTCGGAGACAAAGTCTGTCTCATCTTCCGGGCTGAGCGCAAGTGTCTCAAAATGTCCATTTCAGCCAACAGAGCTGACTTTCTTATTAAAACCTGGGGTGGAGCGTTGGCTGATATTATCTTGTTTGCATCATGCTCTCTCTTGAAACCAAAGGAGTAATTTATTTTAACTCCTGAAGAAAGCACTTCCTGGAAAGGCTGGTAATGTTGGAGTGTTAGCAGGCTTACAGGGACTTCGAGATAAGAGCCTCGTGGTCTGCTAGATTTAATATGCTTCTTATCACTTTTATTGATGCAGTCCAAGGGGGGTTAGATGTTTGCAGTGAGAGAATTAGCAACTTCGGGCACTGAACCATTTTGTAGTGAAATGTTACTGGCCATGGAAGAGACTCAGGCACTCTGTTCCACCAGCAAGGGTGGATTTTGATCGAAATTTGTAACTGGTTGCCCACTGACTGACCACCTCTTTGGGCTCCTGATTGCCCCTGGATTGCCTTTGTAGGAACCACGTCAGCCTTTCCTAGAAAAGTTTCACAGATCTAAGTGAAGGGAGATGGTGTATGACTGGACTGTCATTATTCTGCATAGAAATAATCTCTTTTGTGCCCAGGAAGTTCAAGGGCATCTAGTCTATATACACAGAGAAATTTTACCCAAGAAAAGCCATCGTGTGTGTGTGTGTGTGTGTGTGTGTGGTCTGGGTGATCTCGTTTCTTCCTCCTCTTCTGTGAATTCTGCAGGGACTCTGCTCCTGTGTGGTTTTCACCCAGGGTCACATGCCCAGCATGCTCCCTGGCACCCCGTCACCCAGGGTCACGTGCCCAGCGTGCTCCCTGGCACCCCGTCACCCAGGGTCACGTGCCCAGCATGCTCCATGGCACCCCGTTACAGCAGAGGCCGAAGAACTTTTGTGAATAAGTTAAAAAGTTTTCCCACGGTTCTGTAATCCGGAGAGAGTTCCTGGGGCCAACTGCAAAACTCCACGAAAACCACTTCCAGCAGCTGGCCCGGTGATCTCGGCACAGATCTCTGCTTGATCTGGGCCAGGTGGCCATCAGAGCATGGCTGTTAAATCCCGTTCTGTCGGACTCCAAGGAAACGATACGAAAAAAAAAAAAATGCTGTAGTTTTAATTCTCCCAAAGGCTTATCTTCTCTCTTCTAAATGCGGGCTTTTTTTCCTTTTTTTTTAAAAAACAACCTACTAGATGTAGCTATGTAAAACTTGCTTGTTCAAACTTCACAAGCTACAAAATGTATTATTGCAATCTGTAGTTATATAATAAACAGATATGGAACTATGTAACAATTCCCAGTATGAAATAATCATAAAATCCAATATTACTTTTTCCCCAGCATAGCCTATATTTTTTAATAAACTGTCACTTCTTCCGTTCTCCACAAACTCCAAGTTTCCTTTGCAGCCTGAATATTGCGCTTTGTCTCATTTTGAACATAACAGGGAGGGGCTGCTCTTCCCAGTGAACTGCCCAGGGATTTGGGATGATAAACAAGTTTGCTCTTAAATCAGCCTGAACTTTCCGGAACTGTCTGAATGCTGACTGCTTCTGGGGGAACCCATGGTTTATAGCTACATAAGCCATGTGAATTCGGCTGGCTGTCGCTGACCACCTTTGCATGTCACATGCCCTTTTGAAAGAGACCCTGCCTGTCACTGGCTGGGATGTCTTCCATGGGCTAGGACGCCCCTGGCTTTGTTCCCCCAGTATTTCCAGCATTGTCACCAGCCACGCTCCAGTGCACCCCACAGTGTGGCCCAAGGGACACGCTTTTCCTTTGAATTTCCTCTGCACCAGTTTAGGAAAATAGTTAGGGGCTGGAAGGGGACATTAAAGGAGGTGTTCCAGTGATCTCAAAGAAGAGATCAAGAAGAATCTTCTCTTTTGCGGAGAAGAGCTTGTCCTCACTAGGGGCTGATCCCCTTGGCCCCCTGCCAGCCCCAGCCTGTCCTCAGAGGGAGGAGGCGGTTGTGCACACGCCAAACGGGCTGATTCTAGCCACTCTTTCCCCACCTGGGGGCAGCAGGGCTTCAGGATGGAAGCTGGCTCTGCCTTTTCCGGTCCAGTTTTAAATCATCTCCTTCCTCTGTGTCCAAATGTTTGCTTTGACTCTGGGGAGGGATGTTTTCTAACCAACAGCCTCCCGACTTGTTCCAAGTGAGATTCCTAATGAGATGGGTGGGCTGTGGGCTGGTTACTGATGGAGGTGATGCTGGAATGAGTAGCAATAGTGATGGCAGGAGGAGCGTGCGGCCGGGGCTGGCCCTGGGCGAGGCCGCCTCGGGGGACCCTGCGGCCGACTGGGGGGCCCGGCCTGTGTGGGGGCCACCTGCTCATGGGGTGTCAGGTGACAAAGCCGGCTGGTGCCCAGCACCTACGCCACTGTCTCCAAGAGGGCTGAGGGGGGCTCTTGGCCGCCCTCTGCCTTACTTCTCTGTCTCTAACTGGTTTAGGACTCGGGGGGCAAATGGGGATTAGCCCCCAGCCTCCAGTGGGGCAGCCAGCTGAGGCCAGTCTCTGAGTGCTCAGTTCAACAGAGGTCAGGGTCACAGTTTCCATGGGGTTGGGGCTGGACCTGGGGGCCTCGTGGGGACTGGAGCGTGGATGGGATCCTGCATGGCCGGTGACCCAAGCTGAGAGCAGCCCAGCCCAGCTCAGGGCTGAGCTCACCCACCCTTGGGAGCAGGAGAGAGACCGAGGCAGGAGAAGCTGCAGATTTGCGGTGAGCCCATTGCAGCAAACTGCACAGTTTGTCCAGATACAGATCAGAGTGTCCCACGAACAGCAGCTTAAACTTTTCCCTCTGAATATGCATTAATTCAGAGAAAGCCTAAAAAAAAAAAAATGCTGTAGTTTTAATTCTCCCAAAGGCTTATCTTCTCTCTTCTAAATGCGGGCTTTTTTTCCTTTTTTTTTAAAAAACAACCTACTAGATGTAGCTATGTAAAACTTGCTTGTTCAAACTTCACAAGCTACAAAATGTATTATTGCAATCTGTAGTTATATAATAAACAGATATGGAACTATGTAACAATTCCCAGTATGAAATAATCATAAAATCCAATATTACTTTTTCCCCAGCATAGCCTATATTTTTTAATAAACTGTCACTTCTTCCGTTCTCCACAAACTCCAAGTTTCCTTTGCAGCCTGAATATTGCGCTTTGTCTCATTTTGAACATAACAGGGAGGGGCTGCTCTTCCCAGTGAACTGCCCAGGGATTTGGGATGATAAACAAGTTTGCTCTTAAATCAGCCTGAACTTTCCGGAACTGTCTGAATGCTGACTGCTTCTGGGGGAACCCATGGTTTATAGCTACATAAGCCATGTGAATTCGGCTGGCTGTCGCTGACCACCTTTGCATGTCACATGCCCTTTTGAAAGAGACCCTGCCTGTCACTGGCTGGGATGTCTTCCATGGGCTAGGACGCCCCTGGCTTTGTTCCCCCAGTATTTCCAGCATTGTCACCAGCCACGCTCCAGTGCACCCCACAGTGTGGCCCAAGGGACACGCTTTTCCTTTGAATTTCCTCTGCACCAGTTTAGGAAAATAGTTAGGGGCTGGAAGGGGACATTAAAGGAGGTGTTCCAGTGATCTCAAAGAAGAGATCAAGAAGAATCTTCTCTTTTGCGGAGAAGAGCTTGTCCTCACTAGGGGCTGATCCCCTTGGCCCCCTGCCAGCCCCAGCCTGTCCTCAGAGGGAGGAGGCGGTTGTGCACACGCCAAACGGGCTGATTCTAGCCACTCTTTCCCCACCTGGGGGCAGCAGGGCTTCAGGATGGAAGCTGGCTCTGCCTTTTCCGGTCCAGTTTTAAATCATCTCCTTCCTCTGTGTCCAAATGTTTGCTTTGACTCTGGGGAGGGATGTTTTCTAACCAACAGCCTCCCGACTTGTTCCAAGTGAGATTCCTAATGAGATGGGTGGGCTGTGGGCTGGTTACTGATGGAGGTGATGCTGGAATGAGTAGCAATAGTGATGGCAGGAGGAGCGTGCGGCCGGGGCTGGCCCTGGGCGAGGCCGCCTCGGGGGACCCTGCGGCCGACTGGGGGGCCCGGCCTGTGTGGGGGCCACCTGCTCATGGGGTGTCAGGTGACAAAGCCGGCTGGTGCCCAGCACCTACGCCACTGTCTCCAAGAGGGCTGAGGGGGGCTCTTGGCCGCCCTCTGCCTTACTTCTCTGTCTCTAACTGGTTTAGGACTCGGGGGGCAAATGGGGATTAGCCCCCAGCCTCCAGTGGGGCAGCCAGCTGAGGCCAGTCTCTGAGTGCTCAGTTCAACAGAGGTCAGGGTCACAGTTTCCATGGGGTTGGGGCTGGACCTGGGGGCCTCGTGGGGACTGGAGCGTGGATGGGATCCTGCATGGCCGGTGACCCAAGCTGAGAGCAGCCCAGCCCAGCTCAGGGCTGAGCTCACCCACCCTTGGGAGCAGGAGAGAGACCGAGGCAGGAGAAGCTGCAGATTTGCGGTGAGCCCATTGCAGCAAACTGCACAGTTTGTCCAGATACAGATCAGAGTGTCCCACGAACAGCAGCTTAAACTTTTCCCTCTGAATATGCATTAATTCAGAGAAAGCCAGAATGTACTTTTTACTAGCTATTGAGAGCTAAGTGGACTTGTCTAGATTTCATCTTAATTCATTATCAGTCTTCAGCACATGGAGCTGGGGGGTGGTGATGGGGAGAGTGAGGGGTGGCTGTATCAGTCACTGGGTGCTGTGTTCTCATTAAACTGAAAGTTGCTCAGTTGTGTCCAACTCTTTGTGACCCCACGGACTATACAGCCCATGGAATTCTCCAGGCCAGAATACTGGAGTGGGTAGCGTTTCCCTTCCCAAGGGGATCTTCCCAACCCAGGTCTCCCACATCGAAGGCAGTTTCTTTACCAGCTGAGCCACAAGGGAAGCCCAAGAATACTAGAGTGGGTAGCCTATCTTTTCTCCAGGGGATCTTCCGGACCCAGGGATTGAACCGGGGCCTCTTGCATCGCAGGCGGATTCTTCACCAGCTGGGCCACCAGGGAGGCCCGTGTTCCCACTGGGCAGATAGCACTTTGGAAGCGGGAGTGACGTCACAGATGAAGCATGGGCTTACAGTTCTGGAAGACTGGCTGCCACTGTGTCTGCACCAGGGAGGTGGAGGAGCTCCAGGCCCTCGTGTCTTTAGTGCCAGCCGCGTGTCAGCCCAAGCGTTTGATGAGACCTGCACTCTGATTTCCGCAGCGGGGAAGTGAGTCTTCCTGACCACCCCCTCCATCCCAGAAAGGAAGCCCCCACGAGGAGTGAGCACAGCCCAGCAGCTCTTAACACGGACAAAACGCTGCACCCCACAAGCCTGCAGGCTGGGCCCCCCACCTGTCCCATTGAGCCCATGACTTCACACGTTGTGAGCGCTCAGTGACGTTTGTCACCAAGAGCACGGCTCATTGATTTTCACCAGAGTGGTAAACAATTCAATAGTCATCAATTTAGGAGTAGAATATACAGGGCCCTCTGCTCCCCCCGCAGACCCGAGTGTCCTCCTCAGAGGCAACCGTGGTCCCTGCTTCCCCAGTGTCATTCCAGATACCTGTTTGCATATTAAAGCAAATACATTTGAACACGATGTGTCCGCCCTCTCCTCCCACCTGCGTTTCTCACACAGTGTCTTGGAAATTGTTCCACCTTCACACTTGAAGACAGCCTGCCTAGAGTCGCCGTCAGCGGGTGTCCCGTCATTTGCTTAGTGGGGCCTGGGCTTAATGATGAGCGGCTTCTAGTCCCTTGCAATTTCAAGCTGCCACACAGTCAGCTTGATGGCACATACGCCTCGATGCCCGTAGCCCAGCATTTCCATGGTGCCGCTCCAGGACTGAAATTGCCGGGCCAGAGGGCAGAAGCTCTCAGCATTCTGATGGATGTCGCCAGCGTGCTCTGCAGACTCTGTATGGCGTGTCCATCACCCTCCCGCCAGCGTGTCCCCCCCACCCCCACCAGGAGGCAGTCTGGACCCTGAGGACTGCCGGTCCCCAGGGCCTCACATTAGGACTTCAGGAAATATCAGGTGCCTGTGGTGATGTTTTGAAAAGTGAGTTTTTAACGTGGGTTGTCTCTAGAAATTCAAATTGCTTCAAGCTGCTGGTGTTTTGTGTGTGTTACATGACATTCTGAATCAAGTGACAGGTGAATCCCATGAGTGCTGACTGGCGCATACTAAGCATTCAGCAAGTGGTGCTTTTCCCTTTGAAGGGTGATGTCTGTGGCTCTTTTCCAGAAGAAGGCAGCGTTAGGCTGAGGGTGTGTTGGGCAGGGGTCTGGGGTCCAGCTCCAGCCAGGCCCTGTTGGTGGGGGCACCAGGTCCTGAGTCCAGGTGACTCCCAGCAGCCCTTGGAGGGGGTGGTGTTACCTGCACCTGTAGGGGTGCAGCTGGGGCCCCGAGAGGTCAGGTGCCTTCTCAAGATCACAGTCAGCAGACAGACGAGACCCCAGAGCCTGTGTGGTCTGTCCCACTCCAGTGCTCGTCCAGCTCAGCCGTGGAGAGCAGGGGGCTTTTGTGTGGAGCAAGCCCTCCGGGACCAGACGTTTGGAAGCCTCTGTGTGAAGTCACCCACTGACGACTGCGGGCGCCCTTCGGTCGGGTGGGGCGGATGGAGAGATGCGCTTAGGTTGCGCTTAAGCCTCTACCTCTACTTACCTTTCTCTCTGTTGGTCCAGCCAACAGGTCTCAGCGCTATTTCCAAATTATTTAAGTCAGGAAATAAAACTAGAAGGAATTCCCGTCCATGCCCGAGGCATTACTGATGAAGCAGGGAAAAGCCCCCCCATGAAAGCAGTAAGATCTTTGAAAAAGTAATTTTAACATTGACGCAGCCACATAGATTTTAGAGAGGATAGAGGGTCATTTTATGCCAAGCTCCCCAAGCTTCCAAATGAGGCAGAGAGATTCATAATGAAGCCCAAAGGAAACAACTCTGCCAGGCACAAACCTGCCTTTTCGCTGTTGCTAAGTGGATGTCTTCCTGAGGAATTAAATTCTCAGGAAGATGCTGCTCCCGGCGCGTGGGGACTGCTGAGTGACAGCTGCGGGTCACGGCCTTCCTGGTGGGGCCAGCAGTCACTCTCCATCCCCTGGGGGAGGGCGGCCATCTCGCCTTCCAGCCCAAGCTGCCCCCGGTGCCAGGGGCGGGACGTGCCGGCGGTCTGTTCCTAAATGGGCTTGACTCCCGAGACACCTCCATTGCACAGCAGCCTGGCTCTTCCCTTTCACACAAGTGCCCAGTGTGCCTGTGTCCTGGGGCCGCCCCAACAAATCACCACAAACGGGGGCCTGAAACTGCAGGCACTTCTTTGCTCGCAGCTCTGGAGGCAGGATCCAAAGTCGAGGAGGTGCAGGCAGGACAGGCTCCCTCCAGGGCACCGGAGGGCTCCTTCCTGCCTGCTCCGCCTCCCAGAAGCTCCTGGTGGGTCTGACTTGTGGCTGCATACTCCCAGCCTCTGCCTCTGACGCACACATCCCCCTTCCCGGTGCGTCTTCTCTCCTCATAAGGACTCCAGTCCTTGGGTTTAGGGCCGCCGGAACCGTTGTGGCCGCAGCAGAACTGACGGCACCTGAGAGACCCTATCTCCAGATCAGGCTGCATCCTGGAATCCCAGGGGCCACGGGCTGGGGGACGCCGTTGAGTACACTGAGCTGTGTGCTGTGGCCAGTCGCTCAGCTGTGTCCGACTCTTTGTGATCCTGTGGACAGCGGCCCGCCAGGCTCCTCTGCCGCGGGATTCTCCGGGTGAGAAGGCTGCCGTGGGCTGCCATGCCCTCTTCCAGGAGATCTTCCCCTCCCAGGGACTGACCCCACATCTCTCATGTCCTGCAGTGGCAGGCGGGTTCTCTACCACTGCGCTCCCAGGAATGCTCCATTCAGTCTGCTACACTCAGTACATAAAATATTTAGCTTAAGGATGGGTATGGAGAAGGCAGTGGCGCCCACTCCAGTGCTCTTGCCTGGGAAGTCCCGTGGACAGAGGAGCCTGGGGGGCTGCAGTCCATGGGGTCACTAAGAGTCAGACACGGCTGAACGACTTCACTTTCACTTTTCACTTTCATGCGTTGGAGAAGGAAATGGCCCCCCACTCCAGTGCTCTTGCCTGGGAAGTCCCGTGGACAGAGGAGCCTGGGGGGCTGCAGTCCATGGGGTCACTAAGAGTCAGACACGGCTGAACGACTTCACTTTCACTTTTCACTTTCATGCGTTGGAGAAGGAAATGGCCCCCCACTCCAGTGCTCTTGCCTGGGAAGTCCCGTGGACAGAGGAGCCTGGGGGGCTGCAGTCCATGGGGTCACTAAGAGTCAGACACGGCTGAACGACTTCACTTTCACTTTTCACTTTCATGCGTTGGAGAAGGAAATGGCCCCCCACTCCAGTGCTCTTGCCTGGGAAGTCCCGTGGACAGAGGAGCCTGGGGGGCTGCAGTCCATGGGGTCACTAAGAGTCAGACACGGCTGAACGACTTCACTTTCACTTTTCACTTTCATGCGTTGGAGAAGGAAATGGCCCCCCACTCCAGTGCTCTTGCCTGGGAAGTCCCGTGGACAGAGGAGCCTGGGGGGCTGCAGTCCATGGGGTCACTAAGAGTCAGACACGGCTGAACGACTTCACTTTCACTTTTCACTTTCATGCGTTGGAGAAGGAAATGGCCCCCCACTCCAGTGCTCTTGCCTGGGAAGTCCCGTGGACAGAGGAGCCTGGGGGGCTGCAGTCCATGGGGTCACTAAGAGTCAGACACGGCTGAACGACTTCACTTTCACTTTTCACTTTCATGCGTTGGAGAAGGAAATGGCAACCCACTCCAGTGTTCTTGCCTGGAGAATCCCAGGGACGGGGGAGCCTGGTGGGCTGCCGTCTATGGGGCTGCACAGAGTCAGACACGACTGAATCGACTTAGCAGCAAGGATGAGTAAGCTAGGAGAAATATCTTTACATACAAGATTTCTTGAAATAAGGAATTTTGGTGTCTTGAATGGGGATACCTGTCACTTAACTGGGATATTGCAGTAGTGTCCAGCAGGCGCGGCAAATACAGGGCAAAATGCTGCTTTTGCCTTAGACACCTCTGGGGTTGCAAGCACAGAGTCACACATTCTGTTTCCCTGCAGAGCTGCAGGGCTTCTTGTCAGTGGACATAGGATCAGGGCCCTGGGCATTGGCCCTGCAGGCCTCTATCCTCAGCTTCTTACTATTATTTTTACTACTTTAAGTGAGTTTCAAGTATACCCCATTTAAATTCACTGTGACTGCTGAGTCCCTGCGGGGAGCGTGTTTGTGACAGGGCGGGGTCAGCAGCTGGGCCTGGTTCTGATCCAGGACCTCTGTACTGTGCCCCTCGATGGGGGCCCTGCTCTTGGCAGCTTTCGTGAGAGCTCCTTGTGCCTCTTGACACACGCATGAATGTGCGTCTTCATAATGCAGGCCATCAGATTCTAATCCTCCAAAGCCAGGTTTGAGGATTCTTTCTGCTATTTCCCTTCCAGGGTAACATTTCAGTAGTATTTTGTTTGTTTTTAGAACCAACCGGGCTTTTCTTCAGCCACAGTTTAATAATACAGAATTATAACGGTGAAAATAATATGAAATACTACATGCCCTGAAGCCTACACAAATAAAAGCTACATTTATGAAGACAAGGTGGGCAGGAAACTGGCTTGGATTTAAAGTTTTGCTGCCAGAGCAGGGAGGAGGCAGAAGCCGTGATTCCATCGGTCAGTGTGGAAGAGGGGCCTGGGGGCTTCCCACGCTCCCCCGGCTCTGCTCAGAGGCTCTGCCATCTCTGGGGTCTCACTCCCTTCTCTTCCCAGAGGCGGGCTGGTGCCTCCTGTGCCCCTGAATCAGTGGGCTGGCAGCTCTTATTTCACACTGTCGGACGAAGGGTCGGCTCCTCCTGGGCTCCATGAGCCGGAACATTCCATTTTCTGGGAGCTCCCCTGTGATACGTGTGTATATTTAATCCAGCACACCTTTCGGCCTGTAGGATCTTACCCAGTCAGGGAACGGGTTAGTGGAAGCACTGAGTCTTAACCACTGGACCACCAGGGAAATCCCTGGGATTTTTTAAATGCTTTGTCAAATATGTCCAAGTTTCATAGTAACAATGATATACAGTTTTTGTCGCATATGGATGCACACACTGGAGAAGGAAATGGCACCCACTCCAGTGTTCTTGCCTGGAGAATCCCATGGACAGAGTCTAGGGGGCGACAGTCCATGGGGTCGCAGAGAGTCAGACACAACTGTGCGACGAACCCATATGCGTGCGCACAAACAGAAAGAGACTCGTTCCTAGGAGGGGGAAGAGGATTGTAGGTTCATCTGCAATGTTTCACTTCTTCCAATATTTGTTTTTCAATGGAAATAATAAGTGTGTGGGGTATAATCACCACTAAATTAATAACCAGAACAGCAGTCGCTGCCCCAAGCTCTCTCTTTAGATTCTCGCCCATTTCCAGGCCGGCATCCTGTCACTCTGCTGAGCTCTTTCTTTTGAAATTAAATTCTGTATATTTAAAATGGGCCTATGTTTTTGATTGCTCCGTTTGGAGTATTATTTATGGACTTTTCATTGACTTTATTATTTGATAATTAATTCTTTGCATTAAATGTTTCCTTGGTATCTCTAATTTTCTGGAAGAGCTCTCTAGTCTTTCCCCTTCTGCTGTTTTCCTCTATTTCTTTTCATTGATCACTGAGGAAGGCTTTCTTATCTCTCCTTGCTATTCTTTGGAACTCTGCATTCAAGTGGGTATATCTTTCCTTTTCTCCTTTGCCTTTCACTTCTTTTCTTTTCACAGCTATTTGTAAGACCTCCTCAGACAACCATTTTGCCTTTTTAATTTCTTTTTCTTGGGGATGGTCTTGATCACTGCCTCCTGTATAATATCACGAACCTCTGTCCGTAATTCTTCAGGCACTCTATCAGACCTAATCCCTTAAATCGATTTCTCCCCTCCACTGTATAATCATAGGGGATTTGGTTTAGGTCATACCTGAATGGTCTAGCAGTTTTCCCTACTTTCTTCAATTTAAGTCTGAATTTGGCAATAAGGAGTTCATGATCTGAGCCACAGTCAGCTCCCGGTCTTGTTCTTCTGACTGTATAGAGCTTCTCATCTTTGGCTGCAAGGACTATAATCAATCTGATTTCAGTATTGACCATCTGGTGATGTCCATGTGTAGAGTCTTCTCTTGTGTTGTTGGAAGAGAATATTTGCTATGACCAGTGCATTCTCTTGGCAAAACTCTATTAGCCTTTGCCCTGCTTCATTCTGTACACCAAGGGCAAATTTACCTGTTACTCCAGGTATTTCTTGACTTCCTACTTTTGCATTTCAGTCCCCTATAATGAAAAGGACATTTTTTTTTTTTTTGGTGTTAGTTTTAGAAGGTCTTATAGGTCTTCATAGAACCATTCAACTTCAGCTTCTTCAGCATTAGTGGTGAGGGACAGACTTGGATTACTGTGATATTGAATGCTTTGCCTTGGAAATGAATAGAGATCATTCTGTCATTTTTGAGACTGCATCCAAGTACTGCATTTCGGACTCTTTTGTTGACTATGATGGCTACTCCTTTCTTCTAAGGGATTCCTGCCTGCAGTAGTAGATATAATGGTCAGTTCGTTCAGTTCAGTTGCTCAGTCATGTCCGACTCTTTGAAACCCCATGAATCGCAGCACGCCAGGCCTCCCTGTCCATCACCAACTCCCAAGTTCACTCAAACTCATGTCCATCGAGTCAGTGATGCTATCCAGCCATCTCATCCTCTGTTGTCCCCTTCACCTCCTGCTCCCAATCCCTCCCAGCATCAGGGTCTTTTCCAATGAGTCAACTCTTTGCATGAGGTGGCCAAAGTATTGGAGTTTCAGCTTTAGCATCAGTCCTTCCAATGAACAACCAGGACTGATCTCCTCCAGGATGGACTGATTGGATCTCCTTGCAGTCCAAGGGACTCTCAAGAGTCTTCTCCAACACCACAGTTCAAAAGCATCAATTCTTCGGCCCTCAGCTTTCTTCACCATCCAACTCTCACATCCATACATGATCACTGGAAAAACCATAACCTTGACTAAATGGACCCTTATTGACAAAGTAATGTCTCTGCTTTTGAATATGCTGTCTAGGTTGGTCCTAACTTTCCAAGGAGTAAGCATCTTTTAATTTCATGGCTGCAGTCACCATCTGCAGTTATTTTGGAGCCCCCCCAAATAAAGTCTGACACTGTTTCCACTGTTTCTCCATCTATTTCCCATGAAGTGATGGGACCAGATGCCATGATCTTTGTTTTCTGAATGTTGAGCTTTAAGCCAACTTTTTCACTCTCCTCTTTCACTTTCATCAAGAGACTTTTAGTTCCTTTTCATTTTCTGCCATAAAGGTGGTGTCAGCTGCATATCTGAGGTTATTGCTATTTCTCCCAGCAATCTTGATTCCAGCTTGTGCTTCTTCCAGCCCAGCATTTCTCATTATGTACTCTGCATATAAGTTGAATAAGCAGGCTGACAATAAAATTCACCCATTCTAGTCCATTTTAGTTTGCTGATTCCTAAAATGTCAATGTTCACTCTTGCCATCTCCTGTTTGACCACTTCCAATTTGCCTTGATTCATGGACCTAACATTCTAGGTTCCTATGCAATATTGCCTTTTACAGTATTGGGCTTTACTTCTATCACCAGTCACATCCACAACTGGGTGTTGTTTTTGCTTTGGCTCCATCCCTTCATTCTTTCTGGAGTTATTCCTCCACTGATCTCCAGTAGCATTTTGGGCACCTACCGACCTGGGAGGTTCATCTTTCAGTGTCCTATCTTGTTGCCTTTTCATACTGTTCATGGGGTTCTCAAGGCAAGAATACTGAAGTGGTTTGCCATTCCCTTCTCCAGTGGACCATGTTTTGTCAGAACTCTCCACCATGATCCATCTGCCTTGGGTGGCCCTACAGGGCATGACTCATAGTTTCATTGAGTTAGAAAGGGCTCTGGTCCATGTGATCAGTTTGGTTAGCTTTCTGTGATTGTGGTTTTCAGTGTGTCTTCCCTCTGATGGAGAAGGATAAGAGAGGTGGCAAGAATACACAGAAGAACTGTACAAAAAAGATCTTCACGACCCAGATAATCATGATGGTGTGATCACTCACCTAGAGCCAGACATCTTGGAATGCGAAGTCAAGTGGGCCTTAGGAAGCATCACCACAAACAAAACTAGTGGAGGTGATGAGATTCCAGTTGAGCTATTTCAAATCCTGAAAGATGATGCTGTGAAAGTGCTGCACTCAATACGCCAGCAAATCTGGAAAACTCAGCAGGGGCCACAGGACTGGAAAAGGTCAGTTTCATTCCAATCCCAAAGAAAGGCAACGCCAAAGAATGCTCAAACTACCACACAGTTGCTCTCATCTGCTGGGGGCCAGCGTGAGGAACTCCACCCATGGCAAAGGTTGCGAGGAAGGAGGCTTGGCATACGCAAAGGCATGATCAAGCCTCAGGAAATCCCCTGTTCTCGAGCATCTATCCCCAAACCAGACTC
Source organism: Litocranius walleri (assembly GCA_006410535.1). Taxonomy (NCBI): domain Eukaryota; kingdom Metazoa; phylum Chordata; class Mammalia; order Artiodactyla; family Bovidae; genus Litocranius; species Litocranius walleri. The sequence goes on along the minus strand of SJYG01000250.1, from coordinate 2,722,161 downwards.
TGTTTCATGCTCTCACCTACACCTGTGACTTTACGGAGGGCTCTCCCCAATAACCGTTTCTCTGTGAGAAGGAGTAAACGTGCAGCTCCAAGGCAATAAAAATTCCTGGGCATGACAAGAGTGTTTCAGCTTATGAACTCTGAAGGTTATCTAGCCTGCCTGTACAGGTTCGTCTGGCCACAACAGCCCCCCAACCGTGAGAGGCATGAGATGTTTTAGACTTACTAAAGGCAAATTCTTTTGGGAAGTTAGAAATTATTAGTATAGTGGGTTGGTTAGGAATTATATTGGTGAAGGGTTTTTCATTTGTTGTGCCAATAATTACTGCTAATTCCCTGCCCTGGGTGTGACAAGGGTGTCTCAGGTCAAACCTCTCTGCTGACAGACTAGCTTGTGTGACAACCTCTCAACCATAAACAGCACAAAGAATTTGGAGTATTAGCATAGGGCTTTTCTCATTGTTGAATCAATGATTGCCACCAGGCCTCCATATCCTTAGGCACCTGAGAATATATTAATCAATGTATTTGGAATATAGAAAAGGAAATATGGTAGTTTTTGATGTTAGCAATACTAGACTTTTTGAATTAATGAATTTTCTCTTTTATAATAGATCACTGTACTTTGTTATGAATCCCTGTGTCCTTGCTATGTAAAAATGTAACTTTATCACTATCTTAAGACTAAATAGATCTTAAGGGGAACATTGGTGAAGGGTTTTCATTTGTTGGGCTGATGTTTGCTGCTGAATCTCCATATTCCCTGCCTTTATAATGAATATAACTAGCATATAGGAGAAATAAGTATTAACCTTTAAGATTGATCATGTTAATCTTGGGTTAAATAAATTCTTTCTTGATTGTAACTCACTACACCCTCACCCTATAGGAATGCAACTTTATTTGGAGGGTGGTGCCTGGTTTAAGAAAAAATACCCTTGGAAAAAATAAGTTTTTTGGTTATCAGAAAGAAAGGGTTGTAAATGTCAGCAGGTCTCATGGCCAGAAGATGATGTAAAACCCCTAAGAACTTTTTTTATGTAAAGCACCTGATTTTGATAAAGGTCAGGACTGCTGACCCCTGCGTGACTCTGTATTCATCCCTATATGTAACAAAAGGTATATAAGAAAATCTGAAAAATAAATAAATGGGATCAGTTCCTGGAAAGACTGACTCCCCCATGTCGTTCTTTCTTGCTCCCCATTTTTCTGGCTGAATTATTCAGCCTCTTTTTCTCCACTAATTTTCCTACTACACTATCCATCTCTAATCTCTCTATATGTCTGTAATTAAGTATGTATTTTTCCAAGGACACCGACTCTGTCCCTACCTTTGAATCACCCTGGATCCACTGGGGCTGGACCCCGGCACTCATCTCACACACTAGTAAAGTAATGCTCAAAATTCTCCAAGTCAGGCTTCAACAGTATGTGAACTGTGAACTTCCAGATGTTCAACCTGTATTTAGAAAAGGCAGAGGAACCAGAGATCAAATTGTCAACATCCGCTGGATCATCAAAAAAGCAAGAGAGTTCCAGAAAAACATCTGCTTTATTGACTATGCCAAAGCCTTTGACTGTGTGGATCACAACAAACTGTGGAAAATTCTGCAAGAATTGGGAGTACCAGACCACCTGACCTGCCTCCTGAGAAACCTATATGTGGGTCAGGAAGCAACAGTTAGAACTGGACATGGAACAACAGACTGGCTCCAAATAGGAAAAGGAGTACGTCAAGGCTGTATATTGTCACCCTGCTTATTTAACTTCTATGCATAGTACATCATGAGAAGCACTGGGATGGAGGAAGCACAAGGTAGAATCAAGATTTCTGGGAGAAATATCAATAACCTCAGATATGCAGATGACACCACCCTTATGGTAGAAAGTGAAGAAGAACTAAAGAACCTCTTGATGAAAGTGAAAGAGGAGAGTGAAAAAGTTGGCTTAAAACTCAACATTCAGAAAACTAAGATCATGGGATCTGATCCCATCACTTCATGGCAAATAGATGGGCAAACAGTGGAAACAGTGACAAGTTTTTTCTTTTTTTTGCTCCAAAATCACTGCAGATGGTGACTGCAGCCATGAAATTAAAGACGCTTGCTCCTTGCAAGTAAAGTTATGACCAACCTAGACAGTGCATATTCAAAAGCAGAGATATTACTTTGCCAACATAGGTCCATCTAGTCAAAGCTATGGTTTTTCCAGTAGCCATGTATGGATGTGAGAGTTGGACTATAAAGAAGGCTGAGCACCGAAGAACTGATGCTTTTGAACTGTGGTGTTGGAGAAGACTCTTGAGAGTCTCTTGGACTGCAAGGAGATCCCACCATTCCATCCTAAAGGAGATCAGTCCTGAATGTTCATTGGAAGGACAGATGCTGAAGATGAAACTCCAGCACTTGGGCTACTTGATGCAGAGAGCTGACTCACTGGAAAAGACCCTGATGCTGGGAAAGATTGAAGGTGGGAGGAGAAGAGGACAGAGGATGAGATGGCTGGATGGCATCAGTGACTCAATGGATATGAGTTTGAGTAAGCTCCAGGAGTTGGTGATGGACAGGGAGCCTGGCGTGCTGCAGTCCACGGGGCTGCACAGAGTCGGGCACGAGTGAGCGACTGAACTGAACTGAATTCACTCTTGTTTGTTCCTTCTGTTCCCTGTTTCTGGAACTCCTATTGTTTGAATGTTGGACCTCCTTGATGAATCACCTAATTCCCTTTTTTTTTTTTTTGATATCTTGTTTTCTCTCTATTTATTCACGTGTTTGGCACGTGTCCTTCATTTTATCTTTCCAGCCTCTGGCATAACTTTCCTTTAGGTCTGCTCTCGTGCTTTTCACTTCTAAGTGCTCCTTGTCTGTCTTACCTGGGCGTTCCTGTGTTCCACACGCCGGCCCTTCTCTCTCGGATGCACTGTCCTGCGGACACTAATCTTAGGTTTCTGCCCGCAGCACGTCTGCTCAGATCCCTGCACTGTGTCTGCTGCTTCTGAATCCCCTGTGTTTGGTTGGGCTGGTTTCTCTTCCAGAGCCTTTTCTCGCTGGCCTGGTGGCTTGTGGCCTCTCACCAGCATCTAAGAGAGGGGCTCCAAGAGGCGGGCTGAGGCTTTCTGCAGGTGGCACTTCCCGACTGGTGGTTCTGTGGGCGTGGCTGCTGGGTCCTGCTCTTTTACTGGGAAGCTCCTCTTGTCGGTTTCTGCACGTCTTCCTCCTGTGCAGACGTTTCCCTGGAGAGGAACTCCCCACTGCCAGCTCACAGAGTGTATGAGATTGCTGGGGCTGTCCTGGGCCGATACCACACTTGGGGTGATTGACAGCAGACGTTTGTCCCCTCCTAAGCTGGATGTCGGGGGCGGGACGTCCAAGGTCACCGTGTCCGCACCTTGGCTGGCGCTTCCTCACTGGTGCTTCTGTGTGCGCCCTCGGTCCTTCTTCCTCTTCCGATGTGTCTGCCAAGCCTGCTGGGTCCGGACCCCACCTTATGAGCTCGCTTCAGCAGTCACCTCTTTAAAGGCCCTGTTTCTGAACACAGTCCTGTTGGGGATTAGGGCTCCGGCGTGTGGATTGTGGGGGGACCCAGTTCAGTCCACAGTGTGGGGTGTGAGCTAGCTGTGAGCATCTGTGAGCCTCGGGTAGGGTCTGGGAGCCTCTTGTTGAAAATGACTTTCATTGAACGCCCTTGTTTCACTGCTTCATTCCACACCCTCGAGCCTCATCTTCGAGTCCGGGGCCTGCTGTCCTCAAGTGCATGGCCTGTGTGGCTCTTCTGCCCAGAGACGTCTCTCGTTTCCTCCCAGGTCGGGGGCGCCATGTGGATCTGGGCTCACAGCGGGCTCTGCCCACACTCTCATTGGGCCTGGTGCTCCGGTTCCCTTTCCAGGAATTCCCAAGCCCTGCTCCCCCACCCACCTGCGTTGCCTGCTCATAGCTGCTCGCTACTCTGGCCTTGCTGATCAGCGTGGTTTCCTTCTCCTTTTTGTCCTTGCCGGCTATTCCCCCCTTATTCCTCATTGCTATTCTCCTGGTGAGTTTGGGGAGGAGCTGAGGAAACAGCAGTGGTTTGGGTGGGCCACGTCTAATCGTAAGTCCAAGGTGGGCACCTCCTGTGTGGGCTGGGCCTGCTGAAGGCGGTGTGGGGACACTGCCCTCCACCCTCGTGATTTCTGTGACCCAAGACAGCAGGATGGCATCGGCATGGTACACCATGGCATGCAGTTCCTGGTGAAACTGAAGGCATCTCCTTTTCTTGCAGAAAACCTAGATGGGCTCTCAAGACAAAGTTTAAATAGCATTCATGGGTTTATTTGTTCAGAATCCAGTGAAGATATTTTGTGGAAATAACTGCTGCTGAGAGGTAAGGACCCTTCAGCGATGGAGTGTCAGGATCAGCTTTATTTTCGAGTTAATGGGACCTAGAAAGATTAAACAGATCTTGTGTCACCATCTGCTATAGTTCTTGAGACTCAAGTCAAAATATTTTTCCCTCTGCATGTGTTTTGCCAAGTGTTTGTCTTTATTATTTGGGAAATTCATTGCTGTTGTTCCAGGCTGAGATTCTGTTCCTAAAACTCGATGACACCCCTCCTCTTCCTGCTCCTTTCTGTGTTTAAACTGATGTTTTGACCTTAGTATGATGTCTTATCAACTGTTAAATGATAAAGGAACACAAGTGGGAAGCTTTCTAATTACTTCTTTAGACGTTTCTGGGGAATGTGTAGGAATTGAGCAGAGCCCCACGGGTGAATAAGTCTCGTGGTTTTAGAGTACTCCATCCTATGTGAGCGTAATTAATGCCAGGGTCCGTAAAAGAGCCGTGCTATGTGCCTCATAAAACTTGGAGAAGGTGTAAAAGCCCCCTCGAGCCGCTGGTTGTCATGGTTACTGTTTGGGGAGCACCTTGTTATCCGTTTCCAGCCCCTTCCTTCCCGTAGCAAGATGATAAGGCCATAGATTTGTGGGTCTCTGCTGCCCAGCTGTGTCTCGCCTTCTCTCCCTGTTAACCACCTGGGCCTGGCTGGGGGCCGGACGCAGGGACGCGGGGGGTGGCTGACTGCACTGTCCCGGGACCTCATGGGGTGGGGGAATCAGGCCAGATAAGGTAATGACTTAACTTCTCAGGTCACAGGTTGGTGATAAAACAAATTGGGCAATAGAGGGAGGCTGGGATGCTGTAGTTTGAGAGGACTCGGGGCTAGGGACAGGGGAAGAGATCCTTCCTGCAGGGGAACTGAGGAGACTGAGGGCCTTGGTGGACCCCTGGGTAGGGGCATGGGGGGGTCAGTGCCCCCCGCTGCAGTGAGCACAGAGAGGATGCAGGAGGAGGCTCCTAGTTAGGCCATCAGTCCAGCCTGCACCTCACACCCTGGACGGGGCAGTGGCTTTGAGTTGCTCTCTGTGTGACTGGGCACATCCCTGCCCTCTATGAGCCTCAGTGTCCTCGCTTCTTATGGGAACTCTGCTGCTGCTGTTAAGTCTCTTCAGTCGTGTCTGACTCTATGTGACCCCATGGACTGCAGCCCACTAGGCTCCTCCGTCCATGGGATTCTCCAGGCAAGAATACTGGAGTGGGTTGCCATGCCCTCCTCCAGGGGATCTTCCCGACCCAGGGATCTAACCTGTGTCTCCTGCACGGCAGGCAGATGCTTTACCACTGAGCCACCAGAGGAGCCCATTATATTCCAAGGTATTTATTATAGTCTTAACGGCAATTCCTGTTTTTACTGGGGTCACCGCTGGAGCCGTTTGTCATCACAGTTCCCTGCACATCAGAATCTGGCCTCGGAAGCGTCCGCCCTGGCATCTTCATGCCGTCCAGGAGTGAGCGGCATGAAGGAAGGGCCCTGCAGAGCCGTTTAAATGTGTTGGTGCGGCTCTTGAAAGGCCTGTGTGCACTTTGTCTTCGAATTGAAGTTTAATTTTGTTCTTCCTGCTTCAGAGTAGAGTTGGTGTGATTTTAATAGCAAATTTGTCATTGGCTTTAACTGTTATCTATTAAAAGTGGTTCCTTCCTATGTTGAAGCCTAAAATGGAAAGGTGTGGAGTCAGGCTCCTGGAGGAGTCGGTGTTTTCGCTGCTCCTGTCCTCTCGGTAAGCAGATGGCAGCTGGAAATGGAGGATGTTATGAAGGTGGAGGGCCTCTCTGGTGGCTCAGTGGTCGAGAATCTGCCTGCCGTGCAGGAGACACAGGTTAGATCCCTGTGTCGGGAAGATCCCCTGGAAGAGGGCATGGCAACCCACTCCAGTATTCTTGCCTGGAGAATCCCATGGACAGAGGAGCCTGGTGGGCTGCAGTCCTTGGGGTCGCGCTGAGTCGGACGTGACTGAAGCGACTTAGCAGCCGCTGCAGCAGGATGGTGGAAGCAAGCCTTGTGAGTAGTGCAGGATTCTGAACTTTAATTCAACATTAAATGGCTCTGACGAAATACCCAATCAAGATGATTCTCAGGGTTCTATTGCCTCTAACTCAGAGAAAAGTCTGATGAAAATGTATGGAACCAACGAGGGAATGCCGTGTAAGGCTGTTAAATTCCAAACTGCTAACTGTTTTCGGAACAGTATTTCTGGAGAGTTTGCTGGTGGTGTGGCTGGTGATGCAGGCAGTCCCTTGTCCTGGAATTGCCCGTGGGGTCAGTTGGCTCCAGACCCTGGTGTGACTCCGAAGAGAAACCTCTCCCTCCTCCGCCCTCTCCCGGGGCCCTCAGGGGCTTCCCGGATAAAGGCTGAGAGTACTTCTCGACAACCTTAAATCACATTTATTTCTGTGACATATGGAGTTTTGATGGTTTCCCAGAGAGATGCTTGAAAATATAAGTGCTTTCCCCAAATCCCCCCAAATCCACAGTGTTCCCACGTCATTCCAGCTGAGTGACAAGTGTGTGAGTGCTCACAGGCTCGTCCCTGGCTGCACGGCTCTCAGGATTACCCCTGGAGAAATGCACGTCCTGATGTCAAGGGGGCTTGCTTTAAACAATGGCCAGTGTTGGATGTTTTTAATGCAGTTGCTCTGATTGTTTTGGTCTGGGAGGCTTGGTGACTGAATCTTCATCTTGAGCTCAGACCTGATCATGGAAAACTGCGGATGCTGCCTGTCCGAAGGGGCTGGGTCATTTTTTCCCGACTTTATTGGGGTACAGTTGGCTTCTGATGTTGTGTGAGTTTAAGGTGTACGATGTGTTCATTTGATATGCTTACATCCTGCAAAAATGAAGCCGCCATGGGTGTAGCTGACACCCCCATCCTGTCACATGATTACAGACTCTGTGTGTGTGTGTGTGTGTGTGTGTGTGTGTGTGTGTGTGTGTGTGGTGAGAACATTCAGGACCTACTGCCCCAGCAGGTGGCGCTCGTGGTAAAGCGCCCTCGTGCCAATGCAGGAGACGTAAGAGACAGGGGTTCCATCCCTGGGTCAGGAAGATCCCCTGGAGGAGGGCATGGCAACCTGCTCCGGTGATCTTGCCTGGAGAATCCCCAAGGACAGAGGAGCCTGGCGGGCTACGGTCCACAGGCTTGCAAAGAGGTGGACACGACTGATAGATGGCGTGTGTGCCTGCTCCTAGCTGCCTTCAACTATGCCTGTGTGCGTGCAAAGCTGCTTCAGTCACGTCCAACTCTCTGTGAGGCCATGTGCTTTAGCCCACCAGGCTCCGTCTATGAAATTTCCCGGCCAAGAATACTGGAGTGGGTTGCCGTTTCCTTCTCCGGGGCTCTTCCTGACGCAAGGGGGTGAGCCCGGGTCTCTTGCGTCTCCTGCGTCGGCAGGCCAGTTCTTGACCAGCTGAGCCCTGGGGAAGCCCCGGCGTATAACACTGTCAGTAACCGCAGTCACCGTGCTGTCCCTTAGATCCCCAGTGCTCGTCCGTCTTATAACTGCAGTCTGTGCCTTTGACCTTGCATTCCTCCCCGGCCCCCTCCAGCCCTGGTAACCACTGTTTCACTGGGTTTCTATGAGCTTAGCTTTCTTGGGTTTCACATGTAAATGATGACATACAGTATTGTCTTTATCTGACTTATGAAGGGCTGTTCCTTAGCCTCTGAGTCTTGTCTTTTCCTCTCAAAATTGAGGAGAGTGGGGCCAACCCCTTAGAGTGTCTGGGTTGGTGCAAAGGGAGCTTGTGGAGGCGAAGCTGTAATCAGAGGTGTGGGTTTCTCCTACCGCATGTTCCCAGCATCACCCTGCTCCCTCCCCTGTGAGCCTGGCCCCGGAAGTGCTTAGGAAACACCGAATCAGTGTGGTCTATTTCCAGAAGCAGTCGCTTGACACTGTTTTTCCTAACAAAACATGCACATTCTGACAACCCAGTCGGGCTCCCCTTTCTAGACTCTTAGCGCCCGCAGGCAGCAGCTGCAGTCCAGGGCGACCATGCGGTGCGTGGTGGGGCCTGAGTCCTGGGGTCTGAGCTTGGTTGCCAGGACCTCCTCAGGGTACAGGTGCTGTGTTTATCTGGGTGCCACAGCAGCTGTTGTTCCAGGGAGCTCCGAGGGCGCCCAGGAGGGTGCCCTGGGCTCCGCGTGTCTTCCCTCATGTCCCCGCTGTGTGATGACGCCGTGCTTCCAGGGATCGGGACCAGTCACCCCTGCGAGACCCGGGCCTCCTGTTCTCGCCTGAACATAAGGAGCCCGAAGTGCCCAGGCGTCAGCCGGCGATCCCGAGTCAGGGACCCTGGTGTCTCCTGGCGAGCGTCTGTCTGCTGTGTGGATGAAGACCGCCCCCCCACCCTGCCCCAGAGCTCAGAGCCACGGGACCCACAGGCACAAAGGCTCTGTGAGCGCGGGCAGGGTGCTGAGTGGACGACCGTGGCCACACGGCCGCTGCCCAGGCTGGCTTGAACGCCGGCTGGGCTGTGAACGGCGCTGGGGCTTTCTCCTCCTCCTTCAGCTGCTTGTACGGGGCCCTCCTCTTCCCAGTTCCCTGTCCCTGTCCCTCCTCCCCACCAGTGCTCCCCTCTACTACTGCGCTCAGACCTCTACCCTAAGCTCAGCTCCCGGCGAACCGGAACTAACATGTGGTGAATCTGGTGTTTTAGGACGACGGGCGCCTGTTTAAAACGAGCTGTTTTGTTTGCTGGGGAGAGACTCCTGTGCTGTGTGTGCCTGCGTGCTGAGTTGCTTCGGTCATGTCCAGCTCTGATTCCCTGGACTGCAGCCCGCCAGGCTCCTCTGTCCATGGGATTTCCCAGGCAGGGATACTGGAGTGGGGTACCCTCTCCAGGGATCTTCCCGACCCCAGGGCTGAATCCAGGTCTCTTAGGCCTCCCCTGCGTTGGCAGGCGGGCTCTTTACCACTAGTGCCACCCAGGAAGCTTGACACAAAGCTGTCCCTCCAGAAAACTGCACCCCGGCCCCGTCTGCACCTTCAGCTGAGCCAGCCAGGAGCGCTGCACCGTGCCGGAAATGCCCTCTCTGGGGCTTGGCCTGGAGCCCCCGCCGCTGGCCTGGGGTCTCTGGGAGGCCCTCCTCCCTCGTGGGGGACACAGCAAAGGCTGAGTGTCCCCCCAGGGCACCGCGGGAGGGGACCTCGCCCATCTCCTATCCCGGTGGAGGTTCAATGTTGAGACCCCTTCTCCCCCGAAGCTGGGACCCCACGGGCTCTTTTGGTTACAGCCTGCTGGGGCAACCACTTTGATGTGGGCTGTGTGTCCTGCCTTTCACTCACCCTCCTGGCTCATTACACCCCGTCACCAAAGACTGCCCCCAACTTCCAGTTCATCCTCCAAATTTGAAGATTTCTCCCTGGTTCAAAGTAACTGGTAAAGAGGTTTTTTCCCAATAATGAAATAAAAAGAGATGTTTTTAGGAACTATATGTACTTGAATGTCTAAATTTGACCCATTTAGTGAAATATTGGTCACACTGACTAGAATTACATCTCATATGTGACTTTTTTTTATTCAAAGTAGGCTTTTGGGAACTACTTTGGGTTTTCACAAAAAAACTTGACTTTTTTCAAGAGCTTGGTAATACCAAGAGCTTTTCTTTTGTATTTGGCAAAAAGGAAGCCTTCCCCATCCTGTAGAGCAAAGGAAAATACCCCCACCACATACAAAACCTCTGGAGAAAGCATTGAGCCCAAGAAATCAGAGTTCCAGGAAGAAGGATCTCCGCGGCTGGGTCTGCAAGGGTGTCTTGAACTTTTAAATGCAAATGCGGTTGGAATCGATAGTTTTTGAAACTGTGTAATATGATGAGTGAGTGCTGCCGATACAGCGTAATTACCCGGGCCCATGGGAGCGGGAATCTTTTGATGAGAGCTGACTTTGCCCGGATGAAAGGAGGCCCTGCCTGTGAACAGGCTGGGGAGGAACACTTTCATATTCTTAGAAGAGGTTGCTGGCTTTGCGTGATGTCAGTGTCCTTCCAACCAAAAGGCCCAGAAGCATTCTCCCTCCAAACCGCAGAAAGTGGGGCCATTGCTAACCCCCAAGAATCATACCGATTTTAATTACTTTTCCTTTAAATTCTTACTCAGAAACCAAGCTTGAGAGTGGTTGGGGCTCGTCTGTTTCTTTGCAATTACTTTATAGATAATTTGGAGTATCATTTGAAAGATGCCTGTTTTCATGGGGAAGTAGGGTTATTTTTAGATCACTCGAAATCAACGAAACTTGAGTTTTGTGAAGAGATGTTAGTAGACCTGCGCCTTTGGGAGCACACATTCACTCCTTTGGTCTGTTTCTCGTTCCTGTAAAGGAGGTCTTTGTAGACACACCTGCCAGCTGCAAGCTTGGGCTCCTGGGAATGGTTTCTCCAAAGTGAAGTCTGACACCTCTGGGCACCCCTGGAGCCTCGATGGACGAAGCCAACCCCTGGCTTTGCCATGTCGGGACCAGCTGTGACGTTACTCTGAGCCCACCGGCCTCACCTGTTACGGCAGGGGGTGTGCACGTGAATTTTGTGTGCCGTGGCTATCTCCTCTTTCCTGGAAACAAGAACACCTTCCTTTTTTGCACAGAGAGAAAAAGACCCTTTGCACTTCCTTGCTCTTCTGGAAGGAAGCTTCATGTTTTCATTTGGTCTCCAGGTGATGTGTAGGTGAGAAACATCTCAAAGACACATTCCTCCTGCCATTCCTCCTGGATAAGCAGGGCCCTGCTGTTTAGCCAACCAAAACTTTCTGTCTTCTGAGCCCTCAAGGTCTTCTGTACTTTCACTGTAGTTAATAGGAAAAGGATTTTACCAAACATGGCTTTTTTTTTTTCTCTTTTCTCTAAATCCTCGGACTTTCAATCCAATAGCTCCTTGTTTGTAGCTCAGGCAGCTCCTGAAGACAGAGGTCAATCACTGAGCCTCAAAACTCCACCTTCTCGTCAATAACAAAATCAGTGTGTATAGGACCTTCCAGTTTCCCAGAGGGAATCATTACTGGGATAATCATTTAAAGACATTTCTTTGGAGCATTTTCCCAGAAATGAGACCTGGGAGCCCTGCCTCCTGGCTCTGCTTCCTGGGGCTGTTGTAACTGGTTACTACACATTGGGTGGCTTGAAGCAACAGAAATGTGTTCTCTGACGATTCCGGAGGCTGGAAATCCAAAATCAAGGTGTCAGCACCTCGTGCTCGCGGCTCTTCCGGCATCTGGGGTCTCCAGTGGTCCTCTGTGATTCCTGGCTCGGAGCTGCATCTTTACTGACTCACTTATTTCTGGCTGTGCTGGGTCTTTGCTGTTGCACAGGCTTTCCTTGCGGTGAGCGGGGGCTTCCCATTGCAGGGCTGCTCTTGTTGCAGACACGGGCCTGGTGCACACGGGCTTCAGCGGCTGTGGCTCCCAGGCTCAGCTGCTCTGCAGCATGTGGGATCTTCCCGGACCGGGGATCGGAGCCCAGAACCCAGCATTGTGAGGAGGACTCTTAGCCAGTGGACCAGCAGGGAAATCCCTTGTGGCACATCACCGCAGGCTCTCTTTCCATCTTCACGTGGTTTTCTTCCCTCTGTGTCTCTGTCTCTTATTAAGTGCACTTGTCATTGAGTTTCGCACCACCATAAGTCCAGGATGATCTCATCTTGAGGCCCTTAATTATTTATATCTGCAAAGATCCTGTTTCTAAGTGAGATGCCAGTCCCCGGCTCCTGGGTTTAGGACGTGGGCTCGTCTTCTTGGGCACAGCATCTCTGTGTCCCTCCCGTGTTTCATGATTGAAGCGCACACAGCAGACACGTCCTCCGGGGGTCGTGGGCCTTGGGAGCAGGTGGCAGATGCCCTGCTCCTGCTGCTCCGTCGCTCAGTCGTGCCCGACTCTTTGCAGCCCCGTGGACTGTAGCCCACCAGGCTCCTCTCTCCATGGCATTCTCCAGGCAAGAACACTGGTGTGGTAGCCATGCCCTCCTCCAGGGGATCGTACTGACCCAGGGATCTAACCCAGGCCTCTTACATTTCCTGCACTGGCAGGCGGATGATTAACCACTTCCCACCTGGGAAGCCCAAAGAAAGTGTCCGTCGCTCAGTCGTGTCCGACTCTTTGCGAGCCCATGGACTGTAGCCCACCAGGCTCCTCTGTCCATGGAATCCTCCAGGCAGGAATGCTAGAATGGGTTGATATTCCCTTTTCCACGGGATCTTCCCACCCCAGGGATTGAACCTGGGTCTCCCGCTTTGCAGACAGATTATTTACCGTCTGAGCCAGCAGGGAAGGTCATATGGAAGCAGAAAGCCACAAGCAAGGGTTTCAGACAGTGGGGAATGTGACTAAGTGTTGGTTTGGAAATCCTCCCCCAGACCCCAGTGGAGCTGGTGCAGGGACACCCAGCGGGGGGTGAGTGTGACTACCAAGTAGGGGTGGGCTCCAGGCAGGGGGAGAGACCAGCTGCCTTGAAAGACCATCTAATTTACATTCAGAGACTCTCAGTTTCACCTCATTAGAAAGGGATGCAACTTGACGCAAGGACAGCTTGGTAAATTAACGCATGTGGCCCTGGGAAGACAGGGAGGCTGGATTAAAAGCCCTTAAAAGCCAGTGGCTATCCCCCGTGGATGCACTGTTGGACTCCATCAGCCGCAGGTGCAGCCCAGCGAGGCCAGGGCGGATGGAGGCCACCTGGCAGGGCTGTGCCCCCTGCCCGCCCCGCCCGTTCCACTCAGAGTGGGGGACTGTGCCCTCTGCCCGTCCCGTCCCCTTCCGGGGTGGGGGGCTGCACACCCTGCCTGCTTCACTCCCAGGGTGGGGCGTGTGTGCACCCTGCCCCTCTGCCCCCTGCATCCCGGGTTGGGGGCTGTGTGCCTGCCCCGGCCCTCTGTCCCAGCTGGGCTCAGCCGCGCTGACTCTGGCCGCCTCCCCAGCCTGTCCCCGTGGTTCCTGCAGCCCTGCCAGCAGGAGCCTGGCTGGATCTGCACTGATGACCACGCAGAAGGAACTCGGCAGCTCTTCTGAAGGCCGGGCCTCCCGGGCCTCCCGGGTCTGGGTCTGAGGCCTGGGCTGCCTGCCCGAGAGCAGCGCTGGAGCGAGGACAGGCCAGGTCTGACCCTGCCTCCTGTCAGCCAGGACGCTCGGCAGCGTGAGGCAGGGCCGAGGCGGGGAGCCCTGATCAGCGCTGGGAGGAGAGGACAGGGCTCCTCTGGCCCGTTTGCAGACCCCTGAAGCGAGAGGGAGGAGTTGGCAGATATGTCCATGGCCGTGCTCACAGGGGCTCCAGGTGTGGGTGGGGTGCTTGTTCTCGCTCATGGCACAGCACAGGCCTGAGCGCGCCCACTTGGGCCCAGCACAGTGGCTCCTGGACGCCCAGTCCGGGGTGACCAGGGCAGGGAAACCACGCTCTCCTCTGCAAGTGGAGCTGGGGGCGTGAGAAAGCTCTGGGCCGGGGCAGTGCCCACGCCCATAGACGGAGGCAGAGATGTCCTGAGCTCATTCTGGACCCTGGATGATGGGAGGCTCGGCGGTCAGGCAGGCGTCGACAGGCCAGGTGGCAGCCGAGACAGGGGCCTGGCTGAGCGTGGAAGCCACCACAGCAACACACGCGTGGACACTCCAAGTCAGCCAGGCGGTCCCTGCGTGCTGAGCGGAGGCTTCACGGCCTCAGTGTGGACGGCATCTGTTTTAGGTGAGCAGACCCCGGCCAGCCTGAGCCCTGAAGGGGTGTCCCGGCTCAGCCACGGGCGCCCCCAGAAACCAGGCTGCGTGAACCCCGCTCGCAGCCCTGCCCCTGGCCTGGCCTCCTCCCCAGCCCCGCCCTGAGCAGGAAGGACACGGAAGCTGGCCTCTTCTGGCTCCGATTCTCATTTCCCGGGAAAGAAGGCCTAGCTGGGTCCCCTCTGCCATGGTCAGCCTGCCCTGTGTCCTGGGCTGATCCCTAGTCTGGTCACTGTGACCACAGGCTGGACGCCCTCTGCCCCAGGAAGCTGGAGTCAGTCCCGGGGTGTGGGTGGTTGTGGGGACAGTGGTGGGTCAGGCAGTCTTCCCCTTATTCCTAGCATGTCACCCGCATCTCGCTATTCCTTTAAATCCATCTTTCTAGGTCCTTCTTCTTTCTCTTCTTCCCCGCCCCCTAAAATCAGCGCCTTTTCATTTCCGAGATTTCTAAATGTAGTCATCTACAGCAGAGTGACTTAGGACTGTAATTGCTGGAAGAGCCCTGGGCACAGAGGGGATTTGTGGGCTCACGTATCTGAGCACGCAAAGAGAAGTGTTGTCTCTCGCTGGTGGTGAGTGTGGTGCCGTCTGCGGTGGGGACCAGTGGCCCCGTCTCGGCCCTTTTGGGTGTGGAAGACTCTTTGCTTTGCACAGTCCTCGCTCCCCGCTGCCACATCATGGCCCGTTTCCTCCCCAGATGTCCCGGGTGGGAGTCACTGGGACCAGGGCTGATGGGCAAGCCTTGGGCTTTGGAGAGGACTCTCCTCCCTGGGGACCAGCCAGGAGTGGGCATGTGCTGGCCACGTTGAGCAGGAACGACTCACTGCTCAGCGATTCTGTGCCGAGCCCCTTCTCTGGTCCTTGCTCCCAGATGCCTAAAGGCGCAGCAGCTCCTTGGCAGGCTTTCTGTGGCATCAATTTCTTTTAAAGATGACATTAGTGTCAGTAAGCATCCTGGCAGTTTTGGACATCATCCTTCTGTTCAGTGAGTGCTGCCCTAAAATGAAACCATTTTGAGCAGGATCGATAGAGTTATTAGGAATTATCTTCCTAGACTCAGAATGAAAGTGCGATCGATCCCTGTGTCCATTCCAGGTCACTGGGGCTGAAGCCGGGCAGCACTGTGGGGCACTCAGAATCCTCATGATGGAGCTTTGTGTTTGAAGCCTGGATACAGGACATTTCAGAAGAGGATGGTGCTGTGCCCGACGGCGGGTTGGCTTGACAGACCCCTGAATTGTAAAGGTATTCTATGTTTTTTTTCAAGCAGCTATATTCTTTAAGCTTTTACATTTAGGCTTGTGATATGTTTTGAGTTAATTTTTGTTTACAGCCCGTGGTAAGGGTCGAGAAATTTATCTTCATGTGAATATCTGGCTTTTCTGAGATGGTCTGGTATAAAGACTTTCCTTTTCATGTGTGATCTCGTCTGCACCTTTGTGGAGCCCACTTCTGTCCTCTCTCTTTTCTTTCACTGATGTGTTTGCTGGTGTTTTACGCCCCTGTCACACTGCCTTGATTACTGGAGCTTTGTAGTAAGTATTGAAGTCAGGGAGCAAGTCTGCCAACATTATTTTCTATTTCTAAAATTGTTTTGGCATTTGAAAATTGTTTTGGCATTTCCATACAGATTTTAGAATCAGCTTGTAAATTTCCACTTATAAGCCAGCTGTGCTTTTGATTGGGATCATGTTAAATTTATAGAGGAATTTCGGGTGTGATTGACATTCTTAACAACGTCGAGTCTTCAAAGTCATGAGCATGCGTCATCTCTTCACTTTTTCAGGTCTCACTTAATGTCTTTGTTATTTAAAGCCCACCAAGGCTTCCCTGTGGCTCAGCCGGTAAAGAATCTGCCTGCAGTGCAGGAGACCTGGGTTTGATGCCTGGGTTGGGAAGGTCCCCTGGAGAAGGGCAAGGCTGCCCACTGCAGGGCTCTGGCCTGGAGGATTCCAGGTTGTAGACACAAATGAGCGACTTTCACGTCTCTCGGTGATATCTTAGGTGAGCAGGTATCGCATGCATTTAGTGAATTTATTGCTAAGTATTTTGTTTTTTGATGTTATTGCAAAAATAATTTTTAAAATTTAATTTTCCATTTGTTACTGATGGTGGTGGTGGTTTACTCACTAAGTCGTGTCCGACTCTTGTGACCCCACGGATTGCAGCCCGCCAGGCTCCTCTGTCCATGGGATTCTCCAGGCAAGAATCCTGGAGTGGATTGCCATTTCCTTCTACAGGGGATCTTCCCAACTCAGCAATCGAACCTGGGTCTCCTGCATTGCAGGCAGATTCTTTACCAACTGAGCTATGAGGAAACCGTTGCTAGGATATAAAATTACAGCCTGTTGTATTTTAAACATGTGTTCTGGGACCTTGCTAATTCATCTTTCAGTTCTAATAATTTTATAAATTCCTGAGAATAGTCTCTAAGTGGTGAGATTACATGCAAATAGATGGCTTTACTTCTTTTTTCTAATCCCTATGGTTTTATTTGCCTTTTCTTGTCTGATTACAGTGGCTAGGACTTCTAGTATCATAACTGAGTGTGTGTGCTGAGAGCAGAGCAGAGGTTGTTGCATTGTTTTTGTTGCCTTTTTTTAAAAAATCTCTTTAGCAGATTGGACATGTTCCTTTCTATGCCTAGTTTGCTGACATTCTAAAAATCATGAGTGATTGTTGCATTTTGTTAAACGATCAAATGCTCTTTTCATGTCTATTGTAATAATCATGTGACTTTCTTATATTCTGTTAATAACACAACTTGTTCCTTTTCTAAACCAACCATGCCTTCTTGGGATAATTTTCACATGGTCATAAGATATTATTTTCTTTATATATGCTAGTATTTTGTTAAGGAAATATGCACGTATTGTGACTTATTTTTTTCTGTTATTTTCTTTTATTGTATTATACTTTTAGATTATTGTATTAGAATTGTGCTGGCCTCATATAATGGACTGGAAAATGTTCCCCACTCTTATTTTCTAAAAGAATTTGTACAAGTGCTGCTATTTTCTCCTTTAACATATGCAAGGCTCCTCAGGTGTCATGCTTCATCTGTGTCAAGTTTGGTAAACTAAACACTTTTCACAGATATGTTCATTTCATCTGAGTCACCAAATTTGCTGACAAAACACTCAAATCCTCCTTTATTTTTCCTGTTAATATCTGTAGGTTCTACAGCAATACTCCATACTTCATTCCTGAAACTGGTAATTTTTCCTCTTTCTTTCTTTTTTTTAAACCAATACAGCTAGGGGCTTATAAATTTTACTGGTCTTGTTTGTCTTCCATTTCATTGATTTTATTATTTCTTTCCTTCTGTTTGAGTTTACTTTGCTCTGCTTTTACTAGGTTCTTGAGTTATACATGTATCCATTAATTTTTCAACTGTTTTTTTCCCCTAACATAGACATTTGAAGTTATAAATCTCAGCATATTTCGAAAATCATGAGTTGTATTTTCATTGTTATTTGCTGTGAATATTTTCTGAATTTTCCTTATGTTTTCTTCTATGAGAAGAATTTTCCCACATTAACAGTTTTTTGAAATATCTTATTATTAGTTTCTAATTTAATTCCACTTTGGTCAGAGAACATACTTTGACCCCTTTACATTTAATAGGTCGTATTCTATTGACCATTGTACTGTGTCCTGGTGAAGATTCTAGGTGGACTGACAAAGAATGTGTATTATGCAGTTTCTCGTTGTGTAAAGAGTAAATCTATGTAGCTTTACTCATGTTTAATCCATTTGGTTTACGTACAAGGGAAGGAAATTTAAAATCTCCACCAGCCCTTTTGGAATTGTCTGTTCTTTTAACTCTATCAGTTCTCTGCTGCGTGGAGCTTGAAGTTCTATTAGGCACATGCATGTTGAAGATTGGTCTGTTTTCCTGTTTCTTCATGTGTCTTGTATTTTTGGCTTCTATCCTGTACTTTGTTACTGTTATGTCATAGGGACTTAGGATTTTTTTTCTATGTCTCCAGAGAGTACTTATTTTCTTTGTTAAGCAGGCAGTGTGTGTGGCTGACTGAAACTTCAGATCCTGCCTCTTGCAGTGGAGGCTCACAGCCAGGGCGCTCTCGTAGTCTCAGCAGGACCACTTTAGCCCACCTGGAGTCTGCGCCGTTCAGGGGTCAGTGGAGATGTGCGCTGAGCTCACACACAGAGGACCTTCTCCTGTCCTGTCTGTGTCCTCTCCAGGATTTCCCACATATTCTCCAGTGGGTGTGCTTGCCCCAAGCTCATTACGCTGGCTCTTCCTGCCAGAAGGACTGAGAATCTGCTGTTGAAGCGTAGCTGCCCTGGATGTCTCGTATTTGGACCTGCTCCTAGACCAAAGGTCATATAAACGGGAGATCCACCTCATGCAAAGATGCTGAAGGGCTCAGCCCTGGGCTCCAGCGACCCCATCACACTGCCGTCTGTTGGCACAAGCAGAGAACGTGGAGTGTGTCCTTGCAGGGGCGTGACCTGGGGGCCCAAGGGTGGCCCTTCACCAATAGGACCGGAGGCCAGCCCGGGACGTGGGTGTGCAGACACTCAAGCACGTCTGATCCGAGTCTTGGGCCCCTTTCTTGGTCTCATATGGTCGCCCCGAGGGCCCTCTTTCCTGCTCTGCGGACGCAGTCGTCAGGGCGTACAGGTCTTCCCCTGCCTGTGATGGAGCCCCGCTTTCTTATAAACCATCGTAAAGTGAAATATGTTTACAACCTCTCTCCTCCCAACGTCGCAGCTCGGCCTAGCCTCCATCACATGTGCTCAGCGCCC
This sequence comes from Litocranius walleri, assembly GCA_006410535.1. Lineage (NCBI taxonomy): Eukaryota > Metazoa > Chordata > Mammalia > Artiodactyla > Bovidae > Litocranius > Litocranius walleri. Next base: position 2,703,324 of record SJYG01000250.1, on the reverse strand, counting down.
TGACGTTCACCCATGGTTGGACGAGACAAGGCCTGGGATAAAGTGCTGACCTTCCTGTGTAACGTACTGGGTCCTGCACTAAGGTGAACGGCACAGAGGCTGTCTGTCCTGGATGGCCGGAAATGTGCTGCTTTTCCACCCTGAGATCATGGGGCTGACCAGGAGAGAGGACTGGACCCCGTCTTTCCAGCTTCAGAAAAGATTCAAATTCAAAACCTGAGCTCTGTGGTTTCTAGTGTACGCACGTCACTTTCACACCGTCATGGAGTCAAAATCCTAACCCTAACCACAGGTTCCCCAGTGGCTCAGATGGGCAAGTGTCTGCCTGCAATGCAGGAGGCCCAGGTTCAATCCCTGGGTCTGGAAGCTCCTCTGGAGAAGGAAATGGCAACCCGATCCAGTACTCTTGCCTGGAAAATCCCATGGACAGAGGAGCCTGGTAGGCTACAGTCCATGGGGTCCCAAAGGGTTGGGCATGACTCCACTTTTACTTTCAACCACAAGCCAGGGACTTTCCTGGGTGGATCTGAGCTTCTGGAGAGAAGCCTCATTTGTCACTTTCTTCCCAGGAGAACCAGGGCCTTGCTCAGGTAAAGCATTTTTAGAGATCTTCTCTGCTACATTAAAGAAACGATTTGAGAATTTGTGTGGTTCTAAATTTCACTTTGCTCACACTTTTATCTGACAAGGCAGGCCCGGCAGGGTGGCTCTGCCCCCTCCTGGACTGGTTGCCGTCACCGAGGAGCAGATTGGTGGGGTGTTCTTCGGCCTTCGCTCCAGGTGTGAGCTATCTGAGCTGACATTGCTGCCGACCTGGAAGTGCTAATCATGCTGGGTCTGAGAGCTGCTGAGACCCACATCATTTTCCTGATTAATATGCTGGTGAGACGAAGAAGGAGCTCATTTTCGGAAAAGTTGGAGGCAGATGGAGCCTGGTGGGGACGCACAATTAGGAGCAATTTATGATTTTCATCAAGTATCAGATTTCAGAGACCGTACAGTCCAAGCTGGAACTCCAGGCAGAGCGTCCATCTGAAGCTGGTTTTCCAGGGGCCTTCCTTGAGTTTCTCTTTAAAATTCTTCAATTAAGTTTTGGCCACACTGGGTCTTCGTGCTGGGCAATGGCTTTCTCTAGTTGCAACAAGCCGGGGCTACTCTCCTTCTCAGCATGTGGGCTTCTCACTGGTGGCTTCTCTTGCTGGGGAGCACAGTCTCTAGGGCGTGTGGCTTCAGTAGTCGTGATGCACGCGCTTCATTGCTCCGAGGCATGTGGGATCCTCCCGGAGCAGCGATCAAACCTGAGACTCCTGCGTTGGCAGACGGGTTCTCCTCTACTGGGACATCAAGGAGGTTCTTCGCCCGTTTTTGAACTCACTTTCCAAGTGATGGATGGGAAAAATGCCACTGGGGGATGGGCTTTGCTGCTCAGGCGAGGCTTGGGAACTGGGCTGCAGCCGTTCTGTCATTGAGAGGGGAAAGCCTGCCTGAAAATGGAGACAAACCAGAGCTGGGACGAGGGAGGAGCCAGTGGGGCCCGGGGCACAGAGCTTACGATGTCGCTCTCAGGGTCGTGCAAGTCAGGTCGGCACTGACAGCCCCACTGAAAGCAGACCCGAGGAGGGGAATTCAGGAATTCCTGACGACATCGTCTGAGCTCCTGGATCCCACCGTGCCTGAAGCCATTCACACCTGGATTATGCAGTGTGAGCCTGTATGTCTTCTATTGCTCAAGCCAGTTTGCATTGGATTTTCTGTCTCTGCAGCCAACAGAACTCTTGTAATACAGCAGCCCCCTGTGTTACTGCCCAGTGAGCTGGAAGGGTGCTCTAGACTCTCCCTAGAGTCTGCTCGAGGATCTCATTTGAAGTCTCAGCATCGGATGCAAATCTCCCAAGGTCTCTACATCATCCCTCCAGAGGCTACCATAAATACATCCCCTGTAAGCCGGCCTGTTGTCCTCTGAGATTCCCCACAGTGGGGTACTCTCCTGTGAGCCAGGCGTATCCCAGGAAAGGGCTGGGAGGTTACAGAGATGAGGCGTCAGGTCGAGAAGTGCTGCTTGAACTTCAGAGAAGCCCCAGGACAGAGAGACGACAGGTGATTGTTAGGAAAATGGGTCCAATGATCTTGAGCCTGAGAAGGGCAGAAGGTCTGTGGCTTCAGAATGAGGTTCAGTTTTCTGAGAGCTGGAGGTTCTGGGGTTCACTCCGTCACGATGATGCATGTGATCTCCAGGCGAGGATACTGGGCTTGGAGCTGGCCCCTCCTTTCTGTGAACATCCACGCGACCTGCCTGGGTTATGCAGGACCGCGTTTGGCCTTGGTGGAGGTCATTTTCCGTAGTCTGTCCCTTCTCTACACCTCTGCCCCCAAGCCAGGCTTCTGAGCTCACAGATGATATATTTAGAATACAAGTTTATGATTTAATAAACATGTAAGAACATTCGTGAACTATCCTGTATTGGAGAATTACAGAGAAAACCAGAGTTCCCCATAGTAGATGCAATACTGGTCCCTAAAGAAGTCCTCATCTTGATCCCTCAAACCTGTGAGTATGGGACCTTCCAGGGCAAAGGGCACTTTGCAGGTTTAAGACTCAAGATGGGGAGGTTACCCTGCGTTATCTGGGTGGGACCACTGTCCTCACAAGGGTCCCTATAGGAGGGGCAGGTGGGCAGAATCTGAATGGGAGCAGAGGCCAAAGCGGGGTGGGCAAGGGCCGGAGCCAAGGATGCAGGCATCCCTGGGGACAGGAAAGGCAATGCTGTGAGTTTCCATGAAGCCTCTGGAAAGTACTAGTCCTGCCAGGGGCTCGGGCTTAGGACCCAGACTGTAGAAGAATGCACTTGGGTTGCGCCAAGCCACTAGCTTGTGGTGTTCTGTTTTAGTGGCCACAGGAAGCCAACACATTTGCCCTGCTTGTCGGTAGGGAGCCTGCAAGTGCCTGGTCAAGGCACTCACGGATGCCACGGGAAGTGAGAGACGCCCTCAGCACCAGCCGGACTGCATGGCGCCTGGAGTCCCGGCTGCAGGGTGCCCTCCAGAGCCCGCAGGGTGCCCTCCATAGGCCACAGGGGTGCCTGACGGCCAGACAGGGGTGCCCTCCAGAGGCCACAGGGTGCCCTCCAGAGCCCGCAGGGCTGCCCTCCAGAGGCTGCAGGGCTGCCTGGCACCCAGACAGGGGTCCTGACTGCACCTGTCTGTGCAGGTGGGCGGTGAGGGGGGGTCACAGCCTGGCTCCTCCTGCTCTGCCCCTGGGTCTGTGGCATCCACACCGGTGGCGTCTCCCTCTTCGGATGAAGTGATCTCTGATGCCTGGAGAGGCATTGCTGGGTAGGATAATGCATTGCAATCCGAGAGATTTCTGTGGCAGATTAAGAGTAAGACGAGGACCCTGGTGTGAAATCAGAAGCGCAGAGGGCGGCGTCCACGCCTCTGTTGTTGCCCAGTCACTCAGTCACGTCCTACTGTCTGCATCCCCAGGGACTGCAGCACGCCAGGCCTCCCTGTCCCCCACCGTCTCCCGGAGCTTGCTCAAACTCACCTCCATTGAGTCGGTGATGCCGTCCAGCCATTCGTCCTCTGTCACCCCTTCTGCTGCTCTCAAGCTTTCCCAGCATCTGGGCCTTTTCCAGGGAGTCAGCTCTTCGCATCAGGTGGCCTAAGTATTAGAGCTTCAGCATCAGTCCTCCCAGTGAATATTCGGGGAGGATTTCCTTCAAGATGGACTGGGTTGATCTCTCTGCTGTCCCAGGGGCTCTCCAGAGTCCTAGCCTTCATGAAGGGAAATTCCAGTATGTCACCTTCCTCTCCATGTGCCCCACTTGCGCTGACTTAGCCGAGTGGACTTTACTTCTCTGTTGTTCGAGCCTCCTCGAGAAGGAGAAATCCTCTATGACGTTTCCCCATCCCATATATGTGGAAATCACAATAAACAGATTTTGTGTAATCTATTTATGCAAAAACACTGAATTTAAATTGCTCACTGAGACTGAAATCTCCAGCCAACACTTGCTTTGCAGCCCGCCGGGTAGCACGTGGAAGACGTGTAGTTAATGGTACAGTGTAGACTGAGGAGCTCAGATCTCATGATCATTGCGTTATGGTCGATCTAAGCCTAATATCCTTTTTGATAGTATTTTCTGCTGCTCTAAATCTTCCCTCTGAAAAGCAATAACAGGAAGGCCATCAGCTGAGTTTATGAGGAAAGCATCGAGACTAAAGCAGCACCGATTACTGGACGAGGGCCCTGCTGGCTCGTCGGGGGTGGTGCGACTCACTGGATGACCTGGACTGTAGCCGGGGATGGGCCTCCGCCCGGCGTGTCATTAAGATTCGAGATCGGGCTGCTGGGACAGATGGCGCTGTCCTGGGTTCTGGCATCCCATCTGCAGGGAGGCCCCTTGCAGCAGAGAGGAGAGCTGGGCAGTGCCCTGGGGACAGGCCGGCCCAGCACTTGTGCAGAGTCCCAGAGGAGGCTGCGAGTCGGAGGCATCACCCTCCCCAGACACGAGGGACCGTGAAATTCCACAGAGCCTGATTCACCATCCTGAGGTGAGAATTGAAGTCTGTGCTTTTTCCTCCCTGCAGAGGATGGCTGGAGACGGGAATTTCAAGGCGTCGGCTCAGATACGCTTAGGAACCCGGTGACCTTGCAAAGGACAGAGGTCACACTGGCCCCTGCGTCAGTCCGCTTGGGCTCTCAGAGAACCAAGACAGGGAGGCTCAGACAACGGAAATCCAGTTCTCCTGGCTCTGCAGGCTGGAGGCCTGAGGTCTGGGGGCTTGGAGCTGGCTCCTCCTGAGCCCACTCTCCCCGGAGTGTGGACAGACTCCTTCTCCTTGTGCTCCGGTGGTCTTGCCCGTGTGCACAGTGTCCCTGTATATATAGATATATCTGGGGCGTCCCTGGTGGTGCTGGGGTAAAGAACCCACCTGCCAAGCAGGAGATGTGAGAGACACAGGGGCTCAATCCCTGGGTCAGGAAGGTCCCCTAGAGAAGGGCATGGCAACCCACTCCAGTATCCTTGCCTGGAGCAGCCCATGGACAGAGGAGCCTGGTGAGCTACCATCCATGGGGCTGCAAAGAGTCGGGGATGACTGAAGGGACTTAGCAAGTAGGTGTGCGTGTGTCAGTTCAGTTCAGCTGCTCAGTTCTGTCCGTGTGTATATATACACACACACACATAACTGTGACCTTTTCATTTCTGCCACATGATTTTCTTTAACCCTCTTAGTTCAAATCTCAGCTAAATCACTGGTCTTGTTTTCCAGTTGGCCTGTAGTATCTTTGAGATGCTCCCTTTTATGGTCCGCGATGCTGTCTCAGGGCATTTTCTGTCACACAGAGCTGACCTGCCATAGCTCCAGCCTGTTGCACAGTTACACATTTGTCTGATGGGTACTATGATATGTCTCGCCTTTTCTCTTAGCTGGTGTCATAGAGAAGAGATCCCTGAAGAGAGGAAACATGTGAGCTGAAGATGTCAGACGCAAAGACGCTGACTTTTCAGTAGCCATTGCATTCAACAAAACGCGTCACGGTGGGTCTTTGGGTTTTGCGAGCACTGTGGAATCTGTACTCCGGGTGAGTTAAGATTCGGGTTGTAGATGTGTGCCCATCGGCCGTATTTGTGTCACTGGGATCAATCAGTCTGTTATATTTTATGAGATGCAGTCTTTTACTTTCTCTTCCTTTAGATCCAAGGAAAAATCCCAAGCCGTGTGGTTTGTCCTGTGCTTCACAAGCCTATGTGTCTGTTCTTCCTGAGAAATCCTGGGGGTCCAGGCACTTCTGGCTCCCCAGTTGACATCATGCCTGCTGGCATTTTAAGGACACTTCTGGTCTGGAGTTGATCTCATGTCACTAGTCCTGGAATCTAGGAGTCAGAGTAAGTCATCTTATAATTTTTTAATTAAATTAAATTTTTTCTTGTGAAAGATGCATAAATGAAAGTTAATACTATAATCATTTTTTAAGTGTCCAGTTCAGTGGCATTAAGTACACTCACAGTGTTTTTAATCCGCTCCCTCATCTGTCCATGGGCCTTTCTCATCTTCCCAAACAGAGACTCTGCCCATCAAATGGTGACTCCCCATCCTCCCAAGTTGTCCTTTGGGTGTGCTCACCAGGGGACATTTGCACAGCTGCTGGTGTGTGAACGCACATCTGTCGGCACTGAACACGGTAAGGTCTGACGGTCATCCTGGGTGAGGACACAGCCCAGTGTGTCTGGGGGGTCGGCCAGGCTCGGGAGGGGCCCACCTGTGTCCCTGTCCATCCGGCCCCGCCAACTGGGGCTTAACTTCTCTGCCTGCATCTTGCGTCCTGGGAGGCCACAGTGCTGCTGGCATCATCCTCCCCGTAGCGAGAGTCAGATTGTCTTCCCCTGTAGGTATGCGTTCAGCAGGCGATCGGTTCATGGCTTTGTAAACACGTAGCAGAAGCTGAGCTGTCTCACGGAGAAGCGTGTCACCAGAGTGTGCTCCTCGAGGCAGGTCGGGGCCTGGTCCCTGAGCTCTGCTCTCCCTCCACACAGAGGATTCCAGACCCTGAGGACTCATGACCATGCCTGTGGGCACTCCGGGCAGAGGGGACACACAGCGTCCACCCCACTGTCAGTCCAGGGAGCTTTTCTTGCTCTTCCCCAGTCACTGGACTCCTGACCCAGGCCTGGGATTCTCCTGCGGAAACATCAGCTCTTCCCTGCAGACTTGGATAATGGCTGGGGCAGGCCATCACAGGGACAGTGGCCGTCGGGCAGTTGGCTGACCAGCTTTGATGTGCTGAAAGCAAATGTGTCTTTAAATGGGAGCTTTTAAAACACTTGCCATGGAGTGAATTGACCTTTGGTTCTAGAATTTGCTGCCATAACCTTTATTATCCGCCAAGGAGGCAGTGCTCGGGCCAGCCCTGCCTGCCGGCTGGAGGGGTGAGAGGTGGTTTCTGCTGAGGCGAGCGGTGTGCAGGCACAGTGCCAACCTGAGGCCTTAACGCTCTTTCCTTAAATGGTGGGGGGGTGGGGGTGGACCCCGAGGAGCAGACTCAGGAGAATGAATCTGGAATCCAATAAAACGGATGAAGGGAGCTGGCGCGGTCAGAGGCCTTGTCACGGAGAATTGCCGGGTGGACTCTGGACCCCAGCCTGTAAACACGTGCTCTCAATGTTTTTATAAGAAAGGACCCTTCATGTTCCGAAACACTTCTCCTGGGCACCCCGCCTCTGAACACACGCCCGTCTGCCAGGTTATAGTGCCCTGTGTCCTTCCAGGAAGGGCTGATGCTGAAGCTGAAACTCCAGTACTCCACCAATTTGCCACCTGATGCAAAGAGCTGACTCATTTGAAAAGACCCTGATGCTGGGAAAGACTGAAGGTGGGAGAACAAGGGGACAACAGAGGATGAGATGGTTGGATGGCATCACCGACTCAATGGACATGAGTCTGAGTAAACTGCAGGAGTTGGTGATGGACAGGGAGGCCTGGCGTGCTGCAGTTCATGGGGTCACAAAGAGTCGGACATGGCTGAGTGACTGAACTGAACTGAAGTGCCCTGTGTCTCCCTACCAGTCAGAGACCCCCACTGACTTATAGTCACAGCCTCTGTCATCTTTGGCCGCAGCCAGCACACCAGCCAATGTGATTTAATCAAGGGAGTTTGGGGATTCACACATATCTCAACGTAATAAAGGCCATATGTATTGTAGCCTTTAGCTAACATCATCCTCAGTGGTGAAAGGTTGAAAGCTTTTCCTCTAGGATCAGGAACAAGATGAGGGTGCCTAGTCTCACCACTCCTATTCAGCATAATACAGGAAGTCCTAGTCATAGCAACCAGGCAAGAAAAAGAAATGAAAGGTATCAGAAATGGAAAGTAAGAGATTGTCTATATTTGCAGATGATGTGATTGAATATACAGAAAATTCCAAAGGCTCAACCAAAAAAAAAAGTTATATCTAATCAAAGAATTTAGTAAAGTTGTAGGACACAAATTAATATAGAAATCAGTAGTGTTTCTAGTGAATTTTCTGAAAAACAAGTAGTCTATTTCATTTTAATAGCATCAAAAATAATAGAATGCTTATAAAGAAATTTATCTAAGGAAGTGAAAGACCTTTACTCTGAGAACTTACCAGAAGACATGGATAAAAGGAACTGAAGAAGGCACAAATGGAAAGGTGTCTTGTGTCCACAGAGTGGAAGAACTAACATTGTTAAAATGCCAGTGCTACCGAAAGCCACCTCTAGAGTCAATGCGACGTCTGTGAGCCCTGGTGTAAAACGATGCTGATGTGTTGACGTAGGCTCATCAGTTGTAGCAACTGTGTGATTCTGGTGGGAATTTCGATAGTGGAGGAAGGCATGCATGTGTAGAAGCAGGAGAAATCGTTAGCTTCCTTTCAACTTTGCTGTGAACCTACAATTGCTCTAAAAATCAAAGTTTATTAAAAATATAAAAATGAGTTTAGATACTCCAGAGAAACAGAATCAATAGGATGTGTATTTATGTAAAGAGAGGGAGAGAGACCATGAAAGAACAGAGTTACTTTAATGAACTGGCTCATGCGTCTCTGGAGGTTGGCATGACTGAAATCTACAGGGCTGGCTGGCAGACTGGGGACCCAGGGAGGGGATGGCTTTGCAGGTCTGTCTTGGGGCCATCTGGAGCAGAATTCCTCCTTCCTCGGGGGAACTCCATCTTTGGATGAGGAGGCCTACCACACAGTGGAGTTGATCTGCTTTACTTGATGACCTGAATGTTAATCTCATCCTAAAAGCAGCTTCACGATGACCTGGGTTGGCATTTGACCTAACAGCTGAGCGTGGTGGTCCTGCCAAGTCGGCTATCACGGCAGTCAGCAAATGTGATGTCATCCCCCATTTGTGGCCTGGGTCCATAGACGCGAGGAAGCCACCTTTGCATATTTTTCCAAATGAAAACTTCTTTTTTTTGATCCTAAAAATAACAATACATCTTCATGTATTTAACTGTGAAGGTCAGAAAGGAATGCAGAAGTAGAAGGCCACTCTCACACTTCTCTTTCCGGAAGAGCTGCTACTAACATCTCTTCTAAGCAAACAGGCAAACACGCCTACACATGTGTGCACACACGCTTTAATTGAAACAAAATTAGATTATGCTTGTTGCATAAGAGGTCCTCTTCTGTCTTTGCTGGGGAGCACCACTAACCTCATGATGGATGTTGGTATATATCATTCTTATTAATGGCTGCCTTGGTTTCCACTGAATCAATCTGTCATCCTCTCTGTAACCAACTGCATAATCATGGGTATTTAGGGTATTTCATGTGATTTGATTTGGAGAGTTAACTTCACTTTCAAATTTCACTTTCATGCATTGGAGAAGGAAATGGCACCCCACTCCAGTGTACTTGCCTGGAGAATCCCAGGGACGGGGGAGCCTAGTGGGCTGCCGTCTGTGGGGTCGCACAGAGTTGGACACGACTGAAGCGACTCAGCACCATGTGATTTGAACATATATTGTAAGCGGTTGTCTAGTGATCTGCTCGGGACAAATTCCCGGGAAAGGAGTGTCTGAGTGCAGGGCCGTGCATGTTAGAGTTGCATGCCTGTTGCTCAGCTGGCCTGGGGTGTGGTTGCCTCAATTTATAGTCCTGCCAGCGGCCACCTTTGAAGGTCTGCCAACGTGATACACGGGGAGGGACAGCCATTGTTCTTTACATTCGAGTCCTCGAAATATATCTGCCATTCTCCTCATGATTTTAAACCCATCTCCTCTGTCCTGCTGACTGTCGTGCGCCTAGAAGACAGTAAAGAAGGAAGAATGACATTCCCTTTTTAGAATAAGGGAAGGGCAGCTGTTACGGGCTCACTATTTTACATCCGGAAGCGCAGGACTCCGGCGATGTGGGCACCCGAAGGGAGGAGTAGGGAGAACCGTGATGAAGGCATCTTTAATTGTCAACACTGAGGTGTGGGTCTTTGCAGAAATAAAAAGCAGCCTGTGAACACTCCCTCTTCAATCAAGACTGCATCTGCAGTACAGTGCAGAGATGCTGAAAAGCAGCCAGCAGTGGGTGGAGATGATAAGACGGATGGGGGAGATTCACGGTCACTCAGTCCTGAGGAGAATGGGGAGCCCGGGGATGCAAAGAGCTGAGGGCGTTTAGTTTCAGAACAAGTCTGCTCACCAGTGGTCGAGCTCCCTGTAAGGAGGGAGAGTGTCATGTGCTAAGATGTCTGCTGATCCCGCAGAAAGAGCATTCCTTCCCGAGTGTGAATCTCGTGTGAGCAAATCTGCTTCCTTCTCACCCTGTCTGGGCCGAGCATCCCAGTGGACACAGCCCTCAGCAGACAGAGAGGGTGGGGCCGCATCTGCGGGCTCCGCACAGGGCCTGAGTCCCAGTGACCTCCCTGCACCCTGAACCCTGCACAACCCTGAGGCCTTCCCCCATCCTTGCCCTCGGTACTTTATTTTTTATTTTTATTGAGATCCAGTTGATATGGACTTCCCAGGTAGCACTAGTGGTAAAGAACCAACTTGCCAATGCAGGAGACACAAGGCGTGGGTTCGATCCCGGGATTCGGGATCTTCCCAACTCCAGTATTCTTGCCTGGAGAATCCCATGGACAGAGGAGCCTGGTGGGCTACAGTCCCTGGGGTCACAAAGAGTTGGACACGACTGAGACTACCTACCAGACAAGTTGATATGGTGCTGGCAGTAAAGACCCTGCCTGCCGCTGCAGGAGACGTAAGAGACGTGGGTTCAATCCCTGGGTTGGGAAGATCCCCTGGAGCAGGGCATGGCAACCCACTCCAGTATCCTTGCCTGGAGAATCCCATGGATGAGGAGCCTGGCGGGCTACAGTCCATAGGGTTGTAGAGTCGGACACAACTGAAGTGACTGAATGCACGCACACTTGATGTGTAAGACTGTATCAGTTCAGCTCAGCCGCTCAGTCATCTCAGACTCTGCGACCCCATGGGCTGCAGCACGCCAGGCCTCCCTGTCCATCACCAACTCCTGGAGTTTACTCAAACTCATGTCCATCAAGTTGGTGATGCCATCCAACCATCTCATCCTCTGTCGTCCCCTTTTCCTCCTGCCCTCAATCTTTCCCAGCATCAGAGTCTTTTCAAATGAGTCAGCTCTTTGCATTAGGTGGCCAAAGTATTGGAGTTTAAGCTTCAGCATCAGTTCTTCTGATGGATATTCAGGACTGACTTCCTTTAGGATGGACTGGATGGATCTCCTTGCAGTCCAAGGGACTCTCAAGAGTCTTCTCCAACACCACAGTTCAAAAGCATCAATTCTTTAGCCATCAGCTTTTTTCACGGTCCAACTCTCACATCCATACATGACCACAGGAAAAACCATAGCCTTGACTAGAAGGACCTTTGTTAACAAAGTAATGTCTATGCTTTTTAATATGCTGTCTAGGTTGGTTATAACTTTCCTTCCAAGGAGTAAGCATCTTTTAATTTCATGGCTGCAGTCACTATCTGCAGTGATTTTGGAGCCCCCCCAAAATAAAGTCAGTCACTGTTTCCTATTATATAAGTTACAGGTGTACAAAAACATAGTGATTCATAATTTTTAAAGATTATATCCCACTTATAGTTATTGTAAAGGGTTGGCTGTATTCCCCACATTGCACAGCACTTCTTTGTAGCTTATTTATTTTACGCAGGAGATTGTAGCTCTCAATCCCACCCCTCTGTCTTTCCTGTCTCCCCACTTTCCTCTCCCCACTGCTAACCACTAGTTTCTTCTCTGTATCTATGAGTCTCTTTCCTTTTTGTTTGTTTTTTTTTTGTAGAATTCCACATGTAAGTGATATCATATAGTATTTGCCTTTCTCTGTCTGACTTGTTTCACCTGGCATAGTGCCCTCCAAGTCCATCCACGCTGTTGCAAATGGCAAAATCTCACTCTTTTTCATGACTAAGTAGTATTCCATCATACATGCGCACCACATCTGCACCCATCTGTCCGTGGACACTTTCTTCCATATCTTGACAACTGTAGATGATGCTGCTGGCCAGTTTTTTGAGTTAGTGTTTGTCTTTTTTCTCTTCTGGATATGTGCCCAGGAGCGGGATTTCTGGGCCATATGGTGCTTCTGTTTTTACTTCTGGAGACACTGCCGAGCTGTTTTCCACACTGGCTGCACCAGTCTGCGCTCCTGCCAGCAGTGCACAGCGGTTCCCTTCCCCCACATCCTCGACAGTGCTTGTTATTTGTGGTCTTTCTGAGGACAGCCATCCTGAAGATGTGAGGTGGGGTCTCACTGTGGTTTGGATTTGCATTTCCCAGGTCAGCGATGCTGAGCATCTTTCCATGTGCCTACTGGCCATCTGTAGGCCACCTTCAGAAAAATGTCTATTCAGGTCTTCTGTCCATTTTAAAATCAGGTTTTTTTTTTTTTTTTTTGACGTTGAGTTGTATGATCTGTTTGTATATCTCGGATATTAACCTGCTTCCGGTCGCATCATTTGCAGACGCTTTCTCCCACTCCGCAGGTTGTCTGTCCCTGTGCTTCTCTCCCTCACCCTGCTTCCCTTCTGGGGGGCAGGGGAAGCAGCGGTCGTCCCACGAGAGACTTGCCCTCCCTTGCTGAGTGCACGTCCCCTCCACAGCCTGGATGGGGCTCTCCTCTCCCCAGTGGCCTGAGGTGAATGACTAGAATGAGCCCCTGACTCTTGGGCACACTGAGTGCAATGCAGGGGTTGTGAACTCTGGCCTCAGGTTCTAGGGGAAAGGCCTGCTACTGCCCCACCCCAGAGAGGACTCAAGGACGAGCCTGACCCGGTGCTACTCCCCCAAGTGGGAAGAGGATCTGGTTTCCACTCTGCCATATCAGACATGTGCAGAGGGGACAGCATCTCTCTGTCCCCCAGGAACTCCAAAGGCTAAGCCCTGAGAGGGCATCCCAGCCCAGGCCTGGCCCCCATCCCTGACCCACCTTGGGGGCAGACTCGGGGACTCTCTGCCTCTCCCTCTCTCGGCCCCTCCTCCCCTACTGCTGGGGAGCCGAGCCCTCTCGCTGCCACCACAGCATCTGATTACAGGAGAGGGTGTTTCTAGAGTGTGATCTGCAGAGCGCGGAGGCCTGGCGCCCACTCTGCCAGGACCAGCCTGGCCCTGGGTAGCGATCAGTCACGCTCCCTTTCACCCTCATAGCTGGCTCAGTCTGGGGGGCACACTACGGGATCCCCGGCTGTCAGGAGCCTCCTTGGTTGAACCACCACCAGCAGCGGGCTTCACGGGTGGATGGGGTGACTGGCCGAGTGGTGGACGCAGCTCGCCGGGGGGCATCCCGGTCTGGAGAGTTGGGCTCTGTGTGGCCTCCTACTCATCAGCGCCCCCCACAGCCTGCAAGAGGCAGGCCCGCGCTGCTTGTACCTGCGGGCGGGGCGCGGGGGAAGGAAGCAGATTTCTTCTGCAGTTCTCTCTCGGTCATCTCACGTGGGCGTGCTCACAGATTCATCAGTTCTTAGCTGCTGTCTCCTTTAATGGTCACATAGCTTCCTTCCTCACGGATCTGCCGTTTTTCGTCCCAGCATCTCCTTTCACTTCCGGTTGTTGTGTGTTCCGGCGCATCCGCGCGTCCGTCTGCATCCCTGGCTCCTCAGGAGAGTCGCGGGGAGAGCCGCGGGTCAGCTCCGAGGCTCTGCGCCCTCACGGTCAAGTTGCCCTGGGAAGCTCTGAGCTGTTGACCCCACTCCTGGCAGCGAGGCCAGCGCCTGACCCCCTCCTGGCCGCAGCATTTTAACCCCACAATGACTCGGGAGCAGCAAGGGCTGGGGCAGCTGGGGGCTCTGCTCCTTTTTTCAGCTTTTTAGCCGTGTTGGCCCAGCGCGGTCACCAGGTCTAACGAAGGTCAAGAAGCAGGGCGGCCACTGGCTTGGACCTCTCACCGTGGGCCCAAAGCACAGCCCTTCTTCAAGACGTCCTCACACAAGGCTCTACCTGTGGGCGCTGCGCGGGCACTGGCGGCCTGCGAGGTCTGTTTTCTGGATGGGCAATTCCAGCACGCGCTCCCCGCCCTCCAGACCCCAGACCCAGCGTGAGCGCTGCCTCCGGCTGGGCCGCTCCCTCTGGTCCGCTCACCTGATGGGACAGCGTCTGGCGGGGCCCCGCCCCGCCCCGCCCAGGCCCCGCCCCGCCCCGCCCCGCCCCGCCCACAGCCCCGCGGCGCGCT
>SJYG01000250.1:2676890-2687009 GCA_006410535.1 Litocranius walleri | reverse complement strand
TCAGCCCAGCCACCCCCGTCCCCCACCTGGAGCGTCCCCCACCTGGAGCATCCCCCGCCTTGTGCTGACTTCGCCAGAAGTCACCTTGTGTTTCAGAGATGGATTGTGCCTTCAGGAACGCGGCCTTCCTGGGTGGTTGACTGTCTATTGCAGTTTTCTGAAAAAACAAAGTCTTTAAAATGTGGTGCCCAATTTAGTTTTTCAGCAAATGGCCTCAGATCTTTCTGGAAGCTGTGTTTCTTGCTGATGGAGAATAAGGACTGAATGGCCTCCTTTCTGCTGATCATGCTGCTTTAACTGCTTTAGCAAATTTAGAAGAAGTTCTTCTAAATGGAGATTATTTGAGCGTTTTTGCCAGGGAGGCAGGGCCAGGACAGAGGACAGGCTGTCGCTGGCACCTTTTGGTGGAGCCCTGTGTTGGGCAACCAGCTCTGATCACGCCCGTGTCTCCAAACTGACGGGTGGGTGAAGCGGGAGTAGAGAGGGGGTTCTGCAGGCCCGCAAATTGACACGCCTTTCAGCTGCATGAATGGGGTGCTGTTGGAATTGAAAGCTGGACCCACGAAGGAAGCGCCTTTCAAGGAGGCAGACTCGCACCTCTCCCGCCAGCCCTCTCCCTTGCCCCACACGTGGGGCTCAGAAGGGGGGAAACTGAGGGCAAAGCCTCCGGAGCCACTTCCTGCTGGCGGTGCAAGAAGCCGGGAAATTGGGGTGAGGCAGGGAGGAGTCAGGAGCTGGGGGACTGAAGGGCTCCGATGGAGAAACCCAGACTACCTGCCACACGTAAGGGGTCGTGCTGAGGTGACTGTGGCGTGTGTGCGTACACCTCCTGGAAGACAGCAGGGCCTGAGAGGAGGGTGAGCAAACCCTGCCACTCTGCCGCTGCAGAACGCCCTCCTGCCTCACCTGGCGCCTTCCTAGCCCGGGACGGGGGGCTCGTCCATAAATACAGATGCCACTCTGTATTTCCCTGGCTTCTCCCAGAGCTGCTGTGAGCATTAAGTGGGAAGACGGACACACAAGACAACGCTTGGGAAAGCGGGTGTCTTGAGCAGAGGGGCAGGCTGCTTACTGGGTGGGCTCTGATGTTTACCGCCAGGCCATGTGGTGACACTCTGGAGCGCCATCACCATCTTGATGCACACTGTGAGAGTCTCAGGAAAAAACCTCCTTCTGTTTACTGTAATGATGCGTGAGAGCATCAAGCTTCCTCCCGCCACAGGGCTCGGCCCCGTTCTCACCTCTTTCCACCTGCTGCCTCCTGCGTCTCCCCCTCCTGCCTCCAAGGCTGAGGTCTGCAGGATGGGCTGTGGGTGGAAAGTGTTAGATTAGCTTAGATATAGGTGGGATCAGCTTAGTGAACCTCCCTTGTAGCTCAAATGGTAAAGAATCTGCCTATAGATTCTTGGGTTGGGAAGTTCTTCTGGAGATGGGAATGGCAATCCACTCCTGTACTCTTGCCTGGAGAGTTCCATGGACAGAAAAGCCTGGCGGGTTACAGTCGGTGGGGTCACAAAGAATCGGACACAGCTGAGTAACTAACACACACAGCTTAGTGTTAGATTAGCTTACAGATAGATAAGGCGGGATAGCTCAGAGTGTGACTGTAAGTGTTGCTGTGTGATTATTTCTGTTTAAAATAAGAAAGCTAGTTACTATCATAGCCATGAGGATCCAGATGGCGGCCTCCCCGGTCTCTGAGCCGGTGGCACTCACCTCTTCTCCCCTGGTCGGGGGCCCCAGGGCGGAGCAGAGGGACCCTCAGCTGTGGTTTGCCCTGCAGACCAGGGCGTCTGCAGCTACACGTGCCAGGCCAGAGGATTTACTTCTCACTTCATCCGGGTCTGAGGAAGTCAGCCCCTTCAAAAAGGGGGTTGTAAAGTGTTCCGAGAAGAAAATGTGGATTGAAGATATTGCTAATAACGCACAAACTGGCGGCGAGGAAACTGATGAAACTTCTGTGTCTGGGACAGGCTCTTCCTCAGCTACGGAATCAATGAGGATCTAGCAGGGTTTGACAAGAGGAAGGTGGGCAAAAGGACTCAAAATTATTACGAAAGCTACATGTGGTATGGATTTACACTCCCCATCATTTTTGAAAAATTAATTGAGGAGTAGTTTCTATAGAATAACTTGCATCCATTTTAGTGGTGGGTTTCCCTGGTGGCTCAGACAGTAGTGTCTGCCTGTAATGCGGGAGACCAGGGTTCGATCCCTGGGTTGGGAAGATCCAGTGAAGAAGGAAACGGCAGCCCACTCCAGTATTCTTGCCTGGAAAATCCCGTGGATGTGGAAGCCTGGTGGGCTACAGTCCATGGGGACTCGTCGGCCACCACTGACCAACTTCACTTTCTTTCTTTTATTGGTGAACGAAAGTTTACCCCTGTGATCACCACCAGGATCAAGACACAGAAGGGCTCATGGCCCTGGAGGGTTCCCTTGCCTTCAGCCCCAGGCAAACCTCATCACCTTTCTGCGACTATGGTTGAATTTCATGCTGATGGGATCACACAGTTTGTCTTCTAGTGTCTGGCTGCTTCTGCTCAGCATAATAATTCTGATGTTCGTTCATATTGTGAGTGTGAGTAGATTAATTTTTTTTTTTTTATTGCTAACTCGAGTTCTGGTGTGTGGCTTCAGGATCGTTCACCCACTCATCTAAAGATGTGAATTTGAATTGTATCCATGTTAAAAAAAGCCTCTGTTTTTCCTCTCCTGCAACATTCGACTTCACATCTGACACCAGATGTGTGGGTTCCTCACCCCCACGATCCTCAAGATAAAAGCTGGTGTGCTATGGCTTTTCGGTTCTCACACTGTCTGCCTGGAGACGGGATGGACCGTGCAGGCTAAGGGCTCCATACAGGACTGGCCTCGCTTCAGACCCCACCTGAGAGTCGAGGCTGTCCCAGGGGTGTAGATTAGAGGTTCCCTCAAGCCCCTCCTTGGGTTCCATAATCTGCTAGAGCAACTCTCAGAACGCTGGAAAGCAGCCTCCTTGCTAGATTATGAGCTTGTTATAAAAGGGTACAACTTGGGAACAGCCAGACGGAAGAGACGCACAGAGAGAGGTGTGGGGAAGGGGTAGGGGGCGTCCATGCTCCCTCCAGACCACCACCCTCACAGGTCTCCAAATGCTCACCAACCTGGAAGGTCTCTGAACCCAGTCTTGTTGGGTTTCTATGGAGGCCTAAGCATGATTGATCAAATCATTGGCTTCTGATGGCGAATTCAGCTCCAGCCCCCGTCCCTTTCCCTATCCGGCAAGCTGGGGAGAGGGTGGGGTTGACAGTTCCCACCCTCCAATCACCTGTTGGTCCTCCTGGCCACCAGCCCCCATCCAGGCAGCCATCCAGGAGCCCCGAAGCCCCAGTCCTCTTGTTAATAAATGAAAAGACTTCTCCCTCCCAAGATTCCAAGGCTTTTCAGGTGCTGTGTGTCTTTCTGAAAATTAAAGTTTTATTTCTGATTAAGTCTAATTTTCATCTGATTTCCTTTTTGGTTCATGCTTTTTGGATCCTAACAAAACTGCCTACCCCAAGCTCTCAGAAGACTTTCTCCTTGGTTTCTTCCAGAAGTTTCATAATTCTGGCCTTTACATTTAGGACTATAATCTTTTTATCTCATTCACTTTTTGAGGTTCTTGGTTTATTAAAACATAAAGATCTCCAAGGGAGAGTCACAGAAATTCTGGGATATTTTGCATATCAGCATTAAATAAAGTAATGCTTTAATAAAGAGAAAAGCAATAAGACTTTTCTGTTTTCAACATAATTATGGGATTTATAAAAAAGAAAAAAAATAAGTAATGGTTTTCTCCAGGGAGTGCAGATTGAGAAAGAGACACAGAATTACTCTCCAGTCTTCTTCCAGCACTGTTGCTGTGTTGCTGACAGCATGTGTAAACTGGTGTATATTCTATAACAGTTTGCAATAATAATGGCTCCTCTTCCCTCCATTTCTTTTTTAAGACAAAGCTTTTTTTTTTTGCATCCCTGACCATCTTGTGATTGTGGGTGAAGAGGTCTTTGTTTCTGCTGTTGGTCATTCGCTTAATTTTTTTTTTTTTATTGCTAACTCGAGTTCTGGTGTGTGGCTTCAGGATCGTTCACCCACTCATCTAAAGATGTGAATTTGAATTGTATCCATGTTAAAAAAAGCCTCTGTTTTTCCTCTCCTGCAACATTCGACTTCACATCTGACACCAGATGTGTGGGTTCCTCACCCCCACGATCCTCAAGATAAAAGCTGGTGTGCTATGGCTTTTCGGTTCTCACACTGTCTGCCTGGAGACGGGATGGACCGTGCAGGCTAAGGGCTCCATACAGGACTGGCCTCGCTTCAGACCCCACCTGAGAGTCGAGGCTGTCCCAGGGGTGTAGATTAGAGGTTCCCTCAAGCCCCTCCTTGGGTTCCATAATCTGCTAGAGCAACTCTCAGAACGCTGGAAAGCAGCCTCCTTGCTAGATTATGAGCTTGTTATAAAAGGGTACAACTTGGGAACAGCCAGACGGAAGAGACGCACAGAGAGAGGTGTGGGGAAGGGGTAGGGGGCGTCCATGCTCCCTCCAGACCACCACCCTCACAGGTCTCCAAATGCTCACCAACCTGGAAGGTCTCTGAACCCAGTCTTGTTGGGTTTCTATGGAGGCCTAAGCATGATTGATCAAATCATTGGCTTCTGATGGCGAATTCAGCTCCAGCCCCCGTCCCTTTCCCTATCCGGCAAGCTGGGGAGAGGGTGGGGTTGACAGTTCCCACCCTCCAATCACCTGTTGGTCCTCCTGGCCACCAGCCCCCATCCAGGCAGCCATCCAGGAGCCCCGAAGCCCCAGTCCTCTTGTTAATAAATGAAAAGACTTCTCCCTCCCAAGATTCCAAGGCTTTTCAGGTGCTGTGTGTCTTTCTGAAAATTAAAGTTTTATTTCTGATTAAGTCTAATTTTCATCTGATTTCCTTTTTGGTTCATGCTTTTTGGATCCTAACAAAACTGCCTACCCCAAGCTCTCAGAAGACTTTCTCCTTGGTTTCTTCCAGAAGTTTCATAATTCTGGCCTTTACATTTAGGACTATAATCTTTTTATCTCATTCACTTTTTGAGGTTCTTGGTTTATTAAAACATAAAGATCTCCAAGGGAGAGTCACAGAAATTCTGGGATATTTTGCATATCAGCATTAAATAAAGTAATGCTTTAATAAAGAGAAAAGCAATAAGACTTTTCTGTTTTCAACATAATTATGGGATTTATAAAAAAGAAAAAAAATAAGTAATGGTTTTCTCCAGGGAGTGCAGATTGAGAAAGAGACACAGAATTACTCTCCAGTCTTCTTCCAGCACTGTTGCTGTGTTGCTGACAGCATGTGTAAACTGGTGTATATTCTATAACAGTTTGCAATAATAATGGCTCCTCTTCCCTCCATTTCTTTTTTAAGACAAAGCTTTTTTTTTTTGCATCCCTGACCATCTTGTGATTGTGGGTGAAGAGGTCTTTGTTTCTGCTGTTGGTCATTCGCTAAGTCGTGTCCGACTCTTTTTGATTCTGGACTGCCACAGGCGAGGCTCCCCTGCGCTTCACCGTCTCCTGGAGTTTGCTCACATTCATGTCCATCAAGCTGCTGATGCCATCCAGCCATGGCAACCTCTGGCACCCCTTCACCTTGCGCCCTCCGTCTTGCCCAGCATCAGGGTCTTTTCTAATGAGTCGGCTCTTCGCATCAAGTGGCCAAAGTATTGGAGCATCAGCTTCAGCATCGGCCCTTCCAATGAGTCTTCAGGGTTGATTTCCTTTAGGATGGACTAGTTTGCTCTCCTTACAGTCCAAGGGCCTCTCACGAGTCCTCTTTACTTTGAGGTAATTGTAGATTCACCAGCACTTGTAGGACATAATGCAGAGGGCTGGCATGGCCCCGTGGGCCTTTAGTGGTGGCATCGTGTAACACTGCAGAGCAGAGCCACAACCAGGGTTCTGTTATCGATGCAGGCAAGTATAGAATGGTCCATCACCAGAAGGGCCCACAGGGTGCCTTTTTATAGCCACACTCATTTCCCTTCTGCCTCCATCCCCAGTTAGCGCCTGGCAGCTGCTCATCTGCCCTCAGATCCTATGCTTCTGTCATCTGAAGAGTGCTGTATGGATGGGATCTTAGCTTCTGACACCATTTGGACTCGGCTTTTTTCACTGAGCTTAATTCTCTGGAGATTTACGCAGGCCGTAGCACGTGTTAGTAGGTTGTTCCTTTGTATTGCTAGGCAGGAGTCTATGGTTGAAGAAGGAAATGGCAGCCCACTCAGGATTCTTGCTTAGGAAATCCATAGAGAAGCCTGGCGGGCTACAGTCCATGCGGCCACAGGAGAGTCAGACACAACTTTGTAACTAAAAAACAACAAACACTCCGTGGTGTGGACGGACTACGGTTTTTATAACCGTCTGTCCATTGAACGACAGGCCGAGTTGCTTCCAGTTTTGTCTGTAATGAATGAAAGTGCTATAAATATTCACACACAGGTTCCGTCTGAACATGAGTTTCCGTGACTCTGGGACCGTGGCCAGGAGTCCGATTGCTGGGTCATCTGTTTAGCGTTCATGGACATTTAGTTTTCGAGGAAACTGCCAAAATATTGGCCAGGGTGGCTGTACCATTTTATGGTCATCTAGTTTCTCTGAATTCCAGCCGGCATTTGCTGATGTCATTATTTTTAATCTCAGCCATTCCAATAGGTGTTTAGTGATATCAAATGGTGGTTTTAATTTGCATCTTCTAGTGGCTAATGATGCTGAGCATCTTTTCTTGTACTTGTTTGCCATCTCCGTATCCTCTTCGGTAAAATGTCTTTTGTTCATTTTTTAATGAGACTATTTTTTCTATTGTCGTTTGACTGTTCTTTATATATTCTAAATTTATTACTTTTTGTCAAATATATGGTTTACAACTATTTTATCCTGCCCATAGCTTTTTTATCCTGTTAACAGTGTTTTGCAAGTAGCAGTTTTAATTTTGCTCAAGTCCATTTTATCAGTTCTGCCTTTTATGATCATGGTTTTGGTATCAAGTCTGAGAACTCTTTGTCTAGTTCTAGACTGTGAAGACTATCTCATGTTCTATTTCCTAAACTTTCTATAGTTTTATATTTCACCTTTGTCTGTGACCTATCTGTAGCTGAGTTTTGTCTAAGGTATAAGACATAGGTCAAAGCCCTCGTTTCTGTTTCCTTGCCTGTGGATGACCAATTCATGTTCCAGCACCATTTGTTGAAAAAGCTGTCTTCCCTTCATTGAATTGTGTTTGCATATTTGTGGAAAATCAGTTTGGCATCAGTGTGGGCCTTTGTTTGGGCTGCGTGTTGTGCCCCATCGTCTGTCTCTGCCAGTACTACGCAGTCTTGACCATTGTGTCTATATATCAACAGTGAGTCTTGGAATCAGGTAGACTGATCCTTTCTTAGTCCACTTTTTCAAAACTATTTCATCTCTTCAAGTTCCTTTGCCTTTTCATATAAATTTTAGAATAATCTTGTCTCTATAAAATCTCTTTCTGGGATTTTGATAGGAATTACATTAAGCCTGTATGTCAGTGTGGAAAGAATTGGCATGATTTTTATGCTGAGTCTTCCAATCCATGAACATGGTATGTCTCTGCATATACTCAAGTCTTCTTTGATTTATAAGATTGTGTGATTTTCAGAATACATTCTAGTATATAGAAATGAATTGGATTTGGATGGAGACAGGACTGGACAGGACAGCTCTGGTCAGGGCTGGATGAGGACTTTGTCAAAGGAGAGCGTGGGGTAGGGTGGGGGTGCCGGGCCAGGACACACTGCCCTCAGCGCGAGGGTTGGGGGTGAGGCTGCAGAGGGAAGGGTGAGAGGGGCCGGTGGCTGGCAGCTGTGCTCCATGCAGAAGGCTTGGCGCCTCCGCTGACCAAGCTTGGGAGACGGTGATGGGCAGCTGAGGGGAGGGCAGGGCCCAGGGCAGCCTGTGTGTGCCATGTGGGGCCTTCTCCAAACGACACAGGAGGCGGGTGACCTTCAGCCTGCCGGGATGGTCTCATGGTCCTGGACCTTTGCTGGGCATCCCTGGGAACTCACCTCCTTTATAAAGGACTCCTCTGTTCTCTGCTGGCCTGGTTTTTGAAAGATGGGAGGTTCTCACCAACAATTCTCTCTCCTACTGGTTACCACGTCTGGTCCTTCCACTGTGACTCATGGCACCTGCGGCCCAGGCCCCTCAGAGCCCAGGCACCGGCCTGTCCCTCTCGGCCTGCTCCCCTTGAGATGTGGGTCTGGATTTGCTCAGAGGCTCGTCTTCCATGTGAGCTTGTGTGTGTGTTCATAGCAGTCCTGCCAGCTTGTCAGGGAGCCAGGCCTGTTGCAGAGACGCCCAGAGTGTGGGAGTGTGGCATTTGCTCAGCAAGTGTTATGGGTGTGGTTTTCCTTGGCAGTGACACCCCCTGCGATGCCCAGTCCCACCGTGAATCCATGAGTTGTTGGCCTTTCCCAGAAAACCACAGGCACCCCCCAGGCCCAGCTCGCACGCACGGGTGGGCACACATGGACGGTTTTGTGCTTTCCTGGCTGACGCTGTCCTGGGCTCTCCCACGGGCCCTGTGGTCCTGCCAACCACCCCACACATCCCAGCAGGGGGGACACCCTGGCACACACAGGGGACAGGCTGCTCACAGAGTCTCACTTCTCTGCTCCCTCTCTGCCTTGCGCATGGCCCCCATGGGGGCCTCATCACGGGCAGAAAACATTAGCTGGTGCTGCAGCTGGAGAGTAAAACCCAGTCACAAAAATAATAATGGAGGGACGTTCTTTAGCTGACAGTCCCGGCAAAACTGAATTGGGCAGGAGGGCTGAGTGCTGACGTGAGCCTTGCCCGGGGGCTGGTCAGTTGGGGCCGGGCGAAGTTCTCCTGCAGGAGGTGGGGATGAGGGTCCCGCCCCCTCCATCGCTCGCGCTCATTTGCTGCGTGGTGGCTGTTCAGGGATGAAGCAGACTAGGCAGGTGCTCTCTGCTTTGTGCAGCTTCTTTGCCTGGGAGCCCTCCGGCCCGGCCATGGCCTGGCTTCCTTTGGGTTTTCTGTTTCGAGAACTGGCCTTTCCCATCTTCTGGAGCTACGCCTCCCCTCCTAGCTGGCTCCTTTGGGGGTAGTGGTCCTTGTGAATAACTCTCAAAACTCACCTATTTATATCTTTCTAATAGCAGCAGCTGTGAGGAGATACCCTTCGTCCAAGGTAAAAGAAACACAAGTAAGACAGTAGGTGTTGCAAGAAGGCATCAGAGGGCAGACACACTGAAACCATAATCACAGAAAACTAGCCAATCTGATCATACGGACCACAGCCTTGTCTAACTCAATGAAACTAAGCCTTGTCGTGTGGGGCCACCCAAGATGGATGGGTCATGGTGGAGAGGTCTGACAGAATGTGGTCCACTGGAGAAGGGAATGGCAAACTACTTCAGTATTCTTGCCTTCAGAACCCCATGAACAGTGTGAAAAGGCAAAATGACAGAATACTGAAAGAGGAACTCCCCAGGTCAGTAGGTACCCAATATGCTACTGGAGATCAGTGGAGAAATAACTCCAGAAAGAATGAAGGGATACAGCCAAAGCAGAAACAATACCCAGGTGTGGATGTGACTGGTGATAGAAGCAAGGTCCAATGCTGTAAAGAGCAATATTGCGTAGGAACCTGGAATGTCAGGTCCATGAATCAAGGCAAATTGGAAGTGGTCAAACAGGAGATGGAAAGAGTGAATGTCAACATTCTAGTAATCAGCAAACTAAAATGGACTGGAATGGGTGAATTTAGCTCAGATGACCATTATATCTACTACTGTGGGCAGGAATCCCTCAGAAGAAATGGAGTAGCCATCATGGTCAACAAAAGAGTCCAAAATGCAGTACTTGAATGCAATCTCAAAAATGACAGAATGATCTCTGTTCGTTTCCAAGGCAAACCATTCAATATCATGGTGATCCAAGCCTATGCCCCAACCAGTAATGCTGAAGAAGCTGAAGTTGAACGGTTCAATGAAGACCTACAAGACCTGTTAGAACTAACACCCCCAAAAGATGTCCTTTTCATTATAGGGGACTGGAATGCAAAAGTAGG
>SJYG01000250.1:2642846-2676020 GCA_006410535.1 Litocranius walleri | reverse complement strand
TTCAAATCCTGAAAGATGATGCTGTGAAAGTGCTGCACTCAATATGCCAGCAAATTTGGAAAACTTAGCAATGGCCACAGGACTGGAAAAGGTCAGTTTTCATTCCAATCCCAAAGAAAGGCAATTCCAAAGAATGCTCCAACTACCACACAATTGCACTCATCTCACGCGCTAGTAAAGTAATGCTCAAAATTCTCCAAGCCAGGCTTCAGCAATACGTGAACCATGAACTTCCAGATGTTCAAGCTGGTTTTAGAAAAGGCAGAGGAACCAGAGATCAAATTGTCAACATCTGCTGGATCATGGAAAAAGCAAGAGAATTTCAGAAAAACATCTATTTCTGCTTTATTGACTATGCCAAAGCCTTTGACTGTGTGGATCACAATAAACTGTGGAAAATTCTGAAAGAGATGGGAATACCAGACCCCCTGACCTGCCTCTTGAGGAACCTGTATGCAGGTCACTGACTCGATGGACATGAGTTTGAGTGAACTCCAGGAGTTGGTGATGGACAGGAAGGCCTAGCGTGCTGCAATTCATGGGGTTTCAAAAAGTTGGACATGACTGAATGACTGAACTGAACTGAACTGGACATGGAACAACAGACTGGTTCCAAATAGGAAAAGGAGTACGTCAAGACTGTAATTGTCACCTTTCTTATTTAACTTCTATGCAGAGTACATCATGAGAAATGCTGGGCTGGAAGAATCACAGGCTGGAATCAAGATTGCTGGGAGAAATATCAATAACCTCAGATATGCAGATGACACCACCCTTATGACAGAAAGTGAAGAAGAACTAAAGAGCCTCTTGATGAAAGTAAAAAAGGAGAGTGAAAAAGTTGGCTTAAAGCTCAACATTCAGAAAACTAAGATCATGGCATCCAGTCCCATCACTTCATGAGAAATAGATGGGGAAACAGTGGAAAGTGTCAGACTTTATTTTTTTGGACTCCAAAATCACTGCAGATGGTGATTGCAGCCGTGAATTAAAAGATGCTTACTCCTTGGAAGGAAAGTTATGACCAACCTAGACAGTATATTAAAAGCAGAGACATTACTTTGCTAACAAAGGTCTGTCTAGTCAAGGCTATGGTTTTTCCAGTGGTCATGTATGGATATGAGAGTTGGACTGTGAAGAAAGCTGAGCACCAAAGAATTGATGCTTTTGAACTGTGGTGGAGAAGACTCTTGAGAGTCCCTTGGACTGCAAGAAGATCCAACCAGTCCACCCTAAAGTAGATCAGTCCTGGGTGTTTATTGGAAGGACTGATGCTGAAGCTGAAACTCCAGTACTTTGGCCAGCTCATGCTAAGAGTTGACTCACTGGAAAAGACTGTCATGCTGGGAGGGATTGGGGGCAGAAGGAGAAGGGCATGACAGAGAATGAGATGGCTGGATGGCATCACTGACTTGATGGCATCATCGACTCAATGGACATGAGTTTGAGTGAACTTGAGGAGTTGGTGATGGACAGGGAGGCCTAGCGTGCTGCAATTCATGGGGTTTCAAAGAGTCGGACATGACTGATCGACTGAACTGAACTAAACTGAATAGAATGGCAGAGTTTAAGCAAACAGTATTTTAGGATGTGTATCTGAAAAAATAAAAGCATTTTTTGGAAAAGAAATTTAATTATGCCAGTAGAAAAACCTACTTTAAAATCATTTTAAAAAGCCCTATTTTTTCCAACTTGAAGATTAATTTGTTATTAAAACATTTTTGGAAAAGACATAGCCTGGATGATTTCATTTTATGCAGAAGTGAACAAGGAGTCAGGTACAAATGATTATTGATTTGGGGCTCCTGTGATCACATTATTATTTGGTTTAGATGATTAATGCCATGAACTTTAAAAATTGATCTATCAGTTCCTACATTTTGGATTCTGCGAATACTTTTACAGTCAATAGGTTTACAGAAACTCTGGAAACTTAGATTTTCATGTTCCAGTGGAAATTGTGGTGTGCAATACCACTGGAAAAAAATAGGGCTTTAAAAAATGATTTTAAAATAGGTTTTTCTACTGGCATAATGAAATGTTTTCCATTTTGTTTCTCTAGCCAGTCCAGGATTTGGGAGAAACCATTTTAGTTTATGAAGAGTGTAGTTTCCAGTTGATCAAAGGCCCTTTCCTTATATTTGCTTTAATTAATATTAATGCAAGTTGGTAATTAATATGTGACTTGGATACAGTGGAATGTGTGTTATTTAGACTAATTGCGTATTTAACAGCCTGTAAAACCAATGACATGGATAACAGTTTGCAATAGGAAAACAGAAAATGTGGAAAATGAGAGATGGCGTTGGGCTCACAGCCAGCCCACGTGACCTGCCCGGGTTCTGCAGTCATTTATCCGCTGTCTTCCTCCATCCAGGAGCTCTCGGGACAACCTCGGAATTAGCAGCACCAGCCTCTTCTGCCCTTGCAGGACCTCGCCGCTGCTTGACGAGAGTTAATGTTTTTCTTGGTTTGGATCTCTTTAAACAGCGGCTCAGTGGCTTGCCAAGAAGGTGGTGGGGCAGCAGTGGCGGCGAGGCACGTGGACCCAGCCAGGTCCCTTTCCTCACCCTTGATTCCAGCATCCTGCAGGTGCAGTTGGACCGCGCCTTCAGAAAGCCTGCAATCTCTCTCACTGTGGGGGTGAGGTTCCACAATTAAAACAGTGTGCTTTCCAGCCCTTAGGCTCACATGGAGAATTCTGAGGCATGGCGTACTCTGGCTTGATGGAACTAATTAGGTTTAATTAAAAATTTTCAGGAATAACTATTGGAAACCCTCCTGGGCTTGAGAGGAAAGCATGGAATTTCCCCACGTGGAGATACCCCCTCCCCTGACTGATATCTTGCAGATATATTATTAATGTCTTTTATCACTTTGACAATAGAATTGGGTCTCCTTTGCTCTGTTATCCTTTGATCATTGAAATGAAGCTTTGATTCTATATTTCACTCATCACCGAAACGAGTCCTTGGACCTTTAATGCCTGAAGGTAGATACCTTCAAGGAATTCTGACTTTGTGGCAGCTTCTCCCACACTGCTGCTACCCAAACATGCTTGGATGAAACAGCACTGTCTAAGGGGATCCGCTTGGGTAGCCACTGAGGGCGAGGAGGTGGAGAGGGCGGGGTAGGGGACCGTCCCACCTCTGTGACTTCAGCTCTGCAGTGGTGCTTCCAGAGGAGTACTGACACCGCTGGCGGCTTTTGGTGCAGTTTCGTTTGGAGCCTGACCACCCGGAGCTGGCATACAGTCTGTAAGTTAAAGGGCCAGTTCCCACAAGGCTGTCCTCACCTCATTGGGGGCTTCCCAGCTCACCCACACCTCTGTCCAACTTGGCTACAAAGTCAGGGGCTCCTATAGCGCCCTCTCAGGTTTAATAATTCACTGGAATGACTCACAGGGCTCAGGAAACATTATACTCACTATGACCATTTTATTATGAAGGGTACAAACCATTGGTTGGATGAAGAGGCACACCAATGAGGTATGGAAGGATCCCAAGTTCAGGGGCCACTGTCCCCGAGAAGTTGGAGTGCTTCATCTTCTGGTGTATGATGGTCAATCAGGAAGCTCCCTAACCCCATGGCCCAGAGTTCTTACCAGTGTGTCTGAGTAGTCAAAACTACGGTTTTTCCAGTAATCGTATATGGATGTGAGAGTTGGACCATAAAGAAGGCTGAGTGCCAAAGAAGTGATGCTTTTGAACTGTGGTTCAAGACTCTTGAGAGTTCCTTGGACTGCAAGGAGATCAAACCATCAATCCTAAAGGAAATCAACCCTGAATAGTCATCAGAAGGAGTGTTGCTGAAGGTGAAGCTCCAATACTCTGGCCACCAGATGTGAAGAGCCAACTCATTGGAAAGACCCTGATGCTGGGAAAGATTAAAGGCAAAAGGAGAAGGGGTGGCAGAGGATGAGATGGTTAGATGGCATCACTGACTCATTGGACATGAATCTAAGCAAACTCCGGGAGATAGTGGAGGATAGGGGAGCCTGGCGGGCTGCAGTCTATGGGGTTGCAAAGAGTCAGACATGACTTAGTAACAACAGCAGCATTCTGCAGGCCTGGTTGGTTCAACCACTGGCCGTGTGGTTGGACTCAGCCTCTAGCCTCTCAGTCCCTGGAGGCCAGGCAGCTGGAAGTTCTAGCTCTGGAAACCACAGGTGGTTCCTTTTCTGGAGACCAGCCGCACCCTGAAGCTCCATCCTTCCCCTCCTAGAGTCGCCTCATCAGCATAACCAAGAGTCCCTTGCCCCTAGTCCTCAAGAAATTCCAAGGGATTCTGAAGCTCTGTGCAAAGACCAGATCTCTTTTTCATTAGATCACAGTGGTCTTGGGCAAAGCGCCTGAAACCCAGGCCAAGCTATGCATTCCCAGACGCTGGTGACACATCGTCCAGAAACAGCCAGTTCAAGTGACCTCGGGGAAGGGCTGCTCCCCAACCTTGCAGGTCAGCTGTCCTTGCAGCGCGGGTGCTCTGGGACTGCGGCCAGGTCCCCTCAACCCTGGAATGTGGGCCCTGGAACTCGGAGCCTGGAGACCAAGGCCGAGCCTGCACTGCTCCCTGCAGTCCCCGGGAGTGGCCTGAGAGACGCTTGTCGAATTCATGCTTCACACCCTGAGACGAGACAGAGCCAACAAATGAGAAAGGGCAAGAATGTGACCTTTTCTAGATGTGACCTCGGAGGAGATTCTGTGGGGGATTCCTTTGCTTCAAGACTTAGGCTTTGCTCTTGTCATCCAGACGTCAGCAGAGGGACCCTGTTAGGACAGTTTCAAATGAAATTGCTGAACTCTTGCATGCAGTGAACCTGCACACACGCCATTCCTTGTGAGTCTAAACCTAGTGCCCCCCTCCCACCCCACCGCAAGGCAGGGTCAGGACACCAGGGCCTGCGGGTCCAGTCTGTCTCCTTGTCTGCTTCCTCCAAGCCCAGTCCTACGCTGCTCATTGTGTCTGGCCCGCTTCTCTGACACTGGGCAGGGTTGAGAAGCTGCAGCGGAGACCCCACAGCCTGCAAAGCTGAAAACACGCACTCTCTGGCCCCGCACAGAAGGGTCGCTGGTCCTTCTGCCTCCCCAGCGTGTTGGCTGTCCTGCAGGTCCTCAGCACCGGCTGACGCCTCCTCTGGCGTGACTGAGGCCTCCCCGCGAGGCCTCCGGACGCTGCCCTGCGGGCTTTCTGCATGCAGCAGCGGGCTCACGGGGGATTTCATTGGAAGGCACAGTGTGCTCTGAAGAGGGCCTGCGGCACTCCGTAGCGGGAGGAGCGGCAGCCCGGGTGGTTTCAGGCTGTATCTCTTAACATCTCTCCATTACACTGCCGTCCAGGTGTGCTCCCCACAGGTGGAGACGCTGCCAGGCTCTTCATCCACAAGGATCCCCGGGTGCCTAGAGAACCCCCACCCCCGTTTCCTCCTCCTACAGTAAAAATGAAGAAGCAGCAGCCTGAGGCGAGGTTTAGGGAATTACAGAGGCTCCTGGACCGTCTGACTGGTCGCCTTTCCCCAGTCCTTAACTCAGCTTGTGCTTGCCCCATCCAGAGGAAACCCTTCCTTCAGGGCCTCTGTGTCCCTGCTGGGAGCCCTCCTGGGTGTCCCCGAGTGTCCTCTGACCTCGCTGCTCCCTTGGTGCACTTTTCCTGAGGAACTCAGAGCCAGGCACCTGAGCTCTCTGAGGCTCCTGAGGGCCTTCAGGCTTTGGGACCCCTTCCATGACAGCGGACACGTCACAGAATGGAGGGTCGTGGTGTGTGGGGGATGGTTCTTACCTGGGGCCCGTAGGGATGGGGGCCCCTCCCATCTAAGCACTTGATCTTTGGAAGCTGTGCTTCGACTTCTGACTTTATCAGATCTGGAAAGCGGAACTGAAAGTGTTAGTTTCTCCAGGAGAGACTACTGGAGTGGGTAGCCATTCCCTTCTTCAGGAGACCTTTCCGAGCCAGGGATCAAGCCTGGGTCTCCTGCACTGCAGGCAGACTCTTTACCATCTGAGCTACCAGGGAAGCTTCTCGGATCTTGGATTTCATTAAGCTTTGAAGTTGATCTGTGTGCCGGCATCTGAGGAAGCCCTTGATTCTCTCTGGCTGAGTTGGGGGACGTGGGGCAGGATGGCCCACTCTGCTGCCAGTGAAGAACTTTTAAGTTAAAAAAATATAAAAATATAGTAGTTTTGATGTCAGCAACACTAGACTTTTGAGTTAACGAATTTCTCTTTGTTATAAATCACTGTACTTGTCTTTCTCTGTTATAAATTGTTGTGTCCTTGCTATGTAAGAATGTAACTTTATCTAGTGCTTTCTGAGAGTGGCACTGGAAAACTTCTAGGTTAAAAGTCAAACCTAGAAGGCAGAATGTGCCTCATGGAAAATAGCTTTCCCCCTTATCTTGATGACTCAGAGCCCCCTAACTAATCCCTAATTCTTAACTGATGACTTATGACTTAGTTTCCACTGTGTAACAGACCTTCCCTCAAAAATGCATTTCCCTGTACCAGGCACCGCAGGGTGGTCAGTCAACTGTCTTTACTTAATCACCTGTAAACCATTCCCACCAATCAAATGTCTCCTAGACCCCCTTATCACATTGTTCCCTACATTCCGATCTCGTTCCCAGTTGTCTTTGATCTCTCTGCATAAAAATCCCTCTCGGTTAGTGTTCGGGGTTCGCTCCTCCCGAGGAGACTGAACCCCGGCACGCCGGCCTGGCCTAATAAACCCTCTTGCCTGATTGCATCGAATTCGAGTCACTGTGGTCTTTGGGGCGATGGTTCCCGAGAAAAGGCCGTGAGGTCTTACATAGCAACACTAGACTTTTGAGTTAACGAATTTCTCTTTGTTATAAATCACTGTACTTGTCTTTCTCTGTTATAAATTGTTGTGTCCTTGCTATGTAAGAATGTAACTTTATCTAGTGCTTTCTGAGAGTGGCACTGGAAAACTTCTAGGTTAAAAGTCAAACCTAGAAGGCAGAATGTGCCTCATGGAAAATAGCTTTCCCCCTTATCTTGATGACTCAGAGCCCCCTAACTAATCCCTAATTCTTAACTGATGACTTATGACTTAGTTTCCACTGTGTAACAGACCTTCCCTCAAAAATGCATTTCCCTGTACCAGGCACCGCAGGGTGGTCAGTCAACTGTCTTTACTTAATCACCTGTAAACCATTCCCACCAATCAAATGTCTCCTAGACCCCCTTATCACATTGTTCCCTACATTCCGATCTCGTTCCCAGTTGTCTTTGATCTCTCTGCATAAAAATCCCTCTCGGTTAGTGTTCGGGGTTCGCTCCTCCTGAGGAGACTGAACCCCGGCACGCCGGCCTGGCCTAATAAACCCTCTTGCCTGATTGCATCGAATTCGAGTCACTGTGGTCTTTGGGGCGATGGTTCCCGAGAAAAGGCTGTGAGGTCTTACACCGGCTGAGCCGACCAAGGGTGAAAGGCACTTCAGGTTGGCAGCTGCTGCTGAGGTGCTTCAGGCGTCCCCGACTCTGTGCGACCCCACAGACGGCAGCCCACCAGGCTCCTCTGCCCCTGGGATTCTCCAGGCAAGAATTCTGGAGTGGGTTGCCATTTCCTCCTCCAAGGCAGGCATGCATGCTAAATTGCTTCATTCGTGCCCGACTCTGTGCAACCCCGTGAACAGCAGCCCACCAGGCTCCTCTGTCCACAGGATTCTCCAGGCAAGAACACTGGAGTGGGGTGCCAAAACTCGAAGCCAATCACACCTCAGATGGAACGTGAGCCCACAGTCTGTGGCTCAGGAGGGAACTCAGCAGGTCACTTTGCATTTAGAAATATGCACCCTTCACAGTTAGGGTCTGCCCCAGGGGTGGAGCACGTTGACCATTGCCAGTGGCCCCAAGTACGGCCACCAGGGACCCTCCCCGGATGTCCCCTCACCCTGCGGCTAGTGCTGCTGTGCTCTCTGGAAGCCCCGGCCTCCTGCACCTGCACCACCCACATGGCCCCTAGCTGGGCTGGGAGCGCCTGGGCCTAGGGACCTGCCCCGTCCTGCATGGGGATACTTCCTTGCGTGCTCTCATCCGCCCACACCAGGTGCCCACTGGGCTTCCCCTGGCCATCCCCTCTGACGGGCAGGTTCACGTCTGGTCTCCGTTGAAGGAGGCTGCAGGATACCAGGTGGTCTGACTCAGAATCTGGCCCGTTTGGGACCCAGGCCATAGCTGTTTCGGTATCCATCTGATTCAGCATAAAGGTGGTTCTGGTTTGGCACGTAGCAGCAGCAATTCAGCAACTAATCGTTGTTGAATTAATAAATGAGTGAGTGGAACAGCCGTTTTTGCTGCTGATTTTAAAGGAACAGGGAATTTCAGTTACACTCAAGTGTTAGTCACTCAGTAGTGGTCGACTCTTTGTGACCCCATGGATTGCAGCTCACCAGGCTCCTCTGTCCATGAGATTTTTCAGTCAACGATACTGGAGTAGGTTGCCATTTCCTCCTCCAGGGGATCTTCCCGACCCAAGGATCGAACCTGGGTCTCCTGCGCTGCAGGCAGATTCTTTACCAACTGAGCTACAAGGGAAGTCCTAGTTACACTCTAAAAGCTTATTGAAATATTTCCCAGGGCCACCTGGAACCTCTGGGGGCTCTAGATACTGGGTCAGGAGCAGGTGCTGAGCCCGACGCTGTCCCCTGCTCGTCCTGGCTGGTGAGCCAGGCACTGAGCCCACCGTCTTGGCCTACTCATCTGCACGGTGTGATTGGAGCCCCTGCAGGAGGGCGAGTGGGCCGCACTGGAAGGTGCTCAGAGCAGGAGCTTGGCTTTGAGTGGGGGCTTCCCACGCGCACCCATGTGCACTCCAGAGGGGCAGCTCTTGCTTCCCCCTGCAAGACTGCTCTGGTGCTCCTGGGCACCCGCATCAGTGGAGGGGCTCCTCTGTGGCTCCCCAGAGATTTTCTGCTCAGGCTCTCATGGGATGAAGTCAGAGGGTCAGCCGGGTTGGGTTCCCTGCTGGGGCTTCTGGGACAAACCCCTTCCGCTCATTCGGGTGCTGGCAGAATTCAGTTCTGTGAGGTTGCAGGACTGACATCTCGGGTCCCTGCTGGCTGGCTGGCTGCTGGGGTGGTCCCCAGGTTCTGGAGGCTGCCCCGCCTCGGCTCTTGGCCGCCTCCCTCCGCCATCAGAGCCCATGGTCCCTCCTGCTTCCACTCTCCGCTCCCTGCCCTCTGCCTCGTCTCTCCCGCTTCTGCTCCTTCCCTGCCTTTAAGGACTCACATGGCCACACTAGGCCGACGGAGATAATCCAGGACATGCTCCCAATTTTAAAGTCGGCTGATTAGGGACCTTAATTCCATCTGTAAAGTCCCTTCCCAGTGATAGCGAGGTGAATAGTGTCTCTTCAAAGTTCAAGTCCACCAGAACTTCAGGGTGACCTCATTTGGAAATAGGATCATTGGAGCTGTAAATAGTTGAGGCCCAAGATTAGGCTGGATTAGGATGGACCCTGAGTCCAAAGACTGGTGTCCTTATGAGGAGAGGAGAAGAGACACAGAGACCTGGAGAAGGCATCTACCTGAGGATGGAGCCAGAGCTGGAGTGGCGTGTCTGCAGGCCCAGGATGCCAGAGACTACCAGGAGCCGCCAGGAGCTGGAGGGGCCAGGAAAGACAACTCCCCAGAGCCTTCGGAGGGGGCGTGGTCCTGCTGACACCTGGTACCGACTTCCTTCCGCATCTGGAATGCAAGAGAACACGTTTCTTTTGTGTTAAGACATTTTAATCCTAAAGGAAACCAACCCTGAATATTCATTGGAAGGACTGATGCCGAAGCTCCAATACTCTGGCCACCAGATGCGAAGAGTCAACTCACTGCAAAAGACCCTGATGCTGGGAAAGACTGAGGGCAGGAGAAGAAGGGGGCAGCAGAGGATGAGATGGTTGGATGGCATCACCGACTCAATGGACATGAGTCTGAGCAAACTCCGGGAGGAGGTGAAGGACAGGAAGGCCTGGCATGCTGCAGTCCATGGGGTCACAAAAAGTCGGATATGACTTAGTGACTGAGCAACAGGGAACCTCCGGTTTCTGGTGATTTGATATGTAGCCCCAGGGAGTGAGTGCAGACGGCCATGTCTAGATTAGAGCTTGAGGGGCAAACCAGAGGATGGAGACTGGAGGGGTGTCTTTTTAATGTTTAGTTTTACTTGTCTGGCTGTGCTGGTTGTCAGCTGCGGCACGTGGGATCTTCCGTCCTTGCTTTGGCAGGCAGGGTTTTTAGCTGAGGCATGGGATCCAGTGCCCTGACAAGGACTCAAACCCTGGTGACCCTCCGGTGCAGAGTGGCCCTGTGTTGGAAGCGTGGGCTCTTAGCCTCCGACCACCAGGGCAGTCCCTGGAGGGGACTACTTTTGAATCCTGCCTCTCACATTGCGCTGCAGAGTCCTTTGTATTGTAAATGCAAGGGGCTGTGGTGTGAAATGTGTGTGCTCCCCATATTTATACAGACACTGTGTCTAGGGTGCTGGTGCTGTGACAAAAGGATGTAGCTGATTGAGACAGCTCTCTAGACTTTCATTCTGTATTAGCCATCTGAGTGTTAGAAACCAGAGTTAATTAATAAGGCATATTTTTTGCCAGGGAGTAATGCAACAATGCTGTAAGATTTATTCCCCATCAGTCTGGATGAGCAAGGAGAGGCTGAGGCAGAGGGAAGGCACCAGGAAGCCTGTCAGTGGTTAAATCTGAAGGCGCCAGTGGCCCTCCACACAGAGGAGGAGGGAGGTTACTGTCAGAAACGCCGGGGACCTTTACCCAGAGGGTCGGCCCTTACTCTCTCCTCTAGATGCAAACACTTTCTCTGGATTTATCTACGTTATGTGGGGGGAAAATCAATATAAATATCCTGTAGTTAGAATATGAAGGAGACAGGAATGTTTTCCCCAAACAGGACATTAAGAGTGAGGATTTCTGAGTCATACTGCTTTATGTTAGAGGCTTCACTCAGTTAGTCCCACAGTCAGGCATCCCTTACCTGCGCCCCCTTAATTGTATGCATGGGTATGCAAATATGTATGTCAGTCCTTGGGGCCAAACACACCTGGACGTTGGGGGATAAATAAGGCCAGCTGCTGCTTCTGTGGTGTGAGGGAAAGTCGCCCAAAGTCGCTGCAGCTTAGGTGCAGTCTCTATGGGGATGCGGTGAAGCCAGGCAGCAAGCACTCCTAAATCCCAGAGGCAGTGAAGCCAGAAAGGTTTGTCTCCCTCACCTTTCTCCTCCATCAGACACTGGCGGGTCCTCACTCAGGGGCCCAGACTCCACCACCTGCAGGGGCTCCAGTCGTCGCAGCGGGGGGACCAGAGCAGGGGTGTCCAGCCCTGGGGACTAACTGCCTGGCTGAGATGTGCCGGGCAGGTCTGCTCACGTCTCCCCGGCGGCCTGGGTGCACGGTTGCCGTGGCTTCGGGGGAGGGGGCAGCTGGTCCTCCCACGCCCCTGAAGAGACGCACCGGCCTGGCCACCAGGAAGGCCTGCTGTGAGGGCGGGGATGGTCTAGCTGTCATTCTGCCTGCAGTGATCCCAGAGCAGACACAGGATCTCAGTGGATTCAGTGAATAGGTAACCCCACACTTGGGATGGACATTTTCAGGGCCAGAGGGTGGACTGTAATTGGTTGAGTTGTGTCCCCTCAAAGACATATCTGCCTGGAACCTCAGACCGTGAGCTTATTTGTAATAAGGGACTTTGCAAATGTAATTAAGGTAAGGATCTCGGGCCTTTAATCCAAAGCTGTCTTTATAAGGCAGAGGACGCAGAGCCAGATGCAGGTACAGAGACGGAAAGTCCAGTTGATAGTGGAGGCAAAGACTTGCGTGATTTGGCCACAAGCAGAAATTTCCAGGTGGCCAGCCGCTCCTGGAAGCTGGATGAGGGAAGCAAGGAGTCCCTCCTGGAGCCTTTGGAGGGACAGCGGTCGCAGCAACATGTTGATTTTGGACCCCCGGTTTCACACGAGAGCGTGAATTTCTGTTGCTTTAAGCCCCAACTTTGGGGTGTTTTATTTGGCAGCCCTAGGAAACCGAATCAGACTACCACGGAAAGCTGATCCTGCAAGAGAACGTTCGAGAAATTATATACTTCTCCCTGTGCTGTGCCTTCCCCTTCCCTGCTCCAGGCTTCTCCACCCCCTGCCTCCCTTCTCTTATTTCTAGTAAGGAGCCAAAGGCAATCACATTCTGAGGCACCTCCTGGAGGTGGGACAGGGAGAGGGGGTGGGTCTGAGAGTAGATGGGTGCGCTCAGGACCCCGCTGGGGGAGAGGGCGCTGGGGCCCAGGGGAGCTGCGGGAGGCAGATGGACAAGGGTGGGGGCGGGCAAGCATCCCCCTGCAGGGCTGAGCCGCAGGCAGCTGGCCGCGTGTCTGCAGTGGCACCGCCTGGTGGCCCTGGTCATCAGTGTGCGTACTCCACGGAGTGCTGCAAGGCTGCCTTTGCAAACAGGCATCGGGGCTTATAGCTCTGTTTAAGCCGAGTTATGTGACTAGCTGCTGATACACTGATTCGTCCTGACCTGGGGCAGGTGAGGGTGTGCTAAGCCACTTCAGTTGTGTCTGACTGTGTGCGACTCTGTGGCCTAATGTCTGCCAGGCCCCTCTATCGAGAAATAGCTGCCTTGGGTCTGGAGCTTGGGGTGGGGCTCCCCAGCCTGCAGGGATGGGGAGGGGCCTCGGAGACTTCCCCAGCAAAACCCCCTCACCCTGCCCGAGGGCCTGACGCTGAGATTTCCAGGTGTCTGCTGGACATGAGAAGTGACTTAGCAGCAGCAGCAGCTGCCTCCGGGTCTGTGCGGAGAGCCGAAGGGGAGTCTGCTCTCAAGGGGCCG
Organism: Litocranius walleri; assembly: GCA_006410535.1. Taxonomy (NCBI): domain Eukaryota; kingdom Metazoa; phylum Chordata; class Mammalia; order Artiodactyla; family Bovidae; genus Litocranius; species Litocranius walleri. The sequence goes on along the minus strand of SJYG01000250.1, from coordinate 2,663,175 downwards.
CAGACCCCGTCCTTGGGTTTAGCCTTGGGCACCTTGTGTTCCCTTCTGGAAAATCACTTTGCTTCTCTGAGTCTCCTCCTTCCACGGTGATGGGGGAGCCCCTTTCCTGGGGTTGCCATGGAGACTAATGTGATGAAGATCAAGTTCCCTGCAGGGAGCCCTCCACAGAAGGACCCTTAAGAGAGGTGAAGGAGGAGGAGGGGGAGAACACCCCTGGGGGGAGGTTCCCCTGAGAATTCCAGGCCTTGCTCCTCTGGCTCCTGGAAGCAGACAGGAAGGCCGGCCCTAGGCCTGGCGGGGCGGGGTGGCCCCAGGCCTGCGGAGGGGGGCGAGGTGGCCTGCTGGAGGCCAGCTGTGCTGTGTCCCTAGCCTGGGAGGACTGCCCTTGCCAGACACAGAGCCCCGAGACAGCTGTGACCCAATTGCCCTGAGCTGCCCGAAAGATGTTAATTTTCACAGAGCATACCTGGCCTAAGGCTGCCAGATGCTGTAATGAAAATTTATACATTTTTGCAAATTGCAGCAACCCAGCTTCCTGGTGGCAGAGGCCTCTGCCGCCTCCGTCTCCTCTCCAGGGAGCTGGGGAGTCCTGGGGCCCCTCCGTGCCTCCTCTCCCTGCGGTGGTGGGAGACTGACAGCCCCCTCTGGGCCCTCCTCTCAGCTTTCTGTGGCTGATTCTGGCCGATTGCAGAGGATGAGAGCAAATTTGTCTGCCAGGTTAAGTCCCTTTTATCTCAAGGCTCTGCTGTCTCTAAACAATTAGTGGGTTGGTCTCAGTTCTTGATGCGGGGTCGAGCCCGTCCTCTGTGGACTGAAGCTCAGCAAACGGTGCGCCGTCCCGGGGGCGGGCGTGTTTGAGGGGCGCCGTCCCGGGGGCGGGCGTGTTTGAGGGGCGCCGTCCCGGGGGCGGGCGTGTTTGAGGGGTCCCGGCTCTTGTCCTTTTGCAGCGCCTTTCTGCCATTCTGCTGTCAGGCAGCTCCCCTGTTCTCAGGACACCCCTGCGATAGGCAGAGGAGTCCTGGGTCCCCAGCTGCAGGGGGTGAGGTGCCGGGTGGGGGCGGGTAGCCAGGTGCTGGAGAAGGAGGCCACCCGGTGCCCCACTGGCCGCTCCCCAGGCCTCCGCACTGGTCTGACCCAGGAATCCCCCGCACCACCCGGAGGGCCTGGCCCCAGCGGGCTGGCCTCTTTCCTCCAGGGAGGCTCCCTCTCTGCAGCTCTGTCCCCCCAGGAGCAGGGAGGCAGCTGAGAGGGGAGCGCGCTGCCGTGGACTCAGCATTTGCCCCTCGCACGGCTGGTCGTCCTCTGGTTCCCAGACACCTGGCCAGCCCGCACATGAACGCAGGTCTCGCTGCTGCCCCTGGGGGTGCTGTAATTGGAGGTGCCCACATACAGCTCCCCAAGCTCCCAGATGATGAAGCACATGGCTCTGCCTCGCGCCCCGACGCCCAGCCGGAGGTGGCCGCCCTCCGTGTTCACACAGGCCTGGTGCTGTTCATTACGGTGTTAATGTGGACGGGAAATAGGAATTTCAAGGGTCTGATGGAATTAAGACTTTCCTGTTAGCCGGCACAACTCAGAAGGGGGTAGAAATACATCAGCCTGCATGTTTGAAGACCGGGAAGCAGGCAAGCAGGTGGCCTGGGCTAAGGGGCCTTTGAGGCATAATATAATTTACAATCCTCCTGTTTGCTGTGATGTCTCTGCTAAACATGCTTCTTCCAGGCTAATGAAGCAGGGCTCTGCTCTGACTAATCTCTCCGTTCTGATGAGAATATTCAAACGCCCTGCGTGGAAGCAGGTCAACCGGTGACTGCAACGAACAACGGAAGCAGATGTTGGGGTCTGCCCAGACCATCAGCAGCCAGGGTGCTGGGAGTGCTGGGATGCAAGGCTCTTGTGGGACTGGGGGCAGGGACCCCGCCTGACATGCCTGCTGCCCATTTTGAACCCTCTCTCGGCTGCGGAGGCCAGCCGCCCGCAGGCCCGAGTCCAGCTCATTACCTGTGTGTGTGTCTCAGGCGCTGCAGAAACAGTCAAGCCAGGAGGCTCACCACTTCACTTGGACTTCTCCTGGAGAGTTCAGTGAACACACAGGCTCCGTCACAGAGGGGTCTGATTCAGAGAGGAACTGTGAGGGAAGAAGCACAAGAGACAAGTCCGGAAGCTGCCCAGCGTGGAGACTTCCACCAGTAGTTACTGGGCATCACCACGTGTCACAGTGTGCTCTGCCTGCTGCAGAAAGTCAACAACAGTGAGGGGGGCCTGCCCATGAACCTGGTAGAGGACTCAGCGACACGGCTCCTGGGGAGCAGGGAGCCTGGGTGCAAGTGCCTGCCCAAGGGTCGGGTGGCCTGAGTGAAGCTGCCAGGCCACCGTGAACTCGCGGGAGGCCCCAGTGCTGGGCAGCCATGGCGGGCAGAGGCGGCGCGTCCCCTGCAGAGCTCTGAGCAGAAGGCCGGGCAGCCCATCGGTCAGGACCAGGGGCTTCACACTCACTGGGCCTGGCTCCAGCATTTGCTGGTTTCCTTCCTCAGTGTCTTCCTCTGCAAGGGGACAGCTGCACGTCTGTGCGCCAGGAGTGTGGGTGCTGGGAGAGCCAATATCATTAAGAGTGTCACGTGGGGAGCGTAACGCTGGTCCGCAGTGACGTGGGGAGTTGGTGTGAGGCTGGCTGCGTTTGTTTCCTGTTGCCATAGTAGCAGATCATCAAAGATTTAACAGTTGAGCACAACACCGGTTTATTATCTCAGTTTCCAAAGGTCAGAAGTCTGACGTGGCTCTGGCTAAGATAAAGTCAACTTTGCAGCAGGGCTGTGTTCCTCCCGGGGGCTCTGGGGAGAAGCCACTTTTAGGCTCATTCAGGATGTTTCCTGAATTCAGTTTCTCGTAGGGGTTGTAGGGCTGAGGCTCATTTCCTTGCTGGCTGCCGGCGGCTCATTTCCTTGCTGGCTGCCGGCTGACAGTTAAGTTTTCTCCGAGAGGCCTCTCTAGGGTCCTTGCAGGTGGGTCCCTACCTCTCAGAGCCAGCAGCAGTGCACCGAAGCCTTCTCATGCTTGACTTTGCTCTGAATTACCTTTCTGCTGCCTCTCTCTTGCTTCAGCTGAGAAAGTGCTCTGCTTTTAAGAGCTATGTGACTAGATGACCCAGGATAATCTTCCTATTTAAGATCCTCCTGGTGCGCTCAGTCATGTCCAGCTCTTTGTGACCTCATGGGCCAGCAGATTCTTTACCAGCTGAGCCACCAGGGAAGCCCAAGAATACTGGGGTGGGTAGCCTATCCCTTCTCCAGGGGATCTTTCCAACCCAGGGGTCAAACCCAGTTTCCCACATTGCAGCGGATTCTTCACCAGCTGAGGCACCAGGGGAGCCCTGACCTTTGCGTGTGTGGCAGTCTCTCGGTTGTGTCCGCCTCTTTGTGACCTCATGGGCCTCAGCCTGCCTGGCTCCTCTGTCCATGGGATTCTCCAGGCAAGAATACTGAGGTGGGTTCTCAGCCCCTCCTCCAGGGGATCCTCCCGACCCAGGGATCGCACCCACGCCTCTCTTCTGCTTTGGCTCGTGAGTTCTTTACCACTAGCGCCTCCTGGGAAGCCCAACGTCACTGCTGCTGCTGCTGCTGGGTCGCTTCAGTCGTGTCCGACTCTGCGTGACCCCATAGAGGCAGCCCATCAGGCCCCGCCATCCCTGGGATTCTCCAGGCGAGAACACTGGAGTGGCTGCCATCTCCTTCTCCAACGCATGAAAGTGAAAAGTGAAAGTGAAGTCGCTCAGTCGTGTCTGACTCTTCGCAGCCCCATAGACGGCAGCCCATCAGGCCCCGTCATCCCTGGGATTCTCCAGGCGAGAACACTGGAGCGGCTGCCATCTCCTCCACCGTCACCACTAGAACCTAATTTTCAATTTATTCATTTGTCTCTTCACTGTGGGACACGGGATCTTCGAGGCGGTGCGTGGACCTCTCTCTCCAGTGTCTGGCGGGCTCTAGCGCGCAGGCTTCGTAATTGCTGCATGGGCTTATTGCCCTGAAACCTGTGGGACCTAGATCCCAGACCACGGATTGAACTCAGGTAACCTGCATTGGAGGGCGGATTCTTAACCACTGGGCCGCCAGGGAAGTCCCGATACCTCAATTTTAAATATGCTCAGAGAGGCCCAAGGACTTGCCTGGATGCTACAGCTGTTGGATTCCTGAGATGGGGGCCAAGTTCCCCTGGTCTAGTCTGTCTCCAAAGTCAGAATTGTCGGTGGTGGTCTCGTGTTTTGTGAAGCTATCAGTACTGAGTTATAATTTTGTGTAGAAATAATAAAAGAGCCCTTGTGCTGGGTGCACCGGTGCTTTCAGAGACGGCAGAGCCCCAGGTGTGGGCTGGCAGGTGAGACCGCTGTTCAGAGATGTTTATTCCCTTGATTCTTTGCCTCCTCTTTACTCCTCGTCCTCCACTCACCCCCGCATCCGCCTGTGACATTGAGCTTGGTCGTGTGACTTGCTTTGATAGGTGGAACTTGGAGGGAAGGGCCAGCATGCCGGCTGAAGCCCAGCCCCTGCTGGGCATTGCTTGTTTCTGCCCCTCCAGAGCTTCTGTGGTCTGCTAGGGGATCATGACCCTGGGGTCTGCCTCTCTAGACGGAGACTCGACTCATGGAGCAGTCTGAGCTTGACCCCAGTGCAAGATAGAGCTGCCCAGTCACACCTCGATTTTTACTGGTGAGAAATAAATGCTTATTGCCTTGTTCCTCTGAGATGTGGTGCTTGTTTGTTACATAGAAAACCAGACAGATACAGCTGGGAAGTAAATGCTTTGCAGGCTGGAGCTGGGCTGTCTCAGGGCAGGGTGTCAAGGCTCGAGAGGAGGTAACAGAGTCATCTGCTGCAAGCTTGGGGTGCCGGACCCGTAGGTAGCGCCTGCCCTTCGGCCCTCCTGGTTCTCTTCAGGCTCTGAGCGTGCCCTGCCCCCGGGGGACTCCTGCATTCCTGTTGGTTGGTGCTGCCCGGGGAGTGATAGTGGGCATGCCCTGCCCCCGGGCTGAGGGTTCAGGGCCTGCGGTCACATCCTGACCCCCTGGAGACCCTCCCCTTCTCCAGATCGTTTCTACCCTCTGGTCTCTTTGTGAAGGGTGCTGAGATAAAGGGTGTGTGCCCAGAAGTTCTCTTTGTGGCTTCACTCATTGAGTGAACATTTACTGAGCACCTGCTTTGCTCAAGCTCTTGATGAGGGGCCCGAAGATGCAAGGCAGTCCTTGTCCTCGCAGCTCTGAGAGTCTCACGGGGGTTTGTTCAGACTCCATTCCAGGCAGGAGGTGCTGCGTGTGAAAGACAGAAGCCAAGACACCCCCAGCCCTCGGGAGGAGGTGGGACCCCCTTCAGCTGGTGTGGTGGGCCTGCTTCATGCACACGGTACCGTTTGAACTTGAGGAATATTTCCCTCATGTGTTCATTGATCCAAAAAATGTTCATTTACCATCTATTAAGTGCCAAGCAGAGTGACGGTGAGCATGCAGCTCTTTGTGGGCTGCAGGGCCTGTGGCTGCAGAGAAGGAAGAGGCAGGATGCTTCAGAAAATGGGAGCAGCATAAGAAAGGGCCTTTTCTTATCGCAGTGTAGTTGGTTTGCAGTGTTGGGTTAATGACTGCTATATGGCAAAGTGACTCTGTTATACGCACATATACGTTCTTTTTGTGTTCCTTTCCACGATGGTCTGTCACCAGATACTGAATGCAGTTCCCCGTGGCGCCCAGCAGGGCCTTGTTTATCCGCTGTATGCATGCCCGTCTGCACATGCTAGTTCCAGACGCCCGGTCCATCCCTCATCCACCCCCACCCCCTTGGCAACTGCACGTCTGTCCCCTGTGTCTGTGAGGCTGTTTCTGCTTCGTAGATAGGTTCGTCTGTGCCGTATTTTAGATTCCACATTTAAGTGATATCATATAGTATTTGAGAAAAGAATATTTTAAAAATAAGCTTTGGGGAACACTGGAGATCAAAAAATGGTTTGATCTGAGTGACGCATCATTGCAAATTAAGAGTCTCAGAGTGGTTTGTCCTTATTGCCTCTCTGTGGCTGCTAAGAATGGTAGTCGTGAAAAGGTACAGAAAGCCTATCGCAGAGAACCGTGTGAGTCAGTTCAGTTTCACTGAGACCCTCGACTGGGAAGAGAACTCGGAACGATTCTGTTCACTCTGATGAGATGTCAGTGAACTCTGTGTCAACTTCTGATCACGTTAACCTGCCAGATGGGATGTATGCTGAATAACGAAGGCCGCATGGGGTTAGAAACGCACCCATTTAGAGAAGAGTGTCAGGGTTTGGAAAATGCTCAGTAATGTGAAAGATCTGGGCGTGTAAAGTAATGATATCCAGAGTGAAGCTTTCACCATAACTCTGCATCGTGATCAGAGCCTGCCTTACTCACCTTGAAGGCACATCTGGTCTCCGTCCCGGCCAAGAGTCAGTCGACCAGCCTCCCCCGAACCTGCAGCCTGGGCTAGACTGAGATATGCTTCCCTACTTCCTTTGGGTCCTGAACCTCAGAAGGTAGAGAAATAAGTCATCTTGTAAGATTATTATAACACTGACAAGATTTATATTACATATAGAGAAGTCAATTAAGTCCGTACCTTTATATTAGACTGGAACTGAGCGAGTGTGATAATAACCTGTATAATCATCTTATTTATGAAAGCTTTTCTGCAGTTTATGTTCTTGAAGGCTTCAAAATGGTCTGTCATGTTTTATTTGTAGNCTGCCCCTCCAGAGCTTCTGTGGTCTGCTAGGGGATCATGACCCTGGGGTCTGCCTCTCTAGACGGAGACTCGACTCATGGAGCAGTCTGAGCTTGACCCCAGTGCAAGATAGAGCTGCCCAGTCACACCTCGATTTTTACTGGTGAGAAATAAATGCTTATTGCCTTGTTCCTCTGAGATGTGGTGCTTGTTTGTTACATAGAAAACCAGACAGATACAGCTGGGAAGTAAATGCTTTGCAGGCTGGAGCTGGGCTGTCTCAGGGCAGGGTGTCAAGGCTCGAGAGGAGGTAACAGAGTCATCTGCTGCAAGCTTGGGGTGCCGGACCCGTAGGTAGCGCCTGCCCTTCGGCCCTCCTGGTTCTCTTCAGGCTCTGAGCGTGCCCTGCCCCCGGGGGACTCCTGCATTCCTGTTGGTTGGTGCTGCCCGGGGAGTGATAGTGGGCATGCCCTGCCCCCGGGCTGAGGGTTCAGGGCCTGCGGTCACATCCTGACCCCCTGGAGACCCTCCCCTTCTCCAGATCGTTTCTACCCTCTGGTCTCTTTGTGAAGGGTGCTGAGATAAAGGGTGTGTGCCCAGAAGTTCTCTTTGTGGCTTCACTCATTGAGTGAACATTTACTGAGCACCTGCTTTGCTCAAGCTCTTGATGAGGGGCCCGAAGATGCAAGGCAGTCCTTGTCCTCGCAGCTCTGAGAGTCTCACGGGGGTTTGTTCAGACTCCATTCCAGGCAGGAGGTGCTGCGTGTGAAAGACAGAAGCCAAGACACCCCCAGCCCTCGGGAGGAGGTGGGACCCCCTTCAGCTGGTGTGGTGGGCCTGCTTCATGCACACGGTACCGTTTGAACTTGAGGAATATTTCCCTCATGTGTTCATTGATCCAAAAAATGTTCATTTACCATCTATTAAGTGCCAAGCAGAGTGACGGTGAGCATGCAGCTCTTTGTGGGCTGCAGGGCCTGTGGCTGCAGAGAAGGAAGAGGCAGGATGCTTCAGAAAATGGGAGCAGCATAAGAAAGGGCCTTTTCTTATCGCAGTGTAGTTGGTTTGCAGTGTTGGGTTAATGACTGCTATATGGCAAAGTGACTCTGTTATACGCACATATACGTTCTTTTTGTGTTCCTTTCCACGATGGTCTGTCACCAGATACTGAATGCAGTTCCCCGTGGCGCCCAGCAGGGCCTTGTTTATCCGCTGTATGCATGCCCGTCTGCACATGCTAGTTCCAGACGCCCGGTCCATCCCTCATCCACCCCCACCCCCTTGGCAACTGCACGTCTGTCCCCTGTGTCTGTGAGGCTGTTTCTGCTTCGTAGATAGGTTCGTCTGTGCCGTATTTTAGATTCCACATTTAAGTGATATCATATAGTATTTGAGAAAAGAATATTTTAAAAATAAGCTTTGGGGAACACTGGAGATCAAAAAATGGTTTGATCTGAGTGACGCATCATTGCAAATTAAGAGTCTCAGAGTGGTTTGTCCTTATTGCCTCTCTGTGGCTGCTAAGAATGGTAGTCGTGAAAAGGTACAGAAAGCCTATCGCAGAGAACCGTGTGAGTCAGTTCAGTTTCACTGAGACCCTCGACTGGGAAGAGAACTCGGAACGATTCTGTTCACTCTGATGAGATGTCAGTGAACTCTGTGTCAACTTCTGATCACGTTAACCTGCCAGATGGGATGTATGCTGAATAACGAAGGCCGCATGGGGTTAGAAACGCACCCATTTAGAGAAGAGTGTCAGGGTTTGGAAAATGCTCAGTAATGTGAAAGATCTGGGCGTGTAAAGTAATGATATCCAGAGTGAAGCTTTCACCATAACTCTGCATCGTGATCAGAGCCTGCCTTACTCACCTTGAAGGCACATCTGGTCTCCGTCCCGGCCAAGAGTCAGTCGACCAGCCTCCCCCGAACCTGCAGCCTGGGCTAGACTGAGATATGCTTCCCTACTTCCTTTGGGTCCTGAACCTCAGAAGGTAGAGAAATAAGTCATCTTGTAAGATTATTATAACACTGACAAGATTTATATTACATATAGAGAAGTCAATTAAGTCCGTACCTTTATATTAGACTGGAACTGAGCGAGTGTGATAATAACCTGTATAATCATCTTATTTATGAAAGCTTTTCTGCAGTTTATGTTCTTGAAGGCTTCAAAATGGTCTGTCATGTTTTATTTGTAGATATGGTTTAAATTATTTAAGGGAATTGAATTAATTTCACTTGTAAACATTGCTTAAGAATAATTATTATCTAAGTTTTGTTTCTGAAGTATGTTGAGAATTACATTTTAAGGAGTATTAATGCCCTTCTAGCCATAAAACCACTATGGACATTAAAAATCCTAGGGCAGAAGGGTTTTCTCCTGTATCATGATGATAGATTATATCAAATTTCCTAATATTGAACCATTCATTCATTTGTTAATTCAACAAATTACAAAGAATGTCTCCTATATAGACAAGATTCTTGTTATCAAGGGGCTTGATGTTCAGACACTTGTTCTCAAAGTGTAGTTCCTAGACCAGTGGCATCACTATCACCTGGAAGCTCGTTAGAAATGCAGATTTTTGGAACACTGCCCCCGACCTGCCCACAGACCCCTTGAATTAGAAACTCTGGGCTGAACACAGCCTCCTGTGGTGTAACCAGTCTCACCAGCAGATTCGGACACTCACTCAAGGGAGAGGACCACTTGCCTAGGTTTTCTCCTCCTTCTTGGGTCAATTTTACATTTCATGTGTACCTAAAAATTGCCCATTAAATCTGTATCCTCAAATATATTATCAGAGATTTGTGAATGTATTTATTAAGATTTTTTAGAAAGTCTGTTTCTGCAGGTGTTTTCTGTAGACTATACGTTAAACCATCTTTCCACACATTTCCAGCTGATTTTTGGACATTTTGAAGCAGGTTATTCCTGGGAATCCTTGTTTGGGTGGCTCCATGCAGATGTGAATTCCTTTACAGAGGTGGAGAATGACCGCAACAGCCCCTCCCACCTGATTCACATCAAAGCAGAAAGTTAAAGTGCTAGATGTGAAGAGCTGACTCACTGGAAAAGGCCCTGATGTTGGGAAAGATTGAAGGCGGGAGGAGAAGGGGACGACAGAGGAAGAGACTGTTGGATGGCATCACCGACTCAATGGACGCGAGTCTGAGCAAGCTCTGGGAGATGGTGAAGGACAGGGAGCCTGCTGCGCTGCAGTCCACAGGGTTGCGAAGAGTCAGACACGACCCAGTGGCTGAACAACAGCAGCAGATACGTTTATGCTAAACCAGGGACTCGGGCCAAGGCCTCAGCATGGCGCTTGGCACTTAGTCAGTGCTGGGTTAGGAAAAATCCGTTGACAAGACTTCACCAAAGGGGTGGGCATCTAAGGAAGGAGGAGAGCCCACAGGTCGATCCCCTTTCTTTGCTGCAAGTCATTACAAGTGTAAGCTGCAGCAGGTTGAAATGTGGCACCCAAAAGATGGGCCCAAGTCCTGACCCCCAGTGCCCGTGAGTGTGACCTTCCCGAGAAGCAGAGTCTTTGTAGGTGTGATTAATTTAAGGTCTCCTGTGAGATCATCCTGGAGTTCGAGGGGGCCCTCAGTGCAGTGACTGGTGTCCTCGGAAGGAGAGGACATCCAGACGCACAGGGAGACGTGGGTGAGGATGCAGGTGAGACTGGAGTGATGCTGCCACAGCCACTGGGCGTCAGGAGGGAGACGTGGGCCAGATTGTCCGTCAGAGCCTCCAGGAGGGGCCAGGCCTGCCTGAGGCAGGACAGAGACGGGCTCCAGGCTAGACCTTTACAGCTGGCCTCCTGTTTACAGGGGGCAGGAAAAAGGGGGCTTCAGGCTGGACACTTAAAAAGTAGCCTCCTGTTTGCATTTCCTTTAGCTAGCAGACAGGTGGGCTCCAGCTTAGGCATTTGCAATCAGCCTCCGTGTGCTTTCTGAAATGAAAGTAACAACTTAAACCGAGTACTTAGCCAGGCTTTGTCTCCTGTGGACCCCTTGAGATCACAGTCATGGCAGAGAGGGGGGTGGGGCTGAACCCTGTTTGCACAGAGGGTCAGGGGGTTGCATATTCCTTGTCCTTGGAGCAAAGGAGACCCTACACGGGTGCAGAAAGACTCCCTGGGGGTCAAAAGGCAGGCATGCCAGGCCATAATAAGTCTTGTTTCTTTCTTCCCAGTTGCCTTTGTGTTGAAATCTGTCTTGGCTGAGGGAGGTGTGCACACCTGAGGGAGGGTCCTGAGACAGATTAGCCAGGGGGTGGAAAACAGGGCAGCTGGCCAGAGGAAAGCTGCCCCCTTCAAAGCGGCTTAAGCTTCCGAAGGCGCAACTCCGCACGAGTCTCTCGCTGAGTTCACCTATTAGTCTTTCCACGTGTAATCTACTTTCCCAATAAGCGTTTTGATTTATAGTCTCATCAGAATTTTCTTGTCAGGGCAGGCAAGGACTGGGGATTTAGGATGTGGCTGCTGGTCTTCGTGGTCTAGTGGTTAGGACTCCTGGTTTCCACTCAGGCGACTAGGGTTCGGTTCCCAGTCAGGGAACTAAGGTCTTGCTTCCAGCCACTGCTCACTGCTGCTGCTTACCACGAGCGACGACTCACGGCTGCGCTTGTCCGAAACCAGGCCCAGACTTGGAGTTCAGGCTCTGGCCTCCTGAACAGTGGGGCAGTGGGGGAATTAACTTCTGTTGCTCCTCCCCGCCCCTGTTTGTTACGGCGGCCGCAGGCACTCATGTAGACGTGAGCTCACAGCCCACACGAGCTTGCAGATTGCTCCCGGGCCTGTCCCTCTGCAGGGAACCAGGCGTCCTTACCATGCTCCCCCGAAGCATCCAGGCTTCCTGCTTCATGTGCCTGGCACTGACAGTCAGAAGGCCTGGTGAGTGGATTCTTAGAGTCAGCTCTGGGGATCAGCTGGACGCTGTTCGCTTGCCCTTGAGATTTCACAATTTCTTTGTCTGTGTGTGATCTCGAGGTACCATCTCAAAATGAGCACTTCCTGGAGTTGTCATCATTCAAGATGAAAGGAAAGCGGAAAGCGGAGAATTCTGCTTCTGGGGGACCCTGACTATCAAGGGTAGCTCATCCGGCCTGGATTCAGTGACTGTCGACAACCACATCTGCTGCAGGAGCCTCCACCCTCAGCACTGGCAGACACTCTGTCTTCAGAGCTGAAAGAAGCCAGGGAATGGGCCATCTCTCCTCCCTGTCCCCAAAAGGCAGCCATACTTGCACAGCCCCGCACACGCTTACTGTCAGCATAGGGTGCTGTGAACAAGGCATCTCAACCTGCTGGGCCGTCTCTAAGGCATGCTGCGTCAATAAAATGCACCAGAATCACCGTTGCACGTTCTTCCTGTTCTCGGTGGGTGAACACAGGGCTGAGCGAGTGCTATGTGAGGACCCCAGAAGGGCAGAAAAAAACGGTGCTTTCTGCCGGGAATCCGGGACTCACTCAGGGCCTCATGGGTGACAGTTGCTTTGTTCCGGGCCCCCCGTCTTGTTGATGGCTGGGGATTTGCAGACACTGATTCCAGGCTGTGCGTTTCCCGTCTTCTCTGCTATTAGCACCACCCAGGCCTGCCTCCTCCCCGGGCTCTGCCCCAAGGTGACTGTCACCCGGCACTGGGAGGGAGGGGCTCTCCCAGCTCTGTCCTGAGCAGGAAACTGCCTTTCCTTCTGTGAAGGAAGCCTTTCTGCTTCCTCCAGGGCGGAGGGCTCCCTCCCGGGCTGTGCCCATGTGGGCGGTGCCCTGCACCCTTCATGTCCAGCCAGGTGGGTGCTCACCCCTGCTCCTGGCTGGGCTCCTTGCACCTCCCAGGCCCCAGTCTCCAGGGCAGAAATCCAGGTTGGAGCTGCTTGCTCCTGCCTCTCTCAGCCCCCAACTTTTGAAATAAAAGATCCGGTGGCCTTGGGACTTCCCTGATGGGTCACTGGCTAATGCTCCCAATGCAACGCAGGGGGCACGGTTTTGACCCTGATCCAGGAGCTAAGATCCTGTGTGCTACATGGCACAGCATTAGAAAAAAACGTCTGGTGGTCTTGTCCTCTGGGCGACAGAGGAGGAGATGGTTGAATGGCATCGTTGACTCAATGGACATGAGTTTGAGCAAGCTCCAGGAGATACTGAAGGACAGGGAAGCCTGGTGTGCTGCTGATCCTGGGATCACAAAGAGTCAACACGACTGAGCGACGAAACAACAGAAAGAGCTTGTGCTCTTGGGGGAGTCCGGCAACCTGCCTGCTGCCCACTCGCTCAACTTTACGAGCTGCTGGGACATAGAGCTCAGGTATCTGGGGGCAAGTATGGCTGCCTTTTGGGGACAGGGAGGAGAGATGGCCCATTCCCTGGCTTCTTTCAGCTCTGTGTCTGCCAGTGGAGAACGTTGCAATAAACCAGCCCCCAAACCCAGCAAGTCTCTGCGGTCAGCAATCTGCCGTTGTTTCACGAGGCTGGCGATTTCTCAACCAAACAATCACAATTTCGGCGCAAGTTCCTGGCCACGTGTAGACCCTCTGTGCCTCTGTATTTCCAGTGGAGGACGCTTTACAAGGATACTCCAGCGATCAGCTCTCCGAACGAGAAACAGCAAACCTGCCGCAGAGCCAGCCAGAAGGAAGGAGCTGATAATGAGATACTTACCCAAATTGTTTGGCTCCCGCCCGGGGGAGTCAGAAACTTTGAGTGCAGATTGAAGGACATTGGAATAGCGGGAATAGGAGAATCACAGCTCCTGGCATTCTGAGTTTAGCTGATGCTCCAAGTTGCAGCTTTGTGGGATTTCTCTTCTGATATTTGCGGTACTTAATGCCGTTCATGAAAGTCTGTTTAAATTGGAAATTGGAGAAGAAAATGGCAATCCACTCCAATATTCTTGCCTTAAAAATTCCATGGACAGAGGATAGTCTATGGGGTCACAAGGAGTCGAACATGACTGAGTGACTGGGCACCGGTTGGAAATGGGTTTCATCTTAAGATACCTATTTTTGTAAGAATCCATTTCTAACTTACTCCCAGTGAAATGCCGTTTCCTCTTGAACCAGGGGAGGCCTGTTGCCGCCTCTGTGCTCTTGTTCGTTAGCCGTGAATCGCTGTGCACCAGTGAGCTGTGACGCTCCCCATTCCCGCTCTTCCCGGGCCCTTCCATCTGCACGCAAAGTTTCTGACTCCCCCCAGGCGCGAGCTGAGCGATTGGGTAAGTATCTCATTATCAGCGCCTTCCTTCTGGCGGGCTCTGTGGCAGATTTGTTGTTTTTCGTGCCAGCCTCCGAAGCTCTATTTCCTGTCACATAGGACATCTCACTGGCAAGTTTAACACCCCGACAAACCTCCTAATGCCCTGAAACCCCGAATCCTCTCCTTCTCCAGACACCATGGCTTCGGCTGAGATCTCTGGAGAAATTGAACACGGGCAGACGAGTTGTTCTACAGATGCTTTAAGCTTTCCCCCTAATGCGATGTGTTAGGTCTGTTATGATATCTGTTTCATGGCATTCAGCTTCTTGTCAAAATGTGATAAACAACAGAATGAAGGGTTGGACTGCTTCATTCTCGTGCAGCCTCTCTTACGTCTCCCTGCGGTTACTGAGCTGAAACGTGACAACTGGAGAGCCCTTTGGCGGCTGATGTACACAGCTGAGCCCGAGCAGGGGTGCCTGTGCTTCTGACTTTCCCCCTGGGCTCCATCAGGGAGCGCTTCGCCTGATGGCTAGGTGCTTCAGCTACCTGCCGTCCTGACTGCATCTGCCTGCTTCCCCAGCTGACCCCGAGCTCCACATCATGCCTCTCGATCTACCCCTGCTCCCTGCTATTGTCCAGCTGCTGTTGTGGGCTCTATCAGCTTTTTCTTTTCTTAATTAAGAACTTCGGCTATTATTTTCTTTGGCTGTGTGGGGCCTATTCTAGTTGCATGCGGGCTGAGTGGTTGTGGCATGCTGGGTCTTTAGTTGTGGCCTGCAGACTCCTAGCTGCCACGTGTGATACCTGGCTCTCTGACTGGGGATTGAACCCTGGCCCCCTGCTCAGTCTTAGCCACTGGGCCACCAGGGAAGTCCCACTCTCAGCTCGTTGTATTCTCCAGTCCTGAGCGACCATCTTGTTCTGTTTCTGCATTTCAGATTTATTTGACATCGCTGCCTTAGCTATTTTTCACTGTATTTTTTAAACCGATTTATTTACATATTAAATTATTCACATTGACTTGAAACAGCCATGAAATACTTTCGTAGCCAAAAGTAACGTCATCAAGATTTTTCAGGTCTGCTTTTTGAGTCTGCATTTCGACCTCTCCTGACGCTGGTAGAATGCCTGTATGTTTATCCTCTGCAGAACTGAGTGCTGAGTGGGTGCCGGGTGAATCTGTGCTGAGATCGCCTTGGATCTATTCTGATCCGATTGCCGGGAACATTTAACAAAGTTAGTTCAAAAATAATATTCTCATTGTTTTTGCCCTCTTCTTTATACCGTGTCCCTTTTTATCAGGAATTTCTAGATGTAATTTTTTTTGACACTTGGGTATCCTTCTTCCCCTGGAAATTGGTGTTGACATTTTTCTATAAAGACTTTGAACTCTGATGCTCTTTCTATGAAACTCAATTGAAGTCTTCAGAAAACTCACTCATTTTTCTTTTGGCTTATAGGGTGGAGACTCAGTGGTGAGCTTACCATTGACTCCATGGAAAGCAGACATTTGAGAAGTCAGGGTTGGAAGATTCTTAACGCAGCCCTTTGCTGAACCTCAGTAAGGAGAAGACTTCTTATTTCTGGCTCTACGACTTTGAAGTGGCTTCTTAAATACACTCATGTAGTGCTAATGAGGACAATTTGCAGATGGTGTAACAGCGTGAGAGATTCTGGTCACTTGCCTTAAAGAGAGGCTTTTTCAAGGATATTGTTACCAGGGGTGCTTGGGAGGAGGTCATGTTAATGCAGAGATCATTTTAAGATAAAGGTTGCCACAGGATGTGGGAGGTACTTAATGAAGGGCTTTGTCCTGAAACTTGCATAGTGATTCCCCGGGCTTTTAGGTGAAGCTTGTCTCTGCTGAATGCGTGATTCCTGAGGAAGGAGAGTTCCCTGGGCACAGCTGGAGTGTGGACAGATGGGTGCTCCCCAATAACTGTCTTAATGTTGGTTTCAGGAGAGATGCCTGTCACTCTGCAGCCCTGGAATGGGTTAAACTGCGTCCCTGCAAAAGATGTGTTGGGGGCTGGACTCAGGTTCAGGGGGTGAGGACTCCGGGGAGCAGGTGCTGGCTGGGTCCTCACCGCCTGCCCTGGCCTCCCACTCTGCACCCTGCTGGCCCTGTATCGTGGTCCTCCAGGTGGGCTACCCACGTCTGCAAAGTGTGCAACACCGGCCACCAGGTGTGGGCAGGAAACACGGAACTTCTGTCAAAACTCACCTTCAGTCTGAAGAGATCCCATTGTGTGTTGGTTCATCGTGCTCATTTGATGAAGGTGGGGATGGCCATAGACACATCATGTACATTTCAGGCTTCCCAGAGGGCGCTGGTGGTGAAGAGTCCGCCTGAATGCAGGAGACACAAGAGATGTGGATTCGATCCCTGGGTCAGGAAGGTCCCTGGAGGAGGAAATGGCAACCCCTCCAGTGTTCCTGCCTGGAGAATCCCATAGACAGAGGAGCCTGAAGGGCTGCAGTCCACGGGGTCGCAGAGAGTTGGACACGCCTGAGCCACTGAGCGCACGTGCATTTCAGTAGCCGGGGGTCCCAGCAGGTAGAGGCAGGCTCAGTGTTGGGGTGGCCTGACTGGGGAGTCTTGAGCAGAGGCCATGCTGGGTCCCCTTAGGAGCTGTGACCACGGGCCCACCCTCTGGGTCCTGTAGGGACTGGACACTGGGAGCCCTGGCCGACTCTGGGGAGAGGCAGGGGCTGGGGGCCGGTAGTTTTCCCTTGGGCCCCTTCCTTTCCTTCTGTGAGGTTACATCGGTGGCTTATCCCCCACTTGAGGGCCCTGATTCTCTCCAGGCTGCCTCTTATGCTGGACTCTGCCCTCTGGGCTCAGGGTCTCTTCCCCTCTTCTCTTCGGGCCTAGAGGTGGTGACCACGTCTCAGCAACCGGCCCCAGGTCACTGTGATGTCCCAGGGGTTCTTCTACACTGCCCACCTCATCCTTGTGGATAGTCCCCCTACTAAACTCCTGCTGAATTGTGCTAATTGTGTGAGCTGTATGCTTCTTGTCAGGACCCTGTGACAGAGGGGCCCTCAAGATCGTGTGGTCAGGGTGCGGGGGACACCCCAGGGCTGTTCAGAGAGGAGCAGGTCAGGTGGAGAACACTCCAGCCCCTGGCACCCCCAGGGAGGGGCTGGCCTTCCTCTCTCTCCTGTCTAGCGTCTTCCAGGCTTCCTGAGGGCCTAATCCAGTGGGAGTCAGAACATGAGGGGCTGTTGATACTGGCTGTTCTGGACAGCGTTCTGGGTACGGAGCCTGGAGAGGGGCAGACGCAGGTCTGGAGGACGCAGCAATTGCACTCAGCATATTTTGCCTTCACTTGGTCACTGGCGTACATAATAAAGAAATAGCCATGCATGTATTAGGGTGCTCATTTCTCTCTTCGAGGATGTGAGTGAACCGTTCAAACATTTTGGGAGCCATAGATTTGGAAGATGATTTACAAATACTTAGATCTCAGGGTGGCGTGTTGATAAATTATGAGTAGTTGAAGGTTGTTTGGTGAAGACGTTTGACAGCACAGAGTGGATGCTGTAGGATGAGATGCGAAGGGCAGGAGAGCCCCTACTGTCCGTCAGCAGCCGGCACCGCTGAGCCCGGGATGCGTGCTCTAGAGGGGCTTGGCTGGGACAATCCAAGTCGGGGAGAGATGGGGGCGTGGAGCCAGTGGGTGGCACTGGGGGCGGGGAGAAGTGGGTGCATTCTTGGTTCATTCTGACTGTGCAACCTGCAGATTTTGCTGCTGGATGGGAGTGATGTGTGAGGAATGAGGGGAGTCCGAAGGGACTCAGAGGCGTGTCCTGGCCCCAGAGGAGCTGCCGCTAATGGCAAGCAGGGGTCTACGGGGCGGCCGGGGTGAATGCAGAGCTCGGGTTTGGGATGCGTTGGGACATGGCAGACACTCCTGAGGTTCTGTGGCTGCAGCAGCGCCCGCCCTCCTGGCACCCACACCCTCTGCTGGGGGACTGTGCAGCTCCTTCCGTAAAGAGGCGGAGGCTGTCTCCCCAACCCTCCAGTCTGGCTGGTTCTGAGCCTTGCTTTTGTCAACAGAATGTAGAAATGATGCTGTGTGGCTTCTGAACCCTCACGAAACATCCAAGCTTCTGCTTTCTTGATGGCCATGAAGAGCCCAGTGTAGCCCATGCGGGGGGTGGGGGCAGTCAGAGACCGCGTGGAGCGGAGGGGAGCTGGCCTCTTGGGGCCCCATCAGCAAGCACCCAGTGCCCACATTGTGAGCTGGGCCATCTTAGGGCGTCTGGTCCTCTTCCGGCTGCTGGAGGTCAGCCTCTGCGGGAGTGACCCCAGCAAGGGGTCCCCAGGGACCTGCCTGGTCTGTCCAGACACCCAGCGCCCTCCCCACCCAGTCATTTCACGCCCTCCCGTCCTGCCTCATGTCGCCCGACACACACTTGTTCAATGTGCCACGTGTCCCTCCTTCCTCTTGTGCTTGCTACACATGGGCTCCTGAGGCGGTCTATTCTGTTGCTGCTAGGGGTGCTGAGCCCCCAGAGCTGGGAGCAGAGCCTGACAGTCTGAGCTCCGCAGCCTTGGGCTGAGGGGCTGGATATGTGAGGGGTGAATGAATGAAGCGGGGAGCGTGTCAGCGGACCAGCAAGCTCCTCGGGTGCAGAGGAGCCAGCAGAGGCTCAGGCTCAGGGCCTCCCCGACGCACATGCACCCCCACATCCACCCACTGCTTCTCGCCTTCATCACTTGACACTTGCTCCCAGCTTAAGGTCGTGTCTTCTCGGTACTTGGCACTTAGTAGGCACTTGATACGTAGTCACTGAATGAAGAGATAAAGGAAAGGCCCACTTATAAACTCAGTGTTCAGAAGGGCTTGTCTTCTGTGCAAATTGCTGATCCAAATCTGCCATTTCTCACATCCATTCCAGAAAACAAACAAAAAACAAAACCAAATGTCCGCTAGCGAAAGCACTTAGAGCAATTTTATCCCGCAGGAAAGTGAGCCACTTAGGGAAAGCTTTGCACTGACACCTCTCAAGATTGTAAAAGTTAAAGTTTAAACTTTTGCTAAATTGTCTGCAGTTTAATTATGCTGCCTCTCTTTGGCAGGAAACGCTTTAGTCAGGGGCAATTTAACTTTTATCAATACATTCTCTATTGATTTTGGAGCAGCAATTCCAGACAGACAGTGTGATTATCAGAGATCTGTCTTTGCAGGGAGGAAGCTAGGCTCCCGATCATGTAGGTTGAAATTCAGGTTCAGAGGCAAGATGGAGAAGAACTGGAAGAGGGGACTGTGGGGCGCCCAGAGCTACCAGTCCGGGGAGGGGACTGGTGTAGTTGGAGGGTAACTTGTGGCCCTCGTCAAGCAAGCCTCGCCAGAATCACCGAGGCTCTTTCCACCACAGGGGACCAGCTCTCCCTGAGAGGGCAGCGTGAGCGTGTCTGTGCCCGGGTGTGTGCAGTTCACCCCGGTTGCAGCAGTCAGGACAGGTGAGGTGATGGACGCTGCAGAAACAAACAGCCTTGACCCTCGGTGTCCAAGTGACAGATATGCCCTTGTTATGCTCCATGTTTATCTTACACAGCCCAGGGCTCTTTGCTGGGTAGCCACTTGGGGATCCGGGGTGATGGGGCTCCCCTGGCCTTGGACACTGTGATCTCAACACAGACCTCAGGAGTCGTCCTGACACAGAAGAACATGGCAAGTCCTGTGCCAGCTCTTATGTTTTCTGTCCAGAATCGGTTCTGTTGACTGGAATTAAAACGCACAATGTGAGGGCTGTGAGTTAAGCTTTCTTGGGGGCAACATGAGGACGATGGCCTGGGAGACAGCAGCGCGGGTGGCTCTGAGAGACTGCTCCCAAGACTGGTGGGGGAGGCCGGTCTACGTGTGACTTTGGTGGAGGCGCAGTTCATGCAGTCAAGCACCTGTTCTTGCAGAAGGCTGTGTTAGTCTCACGAGGGTCACTGCTCGCCACGAGGAGCAGACGTCATCACGGAGGAGTTCAGTGCTTTTCTCCATTTGAGGAGATGCAAAGTGGACTCATAAAATCTCCTGGAAGTAGCTCTCTGTCTGCAGCAGTGCCCGCCAGCTTCTCCAGAGCGTGGGGGGCTTCTGGACTCCACCCCAAGCTCCTTTCGGGGGGTGTTGATGGTCAGCAGCTGCAGTGGCTCGAGATTTGATCCTGGTGGAAGCAGATGCCAAGCGCCAGCCTGTAGTGACCGTGCCCCCTCTCGTCACGACTGAAGCCAGTCATGACCTGTCTGAGCTCTCTGTCAGGTAGAGGGAGGCTCCTAGGCGGAAGTGAAGGGAACTGGAGACCTTGGCGAGTGTGGCTAGACACAGGCCTGGTGTGGTTGTGGGAAGCCTGGCTGGGGCCCGGGGTCCCTCTGGGTCAAGGAAGCCAGGAACTTAGCTAAGGGGG
>SJYG01000250.1:2625465-2642322 GCA_006410535.1 Litocranius walleri | reverse complement strand
GGTGGGTCCATGTGCTGGGGGGCGGGGGGTGGGGCGGGGTGACAGGAGTGGTGTCAGGCTTCCGAACAGTGGAGCGGCTTGTGTGCCAGCTGCAGACCCCAGGGTGGAGGCCCAGGGCCCTCAGGATTGACCGTCTTCCTCCATCTACTCGGCCCTGGTCCATCCAAGCACTGATGTCCATGTGCTGCTCACGGAGATCCAGGAGCAGGTGAAACCTTCTGGAAAGTGTCATGGATCAGAGCAGGGCTTGGGAACGCCCTGGCCCAGCCCAGAGACACAGGGAGGAGGTGCTGGAGAGGGCTCTGCAGGGGCCATTGCTCCCGCTGGACCCCAGGACCCCCGTGCCAACCAGTGGTGCGATTCAAGCTCCCGGAGGGAGAGCTCCTTCTGCAGGTCAGCATCCCTGTGACCCCAGGACTCTGTCCAGCTGTCCTGACTTGGTTCACGGGGGAGTTCCGCTTTGGAGCTGGCGGGACAGGTATGCAGGGCCTGGATGCCCTGGAGGCCGCATGAAGGCCCTAGAGAGGGAAAGGGTGGGGTTGCCTGGTTCCCCTTGAGCTTAATCTGCGGAAGGAGCAGGCCCTGGAGACAGAAGCGTGCCTGCCCAGGTGCCCCTGCTCTGGGGACCCTCCACAGCAGCACAGCAAGCCTGGCTCAGACCCTGGGACCGAGATGCTTGCTTGCCAAGGAGGGCCGTGTAGACCAGTACCCGTGGACCTCGGCTCGGGGGAGCTCAAGGCCAGCTGAGAAGTGTGCCTTTAGTTACCAATCTTTCTCCAGGGTTTTGTCTTCTGTCCTAGCATGTGGTTCCCTGGGCCTGTTTTTAAGAATCATTGTTGCATTTTAAGGGCATGAATTATTATTAAGAGGTCTCACATACTTTGTAAAGCATGTTGACATGTAACTGCAATGGAAAAGGCTGTGAGGAAAGAGGTTGGTGAGGAAGGGAGGCCTTTGGGGGGAAGGTAGATGAGTCCGCCCACATTAACAGGACTGTCTGGTGTCTGCCTGCCTCTCTGGAAGTGTGATGGGATTCCCCAGCCTCGTCCTTCCTCATGTTGCTGGGGTTGCAGGCCCTTGGGGAGGGCCTGGGCCTTCCATTAGCGTTGCATCCCAGGTAGCAGGCATCTTTTAGTCTGGGTCCAGGGGTGGAGCTGCCTGGAGGGTCCTCTCTGGCTGTTGTGGTGCTTGGAGGCCTCACCTGCCTGGGCGCGGGGAGGTGGCCAGCCTTGACCTGGTGAGCCCTTCTCAGCCATCAGGGGCTATGCGCTGGGATCACCCACGGAGCTTCTGAAGTGTCCTGTGCTTGGGCCTGCCCCAGACCCAGTCAATTAATCAGAACCTCCAGGGATAGTGCCCTGAATCGGGAGTCTAAACCGATTCTGATGCTAGCCTGGAGCACCACCAGGGGATTCCAGCGCTCAGCTGGAGGAGAACCACCAGGCCAGCCGAGCTGGAGGGTGATGGGTCTGCCTCCCTCCCCTCCCGTGGGGTGTTTGGAGCACGCCAACACTGGGTGTGCCGTCATCGATCTCCCATCCCATGGGGAGAAGCCGCATTTTGTCCAGGGGCCTGGCGGGACCGTGTGCTCTCCCGGGGCCTCGGCCTGCAGTGGCCTGAAGCAGGACCTCAGTTCCCTGACCGGAGAGTGAAGCCAGGCTGCGGCAGTGAGAGCACTGAATCCCAGCCTCCAGACCACCCGTGGCGAGGCCCTGACCCGGCGGCTTTGTAGAAATGAGTCTCCACAAAAAAACGGGAAGGAGTGAGACGAGTAAAGTGAAGAGGCACGCACGGGCGGACTCAGAGGCTCAGCCTCGCGGCTGCTTGCATCACTCACATGGGGCATTTCTGACGGGTGTCCCCTGGCCAGTCGCCGCGCTTTCCTGCTTCTGAGTGGTTATTTGGTATGTCTCAGGGTCCTCCTGTGTGCAAGCGCATCTCTTAGCCAAGATGGGTTCCGCTGCAGAGGCCTCTGGGTGGGTTGACCTCGCCTGCTGTGGGGTGCCCCCCATCCCTTTGAGACTCCAGGCGGCGTTTCTGCGCATGTGTATGGGGACAGTCTCCTTGGCCTTGAGACTGAGGAAGATGTGGTCTCTTTATCTTGCCTCTGGGCAGATTCAGCTCCTCTCTGCTCCTGCTGTTCTTTTATCTTGGCGTAGCTGCCCACAGGGGACAGACGCAGCTGCTCAGCCTGAGTCCAGCTATCTCCTGCCTCACCCTGCTTCCCCAGGCTTTCCAGAGAAAAGTGGGCCTGTGCCATCTGGGGGTGGTGGGTGCCACTCTGATCCCTTCTGAGGTTGGCGGGGTGTCTGCCTCCGTGCCACAGCCATCCAGTCTTCGCACAAATCTTGCTTTGGGTCGGTTGAAGCCTTGCTGACCAGCAGTCTGACTTCTACATTCAAGATGCTGCGTCACAACCAGTGACCTGGCGGTGGACGAGTTTCAGAGTCACCCTGATGACCCGGTGGACTCTTCGCTGAGTGATATTGCTGGTAGGGCTCCGGGGTCTTCAAAAGCAGTGACTCGAAGGCCTTGTTAGGACAGGCTATTGTCTTCTTAAATGAATGCAGAGCTGCTAACAGCTGGCTTACATTGGTGGGGTGGGTAGGTGAGGAGCTGTGACTGGGCCCCTCTTATCGGAAGCTCTTTTCTCTGCAGTCATCCTGGGACACCTGTTCCAGGGCAGAGCATAGAGCCAACCCAGATGCCCGCCAGAACTGCCCCCCTTTGACGTGGGCCTTGAATGTTATGGCTTGAAGAACAAAAAAGAATGAAAACAAAAGCAAAACAAAACCCCTAGGAAAGCAAATAAGAAGGTCTTAGGAACTTCCCTGAAATGCAAACAGCGGAGGTCGGATTCCCCCAGGAACTAATTAAGGAGGCCTGTTTAAGTGCAAGGCAGGGTTCTGACAATCTTCCCCAGACTGGCCTAGGGCTGCCAACTGGCCTTCTAAACGGCTTTGTCTCCCTTTCTGACTAATTGCTGTTTAGGCTAAGTGTTGTCAGATAAACGCTTTCTTATTCAAACAGCCAGCCAGCTCCCTGAGCTCCAGAGGCCTGCTCACCTTGGGCTTGGGAGCTGCTTGGGTTTTGTTTTCCCATCTCTGCTTGGGCAATTTAACAACTGCTGCTTGAGAGATGCTAAATTAATTAAAGAGGTAATGGTGATGCGGAACAGGGCTGAACTCGGAAAATCAACTCTTAATTGAAAAATGAAATGCGCCGTCCCAGCATCAGAGGTTAGATGTGGAGTGCTGATCTTTCCTTGGCATAATGTGTGGCGCTGCAGATGTCAGCTAGCCCGCAGAGCCTGTGGCAGCTCTGGAGTGGGGGCGACCAGTGGGCAGAGCACCCTCCTCCCTGGATGCTGAGCAGCCCCTACAGCTGGGCTCCAAGCGGGAGGCTGAAGGTCCCAGAACACGCCACCCCCACACAGGCCACTTAGGCATCAAGATGATTTTGAGCTGAAGGTAGCTGAGAAGCAGATACTGTGCTCTGTTATTTGCCTAAATAGTTCCAGAGAAACATCTACTTCTGCTTTATTGACTACGTCAAAGCCTTTGACTGGGTGGATCACAACAAACTGTGGAAAATTTTTCAAGAGATGGGAATACCAGACCACCTGACCTGCCTCCTGAGAAATCTGTATGCAGGTCAAGAAGCAACAGTTAGAACTGGACATGGAACAACAGACTGGTTCCAAATCAGGAAAGGAGTACGTCAAGGCTGTATATGGTCACCCTGCTTATTTAACTTATTTGCAGAGTACATCATGTGAAATGCCAGACTGGATGAAGCACAAGCTGGAATCAAGAGTGCTGGTAGAAATATAAATTACTTCACATACTCAGATGTTACCACCCTGTGGCAGAAAGCAAAGAAGAACAAAAGATGCGCTTGATGAAAGTGAAAGAGGAGAGTGAAAAAGCTGGCTTAAAATTCAGCATTCAGAAAACTAAGATCATGGCATCTGGTCCCATCACTTCATGGCAAATAGATGGGGAAACAGTGGAAACAGTGACAGACTATTTTGGAGGCTCCAAAATCACTGCAGATGGTGACTGCAGCCATGAAGTTAAAAGATGCTTGCTCCTTGGAAGAAAAGCTATAATCAAACTAAACAGCACATTAAAAAAACAGAGGTATTACTTTGCTAACAAAGGTCTGTCTAGTCAAAGCTATGGTTTTCCCAGTAGTCATGTATGGATGTGAGAGTCAGACTATAAAGAAAGCTGAGCACCAAAGAATTGATGCTTTGATCTGTGGTGTTGGAGAGTCCCTTGGACTACAAGGCGGTCCAACCTAAAGGAAATCGGTCCTGAATGCTCATTGGAAGGACTGATGCTGAAGCTGAATCTCCGATACTTTGGCCACCTGATGTGAAGAACTGACTCTTTGGAAAAGACCTGATGCTGGGAAAGATTGAAGGCAGAAGGAAAAGGGGACGACAGAAGATGAGATGGTTGGATGATATCACTGACTCGATGGACACGAGTTTGAGCAAGCTCCAAGAATTGGTGTTGGACAGGGAAGCCTGGCGTGCTGCAGTCCATGGAGTCGCAAAGAGTTGGACACGACTGAGCGATTGAATGGATTTGCCTAAAAACAGGACATCAATCTGTAAAAGTGTCCCCTTTCTCTCTCCATGGAGGACCAAAGTTAATGACTGGAGAAAACTAGATCCTTATCGGCCCAGAGGACTCTGCGTAAGGTTGACTTTAAAAATGCACTTCTTGAGAGTTGTGGGTCAAGTTTTACTGGGGGCAAAACGAGGACTTCAGCCCAGGAGACAGCTCTTCAGGGAGTTCTAAGAGCCTGCTCCAAAGAGGTAGGAGGGAAGGACAGTATATATGCGATTATGACGATGGGGGCGTTCACGCGATCAGCACATTGACTTGTAGAAAGTTCCTGTTACAAACAAGAAGCAATCATCGCCAAGAGGGATTTTAGTGCTTTTCCAGATGTGAGAAGCTCCAAGAATTGGGCTCCTACATAAACTCCTGAGAATATCTCACTATCTGGCAGACTGTCATGTTGCTGCTGCTGCTGCTAAGTCGCTTCAGTCGTGTCTGACTCTGTGGGACCCCATAGACCTCATTTCTGCTTTCCGCCCACAGCTCCTTTCGGGGTGTTGAGGGTCAGCAGCTGCAGCAGCACCCAATTTAGCCCTTATGGAGGTAGATGGCGAGCACCCATGGCAAGTGCAACCTGAAGCTGGCGCTGACAAGTCTTGCTCGCCGGGCTCGTCTCCCCGTAGCTTCCCCGGGTTGTATTTGCCTCCCCACAGTTTGCCCTGGAGACTCAGGGTCCTCCTCCTTTGTCCTGCCACTTCTCCCTACATTTGCTGTTTTTTTGTTAAGAGTTCCAAGCACCCCTCTAGGTTACCTGGCACTGATGCCCCGTGTTTGAGAGATGCATGAGCAGTGAATTTGTTAGTTTCTTATTAATCTTTGGTCCATGAAATTTGCAAGGCCCCAGACAGTGAAGCAAAGGTGGGTAGAAGAATATTCCCATCCTCCCACCCCCGTGAAAGCTCAGAGAGCATAGAGCTGCTCTCTGCTCTGGAGGAATGCAGGAAACACCCCTTCCCCAGTGGGGAACTCAGGGTACATCTGTTTCAAGAAGGGAGACCCCTTCCAAGGCCAGAGAGTGGGCTCTTCTCTAACACTCAGAAGTGAAGTGTCCAAGGAGACACACAGCTGGCAAAGCAAGAGAGTCTGTTGGGAAGGGGTGCCAGGCCAGAGGGCAGCAGGAGGGTCAGGGAGCCCGGGAGGACTGCTCTGCCCTGAGGCTTGCAGTCGCGGGTTTATGGTGACGGGGTGAGCTTCCAGGTTGCTTCTGGCCAGTCATCTTGTGTGGCCCATATTTGGTTTGAATCAGAGTCCTTCCCAGTGGCAGGAGTATTGACTAAAAAAAAAAAAAAAAAAAAAATAGTCACAAGCTAAAAGTTGAGAGTTGTTTTATTTGGCAGAAATTTTTAGGACTTCCAGCTGGGGAGGCAGCATCTCAAGGAGCCCCGGAAGAACTGCTCTGAGGAGGTGAGGAGGGGAGCCAGGCTCTATAGAAGCTCTGTGACAAAGGGCAGGTGTCTGAACATCAGAAGACTATTGCTAATTAAAGAAAACCAGATATCCCGATTTAAGGAATGTCGTGCTTTTCTATGAAAGGGAAGAGGCAGGAGTCTGGGCCCCTGACATCCTTCCTCTCATACGCACCTCAGCTGTCCAGGGCCAGGCTCCTGTGTTTTCACACCCTCAGCTCTTCGGGGCTCACCACGGGTGTGGCTGCAGGCTGGCGGCCACCAGACTGCAGGGTTCTTTCCTTCCTGAGTTTCTGCAGGGCTCACTGGCTCACTGCTGGCAGTGGCTGTGGTTGCGGAGGCCTGTGACATCCTTTGTTTACTGATACAGCAGGAAGTGTTCCGCTTCCCACGCACGTCTCTCAGCCAGGAGGCCCCATGTGGAGGACTCGGGGGGCTGTTGGGACACGCGATGGCTGGCGTGTCCCCGCGATGGCTGGCATGTCCCGCAATGGCTGGCGTGTCCCGTGATGGCTGGCGTGTCCCGCGATGGCTGGCATGTCCCGCAATGGCTGGCGTGTCCCCGTGATGGCTGGCGTGTCCCGTGATGGCTGGCGTTTCCCCGCGATGGCTGGTGTGGCCAGCGATGGCTGGCATGGCCCCAGGATGGCTGGCATGTCCCACGATGGCTGACGTGGCCCCGCGATGGCTGGCGTGTCCCGCGATGGCTGGCATGTCCCGCGATGGCTGACGTGGCCCTGCGATGGCTGGCGTGTCCCGCGATGGCTGGCATGTCCCGCGATGGCTGGCATGTCCCTGTGATGGCTGGCATGTCCCGCGATGGCTGGCATGTCCCGCGATGGCTGGCATGGCCCCTGGATGGCTGGCGTGTCCCGCGATGGCTGGCGTGTCCCTGTGATGGCTGGCGTGTCCCGCGATGGCTGGCGTGTCCCTGTGATGGCTGGCATGTCCCGCGATGGCTGGCATGTCCCGCGATGGCTGGCATGGCCCCTGGATGGCTGGCGTGTCCTGCGATGGCTGGCGTGTCCCTGTGATGGCTGGCGTGTCCCGCGATGGCTGGCGTGTCCCTGTGATGGCTGGCGTGTCCCGCGATGGCTGGCGTGTACCGCGATGGCTGGCATGGCCCCTGGATGGCTGGCGTGTCCTGTGATGGCTGGCGTGTTCCACGATGGCTGGCATGGCCCCTGGATGGCTGGCATGGCCCCTGGATGGCTGGCGTGTCCCGCGATGGCTGGCGTGTCCCTGTGATGGCTGGCGTGTCCCGCGATGGCTGGCGTGTCCCGTGATGGCTGGCGTGTCCCGCAATGGCTGGCATGTCCCTGTGATGGCTGGCATGTCCCGCGATGGCTGGCGTGTCCCTGTGATGGCTGGCATGTCCCGCAATGGCTGGCGTGTCCCGTGATGGCTGGCGTGTCCCGCGATGGCTGGCGTGTCCCGCGATGGCTGGCATGGCCCCTGGATGGCTGGCATGTCCCGTGATGGCTGGCGTGTCCCGCGATGGCTGGCATGGTCCCTGGATGGCTGGCGTGTCCCGCGATGCCTGGCATGTCCCGTGATGCCTGGTGTGTCCCGTGATGCCTGGTGTGTCCCGCGATGGCTGGCGTGTCCCCCGCCTCCTGTGTGTGCTCAGTCGTGCCTGACTCTTGTGACTCCGAGGACTGCAGTCCGCCAGGCTCTGCTGTCTGTGGAATTTTCCAGGCAAGGATACTGGAGGGGGCGGCTATTTCCTGCCCCCTGGGTTTTCCCAGCCCAGGGATCTAACTTGCCTCTCTTGGGTTTCTGGCCTTGGCGGGTGGTTTCTTTCCCCACTGAGCCATCAGGGAAGCCCTCCTTCTCTTGGCCCCTCCTGAATTCTCCCAGTTAGTTTTCCGAGGCAGCGTGGTGTCCCTTATCAGGACCTCAGGCTGTGAGACAGCTCAGGCACATGGGCCTTGCCAAGGCGGGTGCGTTCCATCAACAGTTCCCTAACACATCCGCCTTGGCATCCGGTCCCATCACTTCATGGGAAATAGATGGGGAAACAGTGGAAACAGTGTCGGACTTTATTTTTTTGGGCTCCAAAATCACTTCCGATGGTGACTGCAGCCATGAAAGTAAAAGACACTTACTCCTTGGAAGAAAAGTTATGACCAATCTAAATAACATATTCAAAAGCAGAGACATTACTTTGCCAACAAAGGTCCGTCTAGTCAAGGCTATGGTTTTTCCTGTGGTCATGTATGGATGTGAGAGCTGGACTGTGAAGAGGGCTGAGTGCCGAAGAACTGATGCTTTTGAACTGTGGTGTTGGAGGAGACTCTTGAGGGTCCCTTGGACTGCAAGGAGATCCAACCAGTCCATTCTGAAGGAGATCAGCCCTGGGATTTCTTTGGAAGGAATGATGCTAAAGCTGAAACTCCAGTACTTTGGCCACCTCATGCGAAGAGTTGACTCACTGGAAAGACTCTGATGCTGGGAGGGATTGGGGGCAGGAGGAGAAGGGGACGACCGAGGATAAGATGACTGGATGGCATCACGGACTCAATGGACGTGAGTCTGAGTGAACTCTGGGAGTTGGTGATGGACAGGGAGGCTGGGCGTGGTGCGATTCATGGGGTCGCAGAGTCGGACACGACTGAGCGACTGAACTGAACACATCCACCTTAGGCGGGTGCTCAAAGCTGACAGTAGGGGCTGGGTACCTTCCCCTGTGTGGGTGCCCCGGCTGTCAGGAAAGAAGGCACAGTTTGGTCGGCCTTTGAACCAGTGTGCCATTCGGGGTGGGGTCACAAGATTTTCAGGCCTCTAGGCCCGCCTCTCCTGTCTTCAGATGAGAAGACTGAGAACTGGAGGGAAGTGGCTTGCGGGTCCTGGGTGGCGGTCAGCAGTGGTGGCCAGGGTGGACCTGGGCCCCACCGTCCCCTTCTGCTCTCTGCTCTGCCTGCAAGACCAGCATCCTGGGGGGTGGGGGGCAGGTCCGCATTGTCCATAAATGACTCTGGGCTCTGAAGTCGTGAGGCCCACCTGCCTAGGTGTGGGGTGGCAACTTCTCTCCAAATGTGTTTTTCCAAGGTTGTTTAGGAGGAAAGAGAGAGAGGTGTGGCTGGCCGGGGGTGAGATAGCCTCGGGCCACGCTGCCCCCACTAAATGTAGGGTCCAGAGCGCTTGTCTGCTGGACCCTCTGTCCACCAAGGTGGCCTCGCCACCCCCCAGGATGGCTAAGCACATGCCCAGAGCAGGCGAAGGGACCCTGCAGCTCCAAGACTGCATCTGCCGGGATGCGGCAGGGGGGGTGCATGGCTGGGTGCCAGGGCAGCTTGAGTGTTTGCAATGACGGAGAGGGTTGTGGAGGCCCCAGAACAGAGCAGGCTCACTCAGCCAAGTGGTCATCATCTGGACATCCCAGGCTGCAGTCTGCTCAAGAGCACCACCTTCTTCTAAGGCCTGCAGGAACCTTTCCTGAAACAAATCGGGAGGATCCTGGGCTCCGCTACCTTGTTTGCTGTGGATACGGAGCCCCAAACGGCTGCAGCTGAACAAACCCTGGACAGAAAACGTTGCTGCCAGATCAGAAGGGCTCCCCAGGTGGCTCAGCGGCGAAGCACGCACCTGCCAATGCAGGAGACACAAGAGACCTGGGTTGGATCCCTGGGTCGAAAGACCCCCTGGAGGAGGGCATGACAACCCACTCCAGTATTCTTGCCTGGAAAGTAGACAGAGGAGCCTGGTGGGCTACAGTCCATGGGGTCACAAAGAATCGGGCCACTGAGCACACAAGCTTTATGAGTAAACAAAGGACGTTGCAGCCATCAACCCTTGGCCCCAGCAGCTGCCCCGAGTGTGCCTCTGGAGAGGAGTCAGGATGGAGAAAAGCAGGACCGTGGCCCCAGGTGGGTGAGGGGCACATCAGAAGGAAGAGTTCCAGTGAGCCCAGACTCTTGCTCCTTCCCATACACAGGAAAGCGCTAAATTCATTGCCTTGAGATGTCTGGGCTTTCTTTAATTAACAGGGATCTTTTGATGTTCTGACTACCTGGGCTGTGCTGCAAACCCCCCTCTCTCCTGGCTCCCCACTGTCGACCTCTACCAAGTGGTCCCTGCAGCAGGCTGGGAGGCTGCCTCCAGGCGCGCATCCTCAGCTCGTCTGAGTGAAGGTGGTTCTCCAGTTGTAGGTTGCGCACCGTTTTCCAGCCCACCACACCCACACTTTGGTGCGGGAGTTGCTTCTGTCAGCCCTGACAGAGCGTCGCCTGTGGCTTTCTCTGGGATCCATCTCTCTGTGGTTCTGGAGTGCGGGAGAGAAGTGCTAATCCTGTGTCCTAATCACCCTGTCCTGCTCCAATAATTTGCAAATGAACGTCTCTCTGTCTCTCCGGGCTGACGGCTGCTGACAACACAGACAAGGAGCATGAACACACTGGGGACAACGTCGCTGCCGCCGGTGTTCGGTTAATGGGATAAGTTATAATTTCACACTCGAAAATACCAGCATCCGTCCAAAATGAGTGCATTACAAGCAATTAGTGCAGATTATGGATTTGAAATGAAGAAGGAAATATATTAATCTGTCTAATTACTATGTTAATTAGGCATCGGTGCCATAATATTTCATACCTAAATGCTAATGCTGATGACGCTTTAATTATTATGTTTTTTTGGAGTGCAAAAATGAACCCACCCCTGTTATTCTGCTCCACCGCAAAGAGCAGATACTGGCCTGGCCCTTGAGGGCCCAGGCGTCCCACTGCCCTCCGCTCACATGCCAGGGCCCGTGCCATCCAGACCGCGTCTGTGCCGATGGACACTGTCAGTTGAAACCCAGGGGAAAAGGCAGCAGTTGTGGTCACATCAGAGCACGTGCCGCCTGTGAGGGGCTGGAGCTGCAGAAAGGCTGGCTGTGCACTTTGGGATTTTCAGGGAGTTTGCTGCGCGGACACGCCTTGTAACGCCTCGAGCCTCAGGTCCAAGCCTTGATGACCCTGGAACGTGTGTTGTGCACTGGGATGGGCCAGCAGGGTCATCAGGGACCTAAGGTCCTCAGAGAAGGGGCTGGGGGCTTGCATTGCCCAGGGAGGGGTGATCAGGTGGAATGCCCCAGGTGGCCCAGAACATTCCTGATTTTAAAACCGACAGTCCTGTGTGCCAGGAACACTTGAAATCCTGGGAAAATGGAGATGGTTTTCTTGAGACTCTTCTGGTTTGAAGACTTCAGGCCCCTCAGCCTCGGGCAGAACCGTGCGGCAGCTCGCACCCCCTGGGGCTCCAGTGCGACCCTGCTGTGGCCTGTGGGATGGACGCTCGAGTGATGGCCGCTTGATGGACAACGGGACACAGGGCGGCCGTGTCACAATAGCGAGGACGCCCAGAAGTTAAAACAGCACCTTCCATGGCGCTTCTGTTCTGAGCACGTGCGGCTGCTCAGATCATTTGGTCTGAACGTGGCTTTGGGCCTTGGATGGCACCTCCAGGGTGAGCAGAACTCCAGAAGACAGACAGCAGGTGTGGGCTTCCGCTGACCGATGCACTGGCCATTTCGTGCAGAAAGCCCCTGACGCCAGGCCGAGATTCCCAGCTGGGTGAGAGCCCTTCAAGCTGACCCTCTGCCTGATGTCTCCCCTGCTTCCCTTTGGGGGTGTCATCTGATACTTTCCTTTTGGGGACCCACCCATCCCATTGGACAGAGTCTTGTGGGACCTAGATTAAGGGGCCCTTGCATTCCTCAGGAGGAGGGGGCGCCCCACCCCAGCAGGTTCCTCCGAAGACTCCGAGTCCCGAGTGAAGGGGCAGAAAGGTTGCGGCGGCTGGAGGCGCTTCCCCCTGGAGGCACCGGGCCGTCCGCTCTGACCCGTCTCCCTGGAGCTTCCTGGTTTCTCTCTTTCTGTGCCTGGTTCGCTTGCCGCTTCTTTGAGTCTGTGAACTTCTCTCACAGGCTTCTGATGAACTCCCTACGGGCTTGAGTTTTCCAGACTGGTTTAGGCTCTAATAATCTGAGAAAGGATTGCTTCCCAGATTGCCCAGTGGCGAAGAACCTGCCTGCCAATCCAGGAGATGCGGGTTCGACCCCTGGGTCGAGAAGACCCCCGGAGGAGGAAACAGCTACCCCCTCCAGTATTCTTGCCTGGAGAATCCCATGGACAGAAGAGCCTGGCGGGTAAGTCTGTGAGGTCCAGAGTCAGACACGACTCAGCGACTGAACAACAACAACTTAAAAGCCTCATGTCTGCAGAGACCAGTCCCTGGATTCAGAGCGTGCCGGGGTGGGCTGGGGTCTCTGAAGACCCTGGAGTCACACCATTGCAGTGACTGGTGTCCTGCTCCCTCCAGCCCAGTCTCCCTTTCAGGAGAGCGCTGGCAAAGATGTGAGCTGAAAAGCTGCTGGAATCTAGCCACCCAAACAAACTGCGTCTGGCTCCCTGCTGGCCCCGGCTCTGCCCGTGGTGGAGACGAGATTCTCTGAGCATGCCCACGGGGTGCCCTGGGGCCCGGCCCTGGCGTGCGGTGAGAAGGGAGGGATTTGAGGGGGCCTTGCCTCAAGCTGGCCCGGGCAGCAGGAGCAGCCAGCTCCCTCCCCGTCAGCACGTTCCTTCGTAGCAGGCACCTCTGCTCCCAAAGCTGGGCACCGGGCCGGGGGCACAACAGACAGCCCCACGAGCGGTTTTGGTGTTGGGTCTGTGGATCCACCGTGCCCGTCCCAGGCTAGGAACGAGGTCCTCTCTCCTCCAGCTCAGCTTGAAGACCAGGAAAACTGTTCCTCCTTTCCCAGAAAGTCAGTCACCTGCCACCTGTTGTCTGATCCAGCTGCTATTTCATGAACACAGCAACCTTGGGATGACGGCTGTCTGGGCAGGTCTGAGAATCGGGGGGCAGGGGTGTCTCAGGCTCTCAGTTGGGCAGGTCCAGTTCTTGGCTCTTCGCTCCCAAAGTTACATCCTGGGAGCCCCTGACTGGCCTCGCGCCCCTCCGTGGCCAGCGCCTGGCCGCGTGGGCGACCCCTTCATCTCCCGTGAGTGTGGGTTCTCGCTTGTATCCCGGTGTGCAGAAGCCTTGGTTGTTTCCTGAACGAGCCCTCGGTGGTGGGAGGGGGCTTGGTCCCAGCAGCTGGAAGAGCACCTGGCCAGGCCCTAGAGGGCCGCCTCCGGGGACGTGCTGATGATGTCATCCTTGGGACCGCGTGGCCTTGGAGCGGCATCAGGGTATAAGCAGCCGGAGGGTGTTGCTGAAAAGGGGAGCATCTGAGGAGTCTGGTTTCAGAGTTTTGGGTGATGGATCATGTTCTTAATGGGCTTTGATTCGGTGGATGATTGAGGGCCCTTTCTCTCTGTCCTTATGGGGAGGATATCTGTTTTCAGATGCTTCTGTGCAGACCCTTGATAGCTCAGTGGTCTGGCAACAAAAGTAGAAAGAACCTGCCTTGGCTGATTAATTGGAAGCTGGGAAATTATCTTCCCTTGTCTTTGAGAATTTTGTCCGCTTTTTGAATACTCGGCTGCTCAGATGAGGTGAGCATTATTATGTGAGTCTGAGCTCGGCTCACTGACCTCAGGGAGTGGCTCGAGCCATCTGGACTCATCCTTGGAGATTCCTGGGCGAGGAAGCAGCCCCCTTGGGGCAGAGAGGGAGTCGCTGGGGTGCCTCCCCTTGTGGTCGTAGCTGGATGCTCAGGGTGAGGTAGGAGAGGAACAGACAGGAGCCTGCCACGTCCAGGCTCCTCCCGGCCAGACTGTCCTGCCGTCGGGGGCTGCCCTGGGGAGGGGCTGCTGAGAAGGGCCGGGAGTTGCCCGGAGACGCGGGCTGAGGCTGCTCCTGGGAGCCCCACTCTGTCACCGCCCCTTGGTTGGGGTGGATGTGCAGGCATCACGCTGGAAAGCTGGTTGTCAGTTTTATGTGCAAATTGAACCCTGCCAAGCGCGTTGGTGGGGATGATTAGAGCTTGGAGTCCCCAGTGGATCTGTTCTCTGAAACAGAGGGCTTTTCCAGAAGCAAACAGTTACCTTCCACATCCTCTTACAGCAACCTAGACTCCTCTTCACTGAATCTTTTTAAAGCCAAGCCATTCTCAAAGCAATTTAAAAAGAGGTATAACTAATAAACCAGCAGTGGAAACAAAATGAAATCATAAAGAACACTCAGATAACCCAGGAATAGTCAGAAAAAGAGGAAAAAGGGAATGAAGGATCATTGGAACAAAAAGAACACTAGCAAAATGATAGGTTAAATCCAAGGGAATCAATAATTGTATTAAATGCAAATGTCCTAAACATCATAAACATTTTAAAGCAATTTTAAAGCCAAGATGATCAGATCAGATAAAGAAGAAAGGCCCATCAATATGCTTGATAAGTTATAAGAAATCCACTTTACATATGAAGACATAGTTGGCATAAAAATATAAAAACGAGAGAAGCTGTATCGTGCAAAGATTAATTGAACCAGTATCTACCAAAGCAGACCTCGGAACAGCACTGTTATCAGGGACGAAGAGGGACGTTACATTCAGGTACGAGGTCAGTGAATCAAAAGACATAGTCCTGCATGTGTGTGAAACTGATAAAAGAACTTTAAAAGATGTAAAGCGGAAACTGATCGGATTGACAAGGGAGACAGACAGATCCATAATTAGAGCTGGAAGCTGTAATTCTCTCTGTGTAATCAAAGAAAAAAGGAAACAGAAGAATCAGTGAGGATTTGGGAGATCAGGGCAGCTTTCTCATTCAGCTTGATCTTAGTGACTCAGGATGATTCTCCCCAAAACAGCACTGTCTGTTCTTTCCAAGTGCACGTGAAACAGTTATCAGGATAGACCATGCGCTGGGCCGTTTGATGAGCTTCAATACCTCAACATACTTAAAGTAATTAAATTACGTGAGGTATAGTCAAGATATGGAAATGTGTGGGGCACAGCTAAAGCGGCGTTTGGAGAGACATTTATGAGTCTCCCGCATTGCAGGTGGATTCTTCACCAGCTAAACCACAAGGGGAGCCCGAGAGTATCGGAGTGGGGAGCCTACCCCAGCTCCAGCGGATCTTCCCAACCCAGGAATCGAACTGGGGTCTCCTGCATTGCAGACGGATTCTTCACCAACTGAGCTTTCAGAAAAGCATGGCTTTAAATACTTGTGTTTAAAATAAGAACAGTTTAAGATCAAGAATCTGTTTCTTTTTCCAGTTTTTTTTTTTCCAACTGGAAAAAGAACTAATCAGTTACAAAGCAAACAGAAGAAAGGAAATACCAAAGATAAGAGCAGAAACCAAAGAGACTGAAAACAAAAATAGAGCAAATTGATAAAACCAAAAGCTGGCTCTTGGAAAAGATCAATACATTTGATAAACCTTTAGTCAGACTTGTCAAGATGAAGACAGAGAGGACACAATTTATCAATATCAGGATGGAGAGAGGGAGCCATTACAGGTCCTAAAGGCACTAAAGGATATATAGGGAATACTGTCAAATAATTAATGTCATAATTACTTCAGAGTTGTGGGGCATCTCTCTGTAAAGTTACTTATTGGTGCGAGGCACAGCCCAAGGGCAAGGCGCTTCCACGCTAAGGGGATGGGTGGACGTGTGGCCCCCACCGCAGCCCGAGGCTGTAGACGCACGCTCTCAGCATGAATGGACGCCGTGCCCTGGGGACGGCGGGGTCGATGGCACCCTCTGGGGGTCAGGGACGCTTTCCATGGGCACTGGGGGTTCAGCTGAGCTCTCCAGCATGGGCACGTGTGTCCTAGGTTGAGGGAGTGGCTAGAACAAAGACCCTAGAAGTGGGAGACTGTATTTCCTTTCTACTTCAAGGAAGGAGGCCTGACTGCCTTACCCAAGCCCTGGGGAGAAGGGGCTGGCCTGCGCAGCCGGCGTGGCTGGACTCCAGCCTTCGGATGGCTTAGCTGAGAATCTCGCCGCTTTTCCGCCGTGTTTTCCTCCACGTCATCTTTGTTCTCAGGCAGGCCCGTCCCACAGGCTGACAGAAATAGCCACCAAGAACTCCAGATGCAGACCCTACGAGCTTGGCACGCCTTCTCTGGGAGGAGAGAGCTTTGTTTTCCAAACTTCCCAGCAGAAGCCCCGTGTGGCCATGTGTTCAGAGCTGGCCCATCAGTGGCCACAAGGAGGCGTGTTCTAGCCAACAGCCCAGGCCCTGGGCCACCCCTATTTTTGGACCCTCATGTTAACCTCACCTGAGCCACATGGATAGAAGATGAGAGAAGGGCGATTTTCCAAAGCCAAATTGAGGTGCTTTTACCAGATGGAATCAATGCTGAGATAAGGAAAAATGAAAAATGCATGACATAGAAGTCAGGAGTTTGGTGGCAGCAGGCACTTTTGTTCATCCACTCATTCACCCATCTATTCGTCCATCCCTCCCTCCTTCCCTCCTTGCCTCCATCCATACATACATACAGCTACCCATCTAGTCATCAGCCTATCTCTCCCCCTCCATCCATGTATCCACCCATCCATCCATCCATCCATCCCTCCCTCCATGCCTCCATCCATCCATACAACATACAGCTACCCATCTAGTCATCAGCCTATCTCTCCCGCTCCACCCATCTATCCATCCATCCATCCATCCATCCATCTACCCATCTATCCATCCATCCACTCATCCATCCATCCCTCCCTCCCTCTCTCCATCCATCCATCCACCCATCCATCCATCTAACCCGTCTATCCATCCATCCACCCATCCATCCCTCCCTCCATGCCTTCATCCATCCATACAACATACAGCTACCCATCTAGTCATCAGTCTATCTCTCTATCCATTCTTCCCCCTCCATCCATGCATCTATCCATCCATCCATCTACCCATCTATCCACTCATCCATCCCTCCCT
>SJYG01000250.1:2561965-2623580 GCA_006410535.1 Litocranius walleri | reverse complement strand
ATGAACATTGGGGTACATGTGTCTCTTTCAATTCTGGTTTCCTTGGTGTGTATGCCCAGCAGTGGGATTGCTGGTTCATAAGGCAGTTCTATTTGCAATTTTTTAAGGAATCTCCACACTGTTTTCCATAGTGGCTGTACTAGTTTGCATTCCCACCAGCAGTGTAAGAGGGTTCCCTTTTCTCCACATCCTCTCCAGCATTTATTGCTTGTAGACTTTTGGATCGCAGCCATTCTGACTGGTGTGAAATGGTACCTCATTGTGGTCTTGATTTGCATTTCTCTGATAATGAGTGATGTTGAGCATCTTTTCATGTGTTTTCAACTATATTTTAAAGTGATTTAAGTAATAACTATCTTTACCCATATAGTTACCATTTCCAGTATTCTTTTTTTATTTGTTTTTTTTTTTTAAAACATAAACTTATTTATTTTAATTGGAGGCTAATTACTTTGCCATATTATATTGGTTTTGCCATACATTGACATGATTAGTTTGTGTGGAGATTTTTATCTGCTCTCATTTTGCCTTTGCTTGAAAAACTTCCTTTCCTGTAGGGAACTTTCACTGGTGATAACATTTTCAGCTTTTGCATGTATGGAAACTATTTATTTTGCCTTTGCTTTAAAGCTACCTTTGTGGAGTGAAGTTTTCTGGGTTGACAGGGTTTCTCAGCAATTTAAAATCGTGCTGTGGCTTTCATCTGGCACTCTTCTCATTGAGATGTCTGCAGTTACCTTCATTTCTTTTCCTCTCCAGGTAATGTGACCCTTTTTTTCTGGCCGCCTTTAAGACTTTTTTAAGTTCTTTGAACAGTTTGAAGGTTCAGTAAGTTCCCGACATTTGAATGAGTTCCGTTCTGAGGGTGCATTTGTAAGTGCAACGAAGTTAGCCTAGGTAGCTAGCTGACACAGTCGGCTATATAGTACCGTGCTGTAATAAGTTTACAATACTCTTCACACAAATAGCACATAAAAGACAAATACAAAAAATAAAGAAAGCATTTTAAAGCTTGCAGTGCGGTGCCTGGAAAAGCCGGCACACAGGGGCTGGAGTGGAGTGAAGAGGCAGGAAGAGCCTCTGACTGGAGGAGGGGGAGGAGGGGGAGCCAAAGGGCCGTCAGCAATGGGAGATGGAGGCAAGGCGCCATCCCTGTCTCGCCTGACGCTGGTGGGATGCGTGTTCGCATCTCTGGAAGTTTGCGGCTTGAAGGCTCGTGAGTGGGGGCCTCACTGTCATGGGCCTTCGTGCGATTTTCTTCATGTCTATTGCACTTTAGGTCTGATGACTCTTTTGACTGATGGGTTTATGTTTTCATCAACTTTAGACAATTTTGGCTGTGCCATCCCCAGCCTTTCCTCCCTTTTTTGAGCTCCTATTCCATTGTGTTTGGCCAAAGTTGTCCCATACCGCCCACTCGGATGCTCTGCTCATCTTCCGGGAGCCGTTTCCCCATTTCTGTGCTTAATTTCATCTGTTGCTGTGTCTTCAAGGTCACTGCTTCTCTCCCAGAGTCCAGCCCATCTGTCAGTTCCATCTGTCACACTTAGTCTAATCTCATACCTTCTAGTTTCCATTCCTAAAACTTCAATTTGGGTCTTTTTTTAAAGAATTGTTCTCTATAGCTCTTCCTATGGAGAAGGGAAGGGCAACCCACTCCAGTGTTCTTGCCTGGAGAATCCCATGGACAGAGGAGCCTGGAGGGCTGCAGTGCGTGGGGTCACAAACGATCAGACGTGTCGGAGAGGCTAAGCACGCATAGCTCTTCCCAACACGCATAATCTCTTTCCCGCGCTCCGGAGCATAGAGAGCAGCTCTCGTAACTGTTCTATGTCCTTTTCTACTAATTTCATCATTTGTATCAATGCTGATTCAGTTTTGGTTGCTTGCTTTTTCTCCTCATTGTGGGGGTTACTTTCTTGTTTCAGCATGCTGAGCAATTTTGGTGGAAAGCCAGGCATTGTGATTTTTATCTGTACAGTGGATACTTTTCTATTCCTCTAAATATTCTTGAGGTTTGCTCTGTACCATGGCTTAGGTCCTCAGAAACAATTTGTCCTTCCAGGCTTTGCTTTTATGCTCCTTGGGTGTGAAGAGAGTGATTTTTAGCCTAGGGTTATAAGTTACTCCACTTTTGAGTACAGCTCTTTGGAGAGGTTTACCCCCTCTCTTGCACGTCAAGGTTTTCTGCTCTGGCTGGCGAGGACAGGCCCTGTCCTGGGCCCGTGTGAGCTCTGGTGAGTGTCCCCTGTGGCCTTCCTGGCAGTCCTCTTCCTGGCTGTGGGGAGCTTTTCTGCAGGCATCGCTGACTGAGGGTCTCTGGTGCATGCTGTGACCTCCAGCCTCTTGGGCTCTCATGGAGCTCAGCTCTGCCTCCTCCACTCAAGGAGACCCCTGACCTCTGTCCGGAAGAGATTTCTGGGATATACTGACTTTTAAGGCAAATCCAAAGAGCCCACCTGGTAGGTCTTCTCTTTGCAGTTTTCCGTCACCTTGGGGATGACAGAACTACAGTGAGTTGACCTGTGACGAGGCGTGGCTCTTTCCACGTCTGAGCAGCTGCGAGTGTAGACAGCCCTCCTAGCTGGTTGCTTCTACTGGGTCATCCTGGCCCTGCCCCGTGACACGGGTGCAAATCCTCTGACCAACCTTCCTCCGTGTGTCTCGGGGCCTGATTCCATCCAGGTCAT
Organism: Litocranius walleri; assembly: GCA_006410535.1. NCBI lineage: Eukaryota > Metazoa > Chordata > Mammalia > Artiodactyla > Bovidae > Litocranius > Litocranius walleri. The sequence goes on along the minus strand of SJYG01000250.1, from coordinate 2,620,890 downwards.
TCTGTGGCCTCTTTTCTTTCCAAGTGAGGGGGCTCATATTTGAACATGTCCTCCCAGGCGAGTTCCAGGTGCAGGGTGTGGCTCTCACCTTCTGCTTCCTAGGCCCCAGGGTTCTGCTAATGCTCAGGACTGCTCTGGCCCCTTTTTGATGTCTGTTCTGTTTTCTGACAGGAGTTTACAGTTGACTGGAGCCCCCAATTCTTATTTGCATTCATGATGCTTAAGAGACAACAAGCATGTTTCTTTGCTTCAGTATTGGCTTTCGGGGGACAAGGTTGGGCAAGTGTGTGTTAAAAGTTTATTAGGACAGAGGAAAAACAGAAACACAGGAGCCTGGTTTGTGGTTGGTTGAGTCTTCGGTGTAAATAAACTAACTTATATTTTAAGTGAAACCACAGTACGTGAGCACTTGTTAGGAGAGGGTGTGTGTTCAAAATATAGCTGAACATTTGGTTACCTGAAGAGTTCAGTGTTTTATAAAAGTCTTAAATTTGGCAGATTTCAGTCTTTCAATCCAGACTCTTTTAAATTGGTTCTGATTCATTAAACCACACTTTAGAGAGCGCTTATTTAACTGATAATACTTATGATATTGAGGTTTATGAAGTAACAAATGGCATGTGCTATTGCCTTAATGCTGGAATAAAGATGAGCTATTGATATTCGATTAAGGCAGCAGCTGCTGTATAAGTGCTCTACCCTCATGCAAAGAACACTGTTATTATACAGTAGGATGAACTAGTGATGGCAAGGCACCACAATTTAGAAAATAAAGGTTACTTGAAAGCATGAAATTATTTCAAGTTAATTTTGCACTCTGCTCTTGAAGCTGATTAGTGAAAAAAGTAATGAAATGTGATTTTTGCTGAACAGCTGAGCCAGGAGGGTGTCACGGAGACCTGCACTAGGCCTGATTGGCTCTGAGCTCCTACTGGCTCGGGGATCTGAGTGCACGGTGCTGGGGAACAAGGCGTGACCCTGGGGCTGGCCAGCCGGCTTCCGGGCTGTGGGCTGATGGCGGTGCCACGCTCGGCTGCTTCCGTCATGTCCAACTCTGTGTGAGCCCATGGACTGTAAGCCGCCGGACTCCTCTGTCCGTGGGATTCTCCAGGCAAGAACACTGGAGAGGGTTGCTGTGTCATCCTCCAGGGGATCTTCCCGACCCAGAGATCAAACCCGCGTCTTCTGTGTCTCCTGCACTGGCAGGTTCTTTACCACCAGCACTGCCGTTTCATTTTTATGATCGCCTTTCAGGGGCCTTGGAGACACCGCGGCTCTTTCCAGTCTCCCTGGGGCAGGATGAGGGTGCCGTGGGAAGTCTCACAGAAGCCCTGGTGCGTGTCTGTGCGGGGAGGACTTGTGAGTCCAGGTCTAGTGAACTGCTCAGCTCCTGTCCACCCCTCCCCTTCTCTGACTATCGGTAGCGTGATGGCATTGATTTGCGGTGATGAACTTTGGCAAATGACCTCAGCACTGGGCATTGAGAAAGTGATCCCTGCTTAAGGTCTTGGAGGAGAGCTATGCCATGTGTCCAGACATCGTGCGTGTCTGTGGCTGAAAGGGGAACCTCTCACCCAGCAGTCTGGCACCTTGGATTGCTATAGGAAAATTGCGTGTGTGTGTTTGTGTGTGTGTGTGTGCTTGTGTGTGTGTGTGTGCTTGCGTGTGTGCATGTGTTAATTAAGACAACTGACCCTGAAGGACTGGGCATTGGACCTAAGCCTGGAGTGGTGAGCCCAGCACTGGAGAGAGGAGTCTGACTCCAGACCCAGAGAAACTGGTGCTGGGGCAGTGGTGAGACCCTCCTCGTGGGCGCTGTGCGGGGGCCTGGCCTGGAGCCTTGGGCACAGCTAGGTCAAGCGGCTGCCTCAGCGACCGCCGGCACCGTCAGGACCCCTGCAGGCCCTGCCCTCTCCCTGGTTTCTCACCTGTGGGGTTGCTGCAGCTTGTGAAAGGGGGTTCCTAGCTGAAGGAAGGGAAGCTTTAACACACAGGGATATTAATTTGACTGTTAAAAGGTGTGTGAGCTCATTATGCAGTCTGAGCTGGTAGAGGGGCCGTATCAGCTGCATGCCCGTGAAATTAAGTGTGAGTTAGACACTTCTGTCCTTGAAGACATCCAGGCAGGCGTGAAGAGGCCCGGCCCACGCTGGGCCGTCGCTTTCTCCTCCCTGACTTTCATGGGTGTCTGTGCCGGGTACAATGACTCCTTCCATCCTGTTATGTCAGTGAAACGGGAGAGGGGAGGAGAAAATCAGGTTGACAGGCTATGAGGGGTGACCGTCACAGCCGGCGGCAGGAGACGCACATGTTTCAGGATGAACAGGTTTAAACTGTCTCCCATTTTTCCCTAAAGGCACACAGAGTTGCTCCAGCTGGATCCAGGGGCTGGCATGCACCAGGCTCCTTGTTAGACCCCAGACACTTCTCCTGGCAGTGGTCTTGTTCTCCCCAGCCTTTCCTGGTCCAGGGGCGAGAACGTCCCCTGTCCCTGGATAAGTTTCTCTGTGGCCGGGAGCTGGCCACGTGACTCGCTCATGGTGTCCTTATCTGAAAGGGGAGCAGACGGGGTGGTCTGTGGGGTCTCAGATTTCTGTGCAGTGCAGAATGAACAATCCATTCACTTTCCCCCTTCAAACATTATTTTTAATTGAAGGAAATCTTCACAATATTGTGTGGCCTCTGCCGTATGTCAGCATGAGTGAGTGTGACCCCCTTCCACTCCCACCTCCCGCCCCTTCCCATCCTAGGTTGTTACAGAGCCCTGACTTGAGTTCCCTGAATCGTACAGTGAATTCCCACTGGTTATCTGTTTTACACATGGTCCTATTTCTGTTCTATTATACAGAGTAAAGTTAAGTCAGAAAGAGAAAAAAAATCGTGTATTAACATGGAACAACAGAATGGTTCCAAATCAGGAAGGGAGTACATCAAGGCTGTGTATTATCACCCTGCTTAAATTTATATGAGTACATTATGTGAAATGCTGGGCTGGTTGAAGCACAAGCTGGAATCAAGATTGCTGGGAGATACATCAATGACCTCAGCTATGCAGATAACACAGCCCTCACAGCAGAAAGCGAAGAGGAACTAAAGAGCCTCCTGATTAAAGTGGAAGAGGAAAGTGAAAAAGCTGGCTTCAAATTCAGCATTCAAAAAATGAAGATCATGGCATCTGGTCCCATTCAGTTCAGTCACTCAGTCATGTACGACTCTTTGTGACCCCATGAATTGCAGCATGCCAGGCCTCCCTGTCCATCACCAACTCCTAGAGTTCACTCAAACTCATGTTCATCGAGTTGGTGATGCCATCCAGCCATCTCATCCTCTGTCGTCCCCTTCTTCTCCTGCCCCCAATCCCTTCCGGCATCAGAGTCTTTTCCAATGAGTCAACTCTTTGTATGAGGTGGCCAAAGTACTGAAGTTTCAGCTTTAGCATCATTCCTTCCACAGAACACCCAGGGCTGGTCTCCTTTAGGATGGACTGGTTGTATCTCCTTGCAGTCCAAGGGACTCTCAGGAGTCTTCTCCAACATCACAGTTCAAAAGCATCAATTCTTCGGCGCTCAGCTTTTTTCACAGTCCAGCTCTCACATCCATACATGACCATTGGAAAAACCATAGCCTTGACTAAACTGGCAAATAGATGGGGAAACAATGGAAACAGTGAGATAATTTACTTTGGGGGGCTCCAAAATCACTGCAAATGGTGATTGCAGCCATGAAATTAAAAAGATGCTTGCTCTTTGGAAAAAAAGTTTTGACCAACCTAGATAGCATATTAAAAAGCAGAGATATTACTTTCCCAACAAAGGTCTGTCTAGTCAAAGGTATGGTTTTTCCAGTAGTCATGTATGGATGTGAGAGTTGGACTATAAAGAAAGCTGGGCACCAAGGAATTGATGCTTTTGAACTCTGGTGTTGGAGAAGACTCTTGAGAGTCCCTTGGACTGCAAGGAGATCCAGCCGGTCCATCCTAATGAAATCAGTCCTGAATATTCACTGGAAGGACTGATGCTGAAGCGGAAACTCCAATACTTTGGCCACCTGGTGCAAAGAAATGACTCATTTGAAAAGACCCTGATGCTGAGAAAGATTGAAAGCAGGAGGAGAAGGGGACGACAGAGGGTGAGAGGGTTGGATGGTGTCACCGACTTGATGGACATGAGTTTGAGTGAACTCCGGGAGTTGGTGACGGACAGGGAAGCCAGGCGTGCTGCAGTCCATGGGGTTGCAAAGAGTCGAACACGACTGAGTGACTGAACTGAACTGAACTGAACCCATATATATGGAATCTAGAAAGACGGTGCTGATGAACCTGTTTTCAGGGCAACAGTGGAGATGCAGACATAAAGATCCGTTCGCTTTTACCTTTAAAGTCAGCTCCACTAATACCCAGAGAGGTGCTTTGGTTTCTTAGCCTGGAGCGAAGTATTTCCAGGCCCCTGGCACAAAAAGGGGCCTTTGGGTAAAAGTGGCAGACACCCCTCTCTCACTGGCAAACAGAACATTTATTTGCATGTAGAATTCAAGAGACTAGAGAGTCAGGGTCCCTGCTGAGCTCATCCAGGTGAGGCCTCTGATTCCACTGGTCAGTGGGTCCCTGGGAGCCAGCCCCACAGAGCAGCTCCAGCATCAGCAGTGTTTTCATCTAAAATTCCAGCAGGAAGACAGTGTCTCCCTTGATGCTTCTGAAGCTGAAGTCCTGGGATTGTCCACTCTTGCGTGATCTTGGTCACGTGCCCACCCCTGAACCAGTCATCACAGCCGCAGCATGGGGGTGTGGATTTGCTGGGTCACGTGCTTGTGCTGCAGGGGAGGTGGGGTCAGTTCCAGCTGAACTGCACAGCCTGAGAGTGATGGAAGGCTTGGCCTCCAGAGGAAGTCAGAAGAATGCGTAACCAATGCTAAGTGTGAAAACCGCAGTTTACCATGGTGTCCAGCAAATGTTTAAGTCACTGGATGGATAAGAATGCAGAGAGAGTGTATCAGACCGGGTTCTCCCAAGAAATAGAATGAATGTAGTACATGCTAAGTCACTTGAATTGTGTCTGACTTTGCGACCCCGTGGACTCTAGCTGGCCAGGCTCCTCTATCCATGGGATTTTCCAGGTAATAATCCTGGGGTAGGTTGCCATTTCCTTCTCCAAGGGATCTTCCCAACCCAGGGATCAAACCTGCGCCTCCTATGTCTCCTGCACTGGCAGGCAAGCTCCTTAGCACTGCACCTCCAGAGAAGCCCGCATGTATGTATTCCATGACATGGACCTTGACACGATCCAGATCTGTAGCCCCAAGCCAGAGACCCAGAAGAGCTGGTGTGTAAATTCCAGTCCAAAGCTGGCATGCTCAAGACCCAGGAAGAGCCAGAGTTTCGGTTTAAATCCCATGACAGTAAAACAAAACGGACAAGCAAAGCACCCAGTGTTCCAGCGGAGGGCAGCCCAACAGGAGGAAACTCCCTGTTACTTGTTGAAGATCAGCTTTTTGTTCTTTTCAGGTCTTCAACTGATTGGAGAGGCCCACCGCATCGGGGAGGAGACTCTGCTTTACTGTTTACAGATTCAAATGTTAACTCACTGAGAAACGTCCTCACAGAAATCCAGAATAAAATTTGACAAGATGCCAGGGCACCCAGGCTGGTTGATGCATAAAATTCGCATTCACCATCACAGACAGTACGGTGTCTTTCTGATAGGCTGACCCAGCCAAACTTCGCTTGACTCCCAATCTATTTTACTGAGAGATGGTCTAGTCTGAGGAGAGTCTTGGTTTTTCTGTCTAATCATTGGTAACATCCAGCTAATAACTTACTTCTGAGAGTTGAGAAATTTGGGAATATAAGGAACTGTAGTCCTATTTTGGGATCTGACCATGAAAGTTTTGATTTACGAGATGTAAGTATCTCTCCTTACCCCAAAGACATCCATCTGATGGGTTTGTTTCTCCCCCACTGCCCAAGTTAATTGCATTTTTAATGTTATATTCTATACTTGTCAAGAGTTAAATAAAGCCAGTAAGCTCAGGTTAGTTTCTAATGACAGTTATGCCATTTCCAAAGAGGAAAACAGTTTATTGGCTATGCATTTTTAAACTAACGCACAGGTGTGCTCTGTAAGCTTGCACCTCAGATTCGGAGCCCGATTCTGAGCACATGGGTGATGGATTATTTACCAGAGAGAGCACTTACACATCAGCACTAGAAGCACCAGGAGATTAAAGCACAGCCTGTGCTGCTTTATCGCTTGACATTTGCTCCAGCGGGTCCCCAAAGTAGATGGATAACAAGCGGCGTCGGGGGGCTGGTCATGGCTCAACATCGTCATTCGTCTCTGGGGTTCTTGGTGCCCACTGACAATCTGGGCAGGGCCGGGTCAGGAGACTTCTAGTCTGGAAGGTGGTGGAGGTTCCTGAGTGCCCAGTCCAGATGCAAGGACTCAGACAAGCTGGGGACAGAAGAGGCTAGGGTTAGAGAGTCCCCAGGCTGCCAGAAGCACCCCTAAGGCATTACTTACAGCCCTGCATGCCCTGCCTGTCTGACGTGACGGCTTTCACAAAGGCTGCTCAGCCTAAACTGTGGAAGCGAAAAGAGATTATGTGCATGGCTTTCACCTGCTTCCACACCCCCAGGGAGGCCGCATCGTAGCCTGGCGGCGGGAAGACGCCCGCCTGTGGCCTTTGTCAAGGGTTTCTCTGCTTTCGCCCCCCACTGTAAGTTGACGGGTGTCACCCTTTCCCCTAAATTCACTTGCTGAAGTCCTGACCTCCTGTATTTCAGAATGTGACTTTATTTGGAGATAAGGTCTTTACAGAGGTTAGCAGGGTATAATGAAGTCATAGGGGGAGTTCATACCCACTATGACTGCTGATCTTAAATGGGGACAGTTAAATTCAGAGAAGACATCCTCAGAGGGAAGATGATGTGGAAACACAGGAGAACGCCATGTGAAGGCAGAGGACTGCAGTGATGCGTTTACAAGCCGAGGAAGATCAGAGATGGCCGACAATCCCCAGAAGATGGGGCGGGGGGCATCTAGGGCAGAGTCTCTGCCACGTGAGTCTCCCACAGGGGAAGTGAGAGTGTGTCGGGAGGTGTCAGAGCCTAGCTTGTCCAGCTGTGTTGGACGCCATCCAAGGTGCACTTGCTTCTCTCCCTGCCCAGAACACGAAGGTGACGGGCGTGGCTGAGTGGGTGGCGGAAGCTGGGGGCACAGCAAGTGGCATTTCAAACTCATCAAAGCGATGCCACTAACCGCTTGAGGGCCTATCCTCCCAATCCTTCATGGGCTTCAGCAGGAAGGCCACCACGAGCTTCTGGGGACCCTCCTCTGCAAACCCCCCAGCTGGCTCCTGGACAGTGGTAACAAGTACAGCTGGCCCAAGGCTCCATGTGTCTCACCCATTCCCCCCTTCCCGGGACAGGCTCCCTGTGTGCCCTCCTAAGGGAAGCAAGGGTGAGCATGAGCAGACCACTGGTTAGCTCACACTAAAAGCCAGCCAGGCTCCAAAGGCTTGGGAGGATACTCCACGCTGGAGCATTTCAGGGTGTGGTGTCAGGGAAACAGGAGGGTCTCAGCCAGGTCTCAAAGCGACATGGCTTTGTAGCAAAGAGAGAAGGCCAACAATCTTATTCCTGAAGAATAAGCAGTGTGGAGCAGGCGTGTCCAAAAGTCCGAGAAAACCTCAGAATCCATGGCCAGGCTGACTGCTGCAGGCATTTCCCAGAGCCAGTCGGGAAAGCCAGAGGAAATGACTGCTTCTTTTATTTGTGAAGAAAGCAACACAGATCTCAAGGAAAAATCAAGGGAACGTGATGCCACCCGGGGAACACAATAATTTTCCACTAACTGGCCCCAAATAAATAGAGAGCTATGAACTGCCTGACAGAGAATTCAAAACAATTGTTTTAAGGAAGCTCAGCGAGCTGTAAGACAGCACAGAGACACAACTCAGTGCAGCCAGGAAGAAAACACGAACACAGTGGGAAGTTCAACAGAGAGAGAGAATTCATGAAGAAATGACCAAACAGACTCCAGAGCTGAGATAATGCGGCAAATGCCTGAATGAATGAATAATGCAGAAAGCATCAACAACAGACTCAAACAAGTTGATGAGAGACGCTGCAAACTCCAAAACAGGTCAGTTGGGTTCATCCAGTTGTAGGAAAAAGGCATAAGAATGCAAAAGAGTGAAGAGAACCCGTGTGGATTATTGGACATCATCAAGTGATACAGTGTCCATATTGTGGGAATCCCAGGAGCGGGAGGAGGGAGAGGGGGAGATGGAGACAGGGCGGGCGGCAGGGGAGAGAAAGGACAGGAAACTTAAGAAAAGAGTGGCTGAAAATGATTCAAATCTGGAGAGAGACATATTCATACAGCTACATGGAGCTTATAGGTGCCCAGATACAATCCAAAGAAGACTTCACTGAGACATATTATTATAAAACTGTCAAAACTCCAAGGCAAAGGAAAGAATTCTGACAGCCGCAAGAGAAAAGGAGCTCGTCGCATACAGGGAGCTCCGTCCACTTATCGGCAAAAAGCACAGTGGCGAAAGGTGAAAGATTCTTCTCTGAGATCAGGAAACAAAACAAGGATGTCCACTGTGGATCCCTCGCTGAACACGGTGCTGAAAGTCCTAGCCAGGACAGTCAGGCAAGAGAAAGAAATAGAAGGCGCCCAAACTAGAAAGAAGCAGCGTTCATTGTCTCTGCCTGCAGATGAAACTATTTCACGTATAGAAAATCCCAAAGACCTCATCAAATATGTTATTACTAATAAATGAATTTGTAAAATAAAAAAGTCAGTTGCATTTCTATGCACTAACGATGAGCTATCAGAAAGGGAAACTAAGAAAATGATTCCAGTTATAATACATCCGAAAGTAAAATACTTAGCAATAAATTTAACCAGGATGGTGAAAGACCTGTGCACTGAAAACTATGAGGCAGTGAGAAAGGAAATTGAGGAAGACACAAATGAGTGGATACATTCCTTGTGTTCCTGGATTGGAAGAATTAGTACTGTTAAAATCTTCAAACTATCCAAAGTGATCCACAGGTTTAATGCAATCCCTGTCAAAATTCCAATGACATTTTTCACTAAAATAGAAAAATATTCTAAAATTTGTATGGGGCCACATATGACTTTGAATAGCCAAAGCAATCAAAGCTGGAGGCATCACAAATCCTGACTTCAAATGATGTTACAAAGCTATGATGATCAAAACAATACGGTACTTGCATGAAGACAGATGCATAGACCAATGGAACAGAATCAGGAGTTCAGAAGTAAACCAATATAACTGGCAAGTCTTTGGCAAGAGATCCAAGGATACACAGAGGAAGAGGAATAGTCTCTTCAATAAATGCCGCTAGGAAAACTGGACATTAACATGCAAAAGAATGAAACTCAACCCCTAGCCTACTCACAGCATCAACTTGAAATGGAAAACTTAAACGTAAGACCTGAAACTGTAAACCTCTATAAGAAAACATAGGAACAAGCTCCTTGATACTGGTCTTGGCAATAAGTTTTTGGATATGATGTTGGAAGCACAGGCAACAAAACCAGAAATAAAATAGTGAGACTCTATCAAATCCCTGCAAACCATCACCAAAATGCAAAGGCAGACTATGAAATGAGGGCAAATGTTTGCAAACCATCTAATGATAAAGGGTGTGATCCCTGGGATGGGGAGATCCCCTGGAGGAGGGCATGGCAACTCACTCAACATATATAAGGCACTCTTAAGACTCAATAATAAAAACCACATAGTAGGTGAAAAGCACCTAACACCTGTTAGGACAGCAGTTATCAGTGAGACAGAGATAACACACATCGGCCAGAACGTGGAGGAAGGGAACCCTTGTACACTGTTGGTGGCAACATAAATGGAAACAGTCACTATGGAAAATGTTATGGAAATGACTCAGAAAATGAAAAATAGAACTGCCGTCTGATTCAATAAGCCCAGCTCTGGGTATATAGTCAGAGGAAATGAAAGCTATGACAAACCTAGATAGCATATTAAAAAGCAGAGGCATCACTTTGTCAACAAAGTTCTGTATAGCAAAGCTACGGTTTTTCCAGTAGTCGTGTGTGGTGTGAGAGCTGGACCATAAAGAAGGCTGAATACTAGAGAACTGATGCTTTTGATTTATGGTGCTGGAGAAGACTCTTGAGAGTCCTTTGGACAGCAAGGAGATCAAACTAGTCAATACTAAAGGAAATCAACTCTGCAAATTCATTGGCAGGACTGTTGCTGAAGCTGAAGCTCCAATACTTTGGCCGCCTGATGCGAAGAGCGATCTCATTGGCAAAGACCCTGATGCTTGGAAAGATTGAAGGCGGGAGGAGAAGGGGGCGACAGAGGATGAGACAGTTGGATGGCAACACCGACTCAATGGACGTGAGTTTGAGCGAGCTCCAGGAGTTGGTGATGGACAGGGAAGCCTGGTGTGCTGCAGTCCATGGGGTCACAAAGAGTTGGACATAGCTTAGCAGCTGAACAACAACAACACCCTGAAAGAGATATCTGATTCACACATTCACTGAGGGAAGCCTGAAGCGCTGTAGTCCATGGGGTCGCAGAGAGTCAGGTATGACTGAGACTGAACTGAACTGATACTTGAAATTGCGCTTCTCTGCTGGCTCAGATGGTAAAGAATCTGCCTGCAGTGTGGGAGACCCAGGTGTGATCCCTGGGATGGGGAGATCCCCTGGAGGAGGGCATGGCAACTCACTCCACTACTCTTGCTTGGAGAATCCCCGTGAACAGAGGAGCCTGGTGGGCTACATACGGTCCATGGGGCCACAAAGGGTTGGACACGACTGAAGCAACTAAGCACACGTGAGAAGTTTGCTAAAAGAATGGCTTTTAAGCGGTTTCACTGCAGAATAGCTATAAGGTGACAGATGTGTTAATTCACTTAATTGTCATTTCTCAGTGTAAACATGTATCAAAGCATCATAATATATACACATTTTTACTTATCAGTTGTGTCTCAGGATTGTTAATGTATTCCAGAGATTTTTCTAAAATTTTTACTTGTAAGTATCTGGTAACTATAGATACTGGGCTTCCCAGGTGGTAAGGAACCCATCTGCCAATTCAGGAGATGTGAGAGATGCAGGCTTGCCCCCTGGGTCAGGAAGACCCCCTGGAGGAAGGCATGGCAACCCACGCCAGTACTCTTGCCTGGGAAGTCTCATGGACAGAGGAGCCTGGTGGGCTACAGTCCGTGGGGTTGCAAAAGAGTCGGACATGACTGAAATGACTTAGCAGGCACACATGCAGTTATAGACATTCTCATGTCACTTGGAAAATAAAACACTCCAACTGTCCTAGAATAAGGTGAACAAAAGGTGGGGCGTCTGGAATATCGGCGTCACTTTGCCCCTTCCCGGCCGTTTCAGGATTGGTGCGTGGCTGCTCCCTGGGTGGAATTTTCTCCCGTGGATGGATGCTGCGTTTCTACCACGTGATCACGGAAGCCAGTCGCCTTCCCGGGACACAGCCGCTGCTTCCGGGGCCCCTCTCCTGGAGGTGGCGCGGCTCCCCTCCAGGGCTCCCGAGGGCCGCTCCGCGTGTCTGGGCTCAGCGCTCTCTTCACCGGGCTGCTCTGCCCCGCTGTCCTGCTGTGCCAGTTTTTCCTTTTCCATCCTCTTTTCTCTATCCTCATCTCCTCCCACCCCGCCCTGTTCCAGGCTCACATTTCCTCGTAGACACTAGCCGTCATGTTCTAATCAGAGCAGAATCCAGGGGATCTTTGAACTAGGATAGGGAAAAAAATGACATCTTCATGTTCGTTAACCTCTTACTGAAGTTTAGCATTTCCTTCCATTACGAATGCACACATCAAAGCCCTGTGCTATTTCACAGTTTCCAGGGGCTTTGTCCATGACACATGCTCTGCTTTTGGGGGGCGCGCTCATGCACGTATGACATTCCTGACACAGGGAGCCTTGAACTTCATGAAGCATCACGTGTTTTCCTGTCACATCTCAGTTGTTGCAGACATCTGGATATTCATTCCTGCTCGGCCTGCTCCAGCTCCGAGATGCAGAGTTGGACCTGCTGTTGGAGGGCTTGCTAGCTAGCCGCAGATAAGGAACATGTTGCCGTATCGTGCGTGTTTTCTAAAAACTGTTTGATAGTGCTTCTTCCTTATGATTGATTACCTTTGCACTTTGGCGGTTATTCTATGCCTTTAGCAACCATTGCCCTAGGATTTGCATAATAGCCACAGCCGTGGCTTAAAGTGTAAGGCCCTGACCCCTGGAGGAGCAGGCTGTTGCGTCGTTTTCCTCAGTCCCTTTGATGGGGCCTCAGGCTGCAGCCTCAGATCTTCCTGAAGCACAGTGAGGGCCACGGGCCCCCGTCAGCAGGATTTAGGAGCGAAGCCTTGGCCTGCATCCCCTGGCATCTGCCCTGTTCATCTCTGCCCCTTCACACACCCAGCCTCACCCACACGGGGCTATTTCGGGGTCTCCTGTATGCCGTGAACTCCCCACCTTCCTGCATCCACGCAGCTCCTGCTGCTGAAGGTTCTGCATTCTACCCACAGGGCATTGGGGCAATGCTCCTGCAAGGCCTCCAGAAAACCCAGTGTGGTTATCCTTAGGGTGGGAGCTGTAGTTTAGAGAGTGAGCACCGTGAGCTCGGCTGGATGGCAGGGAGGGGCCTGGAGAGTGTGTCGCATTCCCGGGGAGTCCCCGGGCAGCATGCCAGCACTCTTTGCGCGATGACCACTCTTAGGAACGACAGACACCACCAGGAAGCCGTGTCTGCCTGAAGAACCATAAGCTCTCAGTGGTCTGGTGGGTGGAGAAAGTTCACATACATGACCTGCGCTCTTCTGAGTGAGGAGACCGGAGATGGAGCCAAGCCCCTAGGAGCAGGGAGCATCCTGCTGTCTGCTCCGCTGAGCTGGTGCAGCCTGTGTATGACCGGGGACGATGGTGGGCTGCAGGTGCGGCTGCGACCTGTGGCTCTAGCCCACCGCCGACCCCTTGTAGGAGGAGGAGCTGTACCTCTGGGGCATCTGCCTAAACCTTGAAGTCCTCACTGCCTGTAGGGGCTCATGCACGTTTGAATAGTGTCCTGGAGGTGGCGCGGCTCCCTTCCAGGGCTCCCGAGGGCCGCTCATGCTTGAATAGTGTCCTTCCCCAAAATTCATGTCCACTCAGAACTCAGACTGTGGCCTTGTTTGAAAATAGAGTCATTGCAGGTGTAATCGGTTGAATTAAGTCATGGTCTTCCTAAGTAGGTGTGCCCTCAGGTGGCCCTAAATCCCACAACGGGTGTCCTTAGTAAGGATATGAGAGCGGGCAGAAGAGACGCCATGTGATGGCAGAGGCAGAGGCCAGAGCGATGCCGCCGCGAGCCGAGGGATGCTGAGGGTGGCTGGCCCCTGCTGAGGAATGCTGAGGGTGGCCGGCCACTGCCGAGGGATGCTGAGGGTGGCCGGCCGCTGCTGAGGGATGCTGAAGGTGGCCGGCCGCTGCTGCAAGGCAGGGGAGGGGCCCAGAAGAGAGCCCCAACCCCGGCATCACCTTGCTTCAGGGCCTCTGGCCTCCGGGACTGTGAGAGAATGGATTTCTGCTGTTGTTAAGACACCAGGTCCATGGTAACTTGTCCTGGCACCCCCAGGAAATGGACACAGCACTGGCAAACTCACCTGGGGCCACACGAAGGGGCGGCTTCTGCCCCCGCCTGGCTCCCAGCCCCACAGTCTTCCCCACCCCAGCTTACCCGTCTCAAATCCCCACTCACTGAGTGAGCGGGGCTGTGGCCCTTTACCACATGTGTCTGCCAGCCTGCTGGCCCTGGCAGGATTGATGACAGCCTGCAGCCGAAGCTGCTTAACCAGCGATGTGTTTGTGTTTGCATGCTTTTTTATTTTTAATTAACTGTTTGGCATATAGCCTGCTTTTGAATGCTTTTGATTACCTCATATAATTATTTAGATATAAATTTTAGAAATGTCAAGTGCTTCTTGGCAGAAGTAGTTGGAAAACTACAAACCTACCACATTTGATGCTCTGTGCCCACATCCTAAGGCTTCAGACCAGAGGGGCCATGCTCGTGGGTGGGCTGCAGAGCAGGCAGTGGGGTCACAGGACTCATGATTGAATCAGGTCAAATTAAGGCCCCTGAGAACACATAATAAGGGGGAGTGTAGAATCCCCATGATTTTCATAGAGGTTAAGACTTTGGTCGGTAATCTCTGGGGATGTATTTTAGGGTAGAAATGTAAGAAAGAGATGCTTTTTGCCTGAGGTTGTGCCATCCACTCATTTGCTGACCGCTTCTTGGGCATGCCCATGAAGATGGGCATCTCCAGCTCCTGAAGGTGGGTCAGGACCCGAGGATACAGGGTGACTGCTGGGGTCCCTGCCTGGGAGGCACTCCCACCTGGCTGGGTCGGCTCTGGGGCGTGGGAGGGTGACACTTTCCTGCCAACCAATGGAGGTAATCAGGAAAGAGGTTCTGAATTTAATACAGCGTCTTTCATCTTTTCTCGGGGGCGAGGTCATCTGGAACACGCGTGATACATGACCGATAGAGTGCAGTAAAACAATTAGAATCCTTTAACTTGAGGATTCAAGGGAATATTGGTCTTTAGTAGCTACAGGTCATGTTCCAGATATCTTTTTCCTTTTCCCCCACACTGTTGGGCTTGCAGGATCTCAGTTTCCTGAACTAGGGATTGAACTTGGGCCATGGCAGTGAAAACTCGGAATCCTAACAGCTAGGCCACGAGAGAACTACCCCCCTCCTTTTTGTTTGGTTAAAAGCACTCATTGGGAATTTCCTTCCAGGTTAGAGGAGGTGGGTTTGGTGAGGAGACTGGCATTCCCTTCCCCAGGCGAGGATCAGGGCCAGGACTAGAGTGGATCGCATAGGAGCTGTCCGTGGTCCTGCTGCTGACCGTGGGGTCTCTGGGCACACACCTCGGTGGTCCACCTGGATCGGAGGTGTGATGAGCCTTGAGGCCCTGTGCTCAGCATCCTTAGAGGCTCTTGCTGAATGCAGGGCTCCCTGTGTTGTTTCAGGCCTTCAGCCCCAGTAGGGACCACCGGTTTCTGAACAGTCCTCTTGTGGTTTGCCTCTGTCCTCTGGGGAAGGAGTTTAGCCCATGTGATCACATTTGGGGCTCTGACTATAGGCAACAGCCATGCTCCAGGCTGTGCCCGGGGGAGAGGCTGGCCTGTCCCTGGGGCTTATCCTCAGCTCCCAGACCTTCAGGGGACCCTGTGGTATGTGGGGGACCTTGGCCTCACACTGCCTCCAAAGGTCCCCCTGGCAGATGTGTCCCAGAGCAAGTGTCATTTCCTGAGATCTGAATTACAGGCCAAAATGCAGTTTCTTCTAAAATCCAACTTTTTAAAGACCAGTTCTCGAAAGATAGCTTTCTAAGTCAAATGCCACAGGTTTAGGTCTTTGGGGCTGTATCGAATGTAAAGTGTACTTACTTGGTGATTCACGATTGTAATGGCTATCTCGCCAAGCAATGCTTGGGTGGTAGTGTCTGAAAGCTGTTAAGATATGCAGAACCTATCTCTGTGCCAAATGGCCCCAGACCACTGGAGTTTTGGCATTTTGTGTTCCTAGTGGAATTCGTGGGGAGGGTGTAAGGGAGGATTTATTTGCTACACGTGACTGTCCCCTCACTGAGCCAGGATGGTATCTGCAGCTCCTCGTGGGGACCCAGTGCCTGGTTCAGACCAGTTGTGTGGCTGGCATTCAGGACACCTCGTGAATGAGTGAGCAAACGGATGCCTAACATTAGAGGAAAAGTTATCTGTGTACTTCTCCCCTCAAAAGGAGATCTGGTATACCAGGTTAGCCTTTGTTTTTCTATGAATTAAGGGACTTTCTAGGTGGCCCAGTGGTAAAGAATCTGCCTGCCAATGCAGGAGACATGGGTTGACCCCTGGGTCAGGAAGATCCCCTGGAGGATGAAATGGCAACCCACTCCAGTATCCTTGCCTGAGAAATCCCACGGACAGAGGAGCCTGGTGGGCTACAGTCCATGGGGTCACAAAGTGTCAGACATGATTGGGTGAGTGAGCGTGTAACGTGTTAGTAAGTGCTCATCCTCCATAAAACAGACGTTGAACGTCTGGTATTTTCTGTCTGCTGTTTGCTGTCTTTTGTATATTGTGCTGAGCTGGAGAACTGATGAAACTCCTCTCAAATCCAAGCTGAGTTGAGTCCATGCAGCAATCTGCATTCGTGTGGAAGGTCTGCTTGGTCCCAGGCCTGTGCTGGGCGCTGGTGGAAGGAGCGAGAGCACACAGGAAGACAGACCTGACTGCGTCCCAGAGGAGGGCAGGAGCTGTGGGGGCAGCGGGGAGAAGAGCCCCAGCCGGCGGCACCAGGTCTCAACACAGCAAGAGGAGCGGACACTCTGCTTTCTCAGAGCAGGAGAGACTGATTTGAGGAGACAGTGGCAGTGAAATCAGGGGGGACTTCAAGGAGGTGGCATTTGTACAGACCTTGGGATGTGGGTGCCTTTGGAAGAGGCAGAGCATGAAGGGTGGGCTGTGTGGTGGAGACCCGTTTATGCTGCTGGGTAGACTGGGGGTGGATGGAGCCAGGCCCTGAAGGTCAGGCAGAGAGTCCTCGTCCCCCTGGAAAGGGCAGCAAAATGAGGGCCTGAGCAGGGTGAGACGTGGCCACAGCTGCCGTTAGGAGGAATCATCTGAACCCAGGTCCAGGGTGTCCTTGGTGGGGAGCCACAGGGGCCCAGGAGCCACAGGGGCCACATCTCAGATGTGGTCCCTGGGAGGAGATGAGGGGCTGAGGAGGAGACGAGGTGGCCTTTAGGGTGGGGAGGCGAGGACTGAGGCAGGGATGCTGCAGGAGAGAGGCTACTCCTACTTAGTGGGAAGGAAGGCTGGTGACCCGCAAAGGGAGGTGGCAAGGCCCTTCCAAGATCTGTACATGACTCTACGCGTTGGCTTTGGACCTTCAGGCAAAGCTTTATCTCAGGGCATCAGCACATGACATATTGGCTACAAAACCTATTATCCAGCAGAGTCACCACTCAGCGTTCAGTCAGCAGAGTCTGAATTCTCGTGGCTGAGCCTCTCCTGCCTCTGAACGTCTGTTCCGATCCTGGCAGAGTCCACATCACTGCAGAAACCTGCCTGCCCTGGATGGTGCTCTCCTCGTCAAGCCGTGGTCTCCTGGAGGGCAGGGCCCCCCGTGCTGGCCACTCTTGTCCCCTGGCACCCACAGTCTCCGTCACCGGGGGTTAGGTGTGCCTTGCGTGGGTAATTCATGAGGCAGATCAAGGAAGATCCACTCCAAATTAAGCTCCAGGAAGAACTTTGGAACTGTGACGCTGATTCTGTCCTGTGTCTTCCGTGTTTCATGCACAACACTGAACAAAGTTGTGTGCCTACTTTAGGAAAAAAAATAGAAGTTTGTTCAGGGTATTGATTTTCTGCAAAATTTGATTCCATCGTTTTAAGTAATGAATGCGATCACTCCCTTTATCTCCAGATACGTGTGTTAGAGTCTTAGTGCTGACGACGGCAGTCGGGGCTCAGCGTGTAGGCAGCTGAGACTGCAGCTCTGCTGATGTGTGTGGAAGAGGTTTCCAGCCAGAGCGGACAGTTACTCAGACCACAGAGGAAGAGAAAGTTAGGTGGAGGAAGGGGCAGAGGCAAAGTTGCTTCCACTCATGCCCAAGGCCTCTGCTCTTGCAGCCCCTGCAGAGACACACACAGGGCAGTGAGGCATCCAGAGATCCAAGCTGGCTGGAATATTAACGAGCTGGGAGGTGGTGGGGGGTGGGTGACTGCAGAGCAAGAGGCCTCAGCTTTCTTGAACTGCGATGTCCCAGGTCTGGGCACCAGCCTCCTGTACCCCTTCCTGCATCGTTCCCAGCTGAGTCCAAACGGTAAGTGTCCAGGAGGCTGAGCTCCAGTGCTAAGTGCTCAGGCCCTCAATGCTCAGGGATTCAGAGAAAAATCAATGTGAGCTGGCCAGGAAAGTGAACAAAGTATTTCATCCAACTCTGAAATGATACCTCAGCAAAGCAAGAGACCCTGTGGGCCACAGAAAATGTGGAAAGAATGAACCACCTCAATAATTTAAGCAACCTTAAGCCTTTGACTCAGAAGCTCACATCAGTCCTGTAGTCTGAGGCGCTGACTGGATGAGAAGGTGCCTTGGAGGGCCTATGCGCCTCCTCCTCTCCAAGGCCTGTTTGCTTCTAGAACAGTCTGGTCTCCCCAGCCAGAGGCTCCAGAACTTTCTGCAAGTTATTACCTTGCTGGACTGTTCTCAGATTGTTTACTGGCCTGGTCTCATGGAGAGTGTCCGTGTGCTGAGAGAGTCTGTAGAATATCTGAAAACAGAATAATCTTCCAATATTTTATGTGAATTTTGATAGAAAATCAATATCCGTCTCATACAAGCCCTTGAACAGATGACACTGCTGGGGCCGAATGAAAATCTCACTGGAGATCCCGAGGAAAAGGCTGCATGCCGATGGGGACTTCCAGTACAGCGTGCAGGGTCTGTCCCTACCTCCCCCTCACCCCCGGGATGCACTGAGTCAGTACCAAGAGTTTGTCATCTGCACTTATTTGTAAAGCTGCAAGAGAGATTTTAAAGGCCATGCAAATGGGATGTAATCTCTTTAAAAATAAGTAAGGAGGTCACTGGTCTTCCCTGGTGACTCAGACAGGAAAGAATTTCTCTGCACTGTGGGAAATCCAGGTTCGATCTCTGGGTCAGGAAGATCCCCTGGAGAAGGAAATGACTACCCACTTCAGTATTCTTGCCTGGGAAACCCACGGACAGAGGAGCCTGGAGGGCTACAGTCCATGGGGTTGCAAAGAGTTGGACATGCCTGAGCAACTAACGCAGGAGGAGGTCACCACGGATCCACAGAGCAGGCCAGTTCTTTTCGGAGAATGCAACCACTTCCCCAAGGCTCAGTGTGGTGTGTGAGGCCCTGTCCTACTTGAGTGCAGGAGGGAGCAGTGGGCCGGAGCTTGGAGCCATGGGGCAGCCTGAAGTCCTGCCTCCATGGGCCCCACAGTCAGGGTCATTTCCTGTGTCTGGCTGAAATAGGGGTGCCGACTCTGAACTTCTGCTTTGTCGTTTCTGGGTTGGGGATGGTAGCCTCTCCATGTAGCAGGTGTTTTAGGCATGATTAAAAGATTAAATGAGATGGTCTCTGCCGAGCCTTGAGAGCAGGGCCTGGCGTGCTGCAAAGTGCAAGTGAAAGTGAAATTCGCTCAACTGTGTCTAACTCTTTGCAACCCCATGGACTCTACAGTCATGGAGTTTTCCAGGCCAGAATACTGGAGTGGGTAACCTACCCTTTCTCCAGCAGATCTTCCTGGCCCAGGAATTGAACTGGGGTCTCCTGCAGTGCAGGCAGGGTCTTTACCAGCTGAGCTATGAGGGAAGCCCCGGCAGGCTGCAGGTGCTCATTAGTTTCTCTCTGCTATTACTGCCGGCGCTCAGGGGAGCTTGCACTTTTACGGCAGTGAAACGTGAGGGTACATCCATGCTCACTCCACCAAGTCAGCTGACCACACTCCTCTTCCAGTGCAGCCCCTGGACAGGGGCGTTTGGTGTTTTATCCAGACAGAGGGGAGGTTTCTCCAGACAGGGGTTTTCAGTTCAGTTTGACAGCTGCTGCTCTAAGCTGGTACGGCCAGCAGGTCATGCCAGTCCGTCTCTGCCAGCTCCCTTTTGCTGAAGATGGTGCCAGGTTTGGAAATGCGCTGTGAAACCTGCGCATGGGCTCAGCTCCTGGCAATTCCTCTCCATCAGCCTGATCACTTGAGACTAGTGGGTGGTTCGGGGAAAGGCTGCTATGGACTCGTGTCTCAGTGAGAGCCGGGGCACCAGGCATCCCAGAGGGGAAGCTGGTGGATGCGGTTGCCAGGGTAACCCAGCCTGGTACTTCTCACCATCTCACGCAGCCCCATGCCCGTTCCTTCCTCTGCCCCAGGTCACCACTGCGCTTCCCTAATGAGGCTTCTCTTCTGCCTTGCTGTTCTCACTGCATGAAGGGGCTTTAGTCCCCGCCCCCGCCATCTGCGAGGCGTTCTCCAAGGTGCTGACCGGCCTGCCTTCGTGTTCTCACTGCGTGAAGGGGCATTGGTTCCCGGCCCTACCATCTACGCCCTCCGGTGGCGCTCTCCAAGGTGCTGACCGGCCCGCATCCTCCTCGCACACTGCTTTCCTCTGTGTGATGACTCTTGGATCTCTGCTCTTAGTACATCCCAGATCTGTGCTGACAACAATAACATCTCCCAATTACGAGGACGCACAGTCTCTAATCCTGTGCTCTCGAGGCACCGGTATTGTGTCTCCAGTTTTAAGGGGAAGCCGGAAGCTGTGGGGTAGCAGGGCAGAGCAGCGGGTCCAGGCAGGTCCTGTGGCTCTTTCTCCGCAGCAGCGAGCTTCGGTTTCACTTGTGTCTGTAGCTGATATGGCTGTGTGTGCCTTGACCTTGCTTCACAATCAGATGCCTGAAACCACGCTCGCGGATGCCCTCCCAGCCCCGTGCACCCCTCATTCACCACCACGCACCCAGTGCCTCCTTGCCCCTCTCCAGCCGCCTCCAGCCATCACTGTTTGACTTCTCTGGCTTTTCCCCTCTGCCTGTCCCAGCCTTTTATTTTTCATTTCATGTCTCTAGTTGAGGCCCCTTTTCCCCGTTCCCTCTCTCTTTCTTTAAACACGGACTTCAAACCTGGTATTGACACTAGTGGGAATGCACCGGATATCTGTTCACAGGATGATTAGATTTTTATTCCATTAGTCACCTGGCTAATTGCTGTGTTATACTTCTGCTCCAGGCTGCATCCTCCAGTTCCATGAATAGGCAGAATTTCAGTGACTCACTATCTCTCAGTCTCAGAGTAAACTGGTGATCCCAGGAAGTTCCTGGATTCTCCCTTAGAAATAAATGCCAAGAATCTGTTACTGGCCCTCCTGTTAGGTGAATTCTTGTGGAAACATAGGGAGGCAGAACGAGGAGGTAACTGGACAAGAAATCATACTGTGAGGACCAAAACAATACTTGTGAAAGTTAAAATGCTAAGGATTCATGCCAGCCAGTCATTCACATGGTCTATCCATGGTGTGACATGGCTGATGAAACTCCTTACCATTTTTCCTGCTAAACAACCTCCATCTCATTATTTGGTAACCTAAGGGGCCAGATGAATAGCTTTCAATTGTTTCTAGGCTCCTACAGAGAACTTTCCCTCTACCTGGAATCCTTCTTCCCTGCTCCCTCCCATCTGGTCCCCCTGCCCTGCTTTGAAGCCCAGCCTTATACCACCTCATCCAGAGGCCTTGCCTAGTCCCCCTTCATTGGGGGCTGGTCCTTCACACTTGGAGCCTAGAAACCCCCTCCTGCCCCAGCAGGACAGTGCCATGTTCACCTTTGAACGTGTGTCCCCTGGGGGCACCCAGGCAGTCTCCACTGCAGCAGTGTTCGTAGCCAGAGATGGACTGGTTTTGTGTCAAAACAGTGTCTGGTGAGATCCAGCACGTGCTTCTTGGGTGGCCTAAAGATCCTATGTAAATAGTTCCTTTTCTTGTTAATCCTGAGACGTTAGATGCACAGAGATATGAAGCTCGACACAGATAAGGCCAGGAGCATCTTTCCTAATTAGATTTGGAATGCTAGCAATTAGCCACATTATTAGAGCAAGTCGAATCTACCTTATGGCGCTGACAGGACCGATGTCCGGAGGCTGGCTCCTCCTCACTCACAGTGGTTTCAGTCACATAAAATTGCAGCCCACGTGGCAACATAACTGCCTTCTGAGTGATCCCTGCCCGAGGTGCCTACTTCAAAGGGGGGGACTGAGGAGCCTTCTACACACATGAGTGCAGCGCCGCCTCCAGGGCCTGCAGTTGCCCTCCCCTGAGCTCGTGGGAGTGGTGGGGCTGTGCTGTCGGCTGGGCTGGATGGCCTCCCAGGGGGTCTGAGCAGAATTGGTGGTGCCGCCTGCCGTGTGTGCAGAGCCTTCTGCCTTGTGCCCAGGTGCAGCTGGGAAGCAGGGGTTCAGGACGTGGGAGGTGATGCTTCACGCAAGCCAAGGAACCACTGGGAGTGGAAGAGGCAGGAAGGACCCTCCCCTGCGGCCTCGGAGGGAGCTCAGCCCTGCTGACATCTTGACGTAGGACTCCTGGCCTCTAGACCTGTAGAGAGAATAAATTTCTGCTGTTGTAAGTCATGCAGCTTTTGGTACTTTGTAACAGCAGCCCAGGAAACTGATGAACCTGCCGTGCCAGGTCCTGATGAGGCCCCTGGAACCTAACAACAAGGGAATGTAGAAAGAAAAAGGCCCCAGAGCCACTTCATGTGGAATTTCCAACCAACCTGATGCAGTCAGTGGTGCTGGGCAGACCCTAGAGTGTTGCTGGGTCCTGCATGTCTGAGTTTGTGATGGGCTGGGCATTCTTCACTCTTTCTCTGTTTCTTTTCTCTTTCAAACTAATGTTTGTTTTGGTTTTCTTCTCAACGCATCACTTGGAATCTCTGGGGCTCTGCTCTACTTGTCCCTGCTTCCCAGGGACAGCTCTCTCTGCACTGCCCATCATCATATCTGCAGAGACCCTGAGAGCTAAATCCATCACCATTGCTGCTTGCAAACTGGTGTGCCAAAAGGAGGATTTAGGATAAAATTGTGTACTACCATTCCCTAGACGGAAGACGGGCATCTCCCCCTCCCATCCCCCGCTCCTGCCCTCATACGTGCACCTGCTGCTGTTCTTTCTCAAGGCACCTCTTCCTGCTCCCCAGGGAGCCTGCGGGGTCACCTCCTTAAACACTCCAGATAAGACAAGTTAAGAAAACACCCCAGGGCTAAATTGCAGTTCATTTGTTCCCGGCTTGGAACTCTCGTATCTGTGCAAGGCAATTAGGCTTAATGGCATCACCCCTTGCAGAGGGTAAGTGCTTGACTGCGGTTATCTATAGGTGCACAGTGATGTCTTCTCTCCTGGAAACAACCTCTTCGTCTGACACGTCAGAAAACCAGCTGCTGGAGTTGTTCTCCTCTGGCCGACCTTGGCCATCCCTTTGCGTTTCCTTTATTGCAGAGCCCGGCAGGCTGGCTACTCGGTCACACAGGCAGTGATGGGCAGTCGGGGCTGCAAGGCTTGTCCCCTGATTCATCCCCCGCCCTGTTCCATCCCAGACCTCAGAGGCTGCTGAGGATGTAGGGCCTGGGGCCAGCAGTCTGCCTCCGAGCCCTGAAGGCCTGCAGAGAAAGGGAATGAAGGCGGGGCCCGTGCCCCCCGTTAGGCTCAGTGTCATTAGAGCGTCCCAGAGTGCGAGGGACATGTGGCCAGTGGGCAGAGATGGCTTTTCGAGGGGAAACTTGCTTTGAGGGTAAAAAAGGTTGGGGTGGCTGGTTGGGGCAGATGCTAACCTCAGGCCAAGTCTGGTTCGGGCACTTCTGGACAGTCCTGTGCCACAGCCTGTGAGTCTGGGATCAGTTACGCAGGACCCACTGCCCCAAGACCAGATAAAGCTGAGGGTAACTGGCAGGGGGCAGGAGACCCCCCCTCCCCGCCCCTCTGAGCTGTCCTCATCTGTGTGAGCTTCTGCCGTCTCCCTGGCATTTCTGGAGGTGTTTTGCCTCTGCCAGGAATGAGAGTCAAGAGCAGCCTTCTGGAGGGGTGGGTGGGGATTAACCTCTTGGTGAGATCCCAGGGGGACCATGCTTAAGTTCTAACTTCACCAAGTGTGGGGGTAACTGAGACAAGCCTTTGGGGGTGCTGTGTAAACCCCACGGCAGTGTGGGGCGCCGTGCGCATACACGTGGGTTCAAAGGCCATTGCTTCCTGCTTCGTCCTGGCGACCGTGGCCTGGTGTCTGTGTCGGCCATGGGGTAAGCACTGGGCTTGGAAGCCAGGACCCGGGGTGGGGGGGACTGCTGTCCCCCAGCTGGGGGGCCTGGGAGTGCCCCCTTCTCCAGGGTCAGATGTCCTCATCTGGGTGCTGGGCTGGCACCTCTGGAGGTGAACGCATGCCTGGGCAAGTGCTTGTCTGACAGTGAAGACCCTGTGAGGTGGCTCATTTGCACCTCACTCCTGTTTGGATCTCACCTGTTCATGAACCTCTGGTGTGAACTTAACTCCCCCTTAGAACTGGGGTCGACAGTACCTAGGGTGGCCTCCCAGGGCCACGTGGACTGTCTCCACAGAAGGCGTGAACTGATACTCTATTTAGGCCTCACAAAGCTCGGTATGGAGCAGAAATGAATTTATCTTGCTCATGCTTCTCCTGGCGACAATATTTAATGGAGAGACATTTCATGGCATCTTCTGAACTTATAAATTTTGAGACAGGCAGCATAGCTTTACAGAATCACTCATGGATACAAAGTCTGAAGTGCAATTTGCTTTGCTTAATGAAAAGAAGAAGCCTGGGGTTGCTGCCCGCCTGTTTTCTTTAGATCCACCCCGCACACGTTGGTGAGCCTGCACTTCTTTAAGCCAAAAGCTCTCAAACTTCAGTCAGTTGAGGACCGTGGATGGAAAGGAGCTGAGGGGGCTTGGCTGGAATTCCATAACAGGGCGTTCCAACTTAGCATCTAAGTGGGCCGCCACGCCGAGTTCACGAACAGGACACCTGTCGCAACAATCAGCAGACAGCCCTGATTATCTGGGACCTGAGTCAGAATTTTCTGGCTGAGTCCATCAGGAATGTGCGATGTCAAGTCCAGATGTGCCCTGGGATGTTCTGGTTGATGGAACCTCACATCTGAAAGATTGCTGGGCCCGTGTCTATCCCTGCAGGGTGTCAGTGATGGCAAGCAGTTTAGGGGCACGTACCTGGGGGCTGTGATTTCGTTGCAGCAAGGGGGCGTCTCTGGGAACTGGCCGTGTAACCCATGGGCAGGGCTGTGTCCTGCAGGCCTGGCTCTCTGGAGGCCGCCTGGTCCTCGCGTCTGCTCAGCCTCCCTGGAGCCCCTCACTCTGGAGAACGGGGGCTCAGCCTCGGAGCCTGGCGGGGCGGCTTGTCACATGTGCTATCACGTGTGGCCTGTATCCAGTGGCTGATTTCAGCATCGACTTCCTTTTCTCCTGTGTCCGTCCTCATTTTCCACTGACACTGCTGTGTAATTGCCTGCAGCCTGGGTAATTAATTGTTAGTTGTGGGTGCATCGGTGTAGTTCTCGTGAGCAGGAGAGGCCCCTGTGTTGGGAAGGTCTCTGAATTGGATTTTCATCTGCTCAGCACCGTCACTGCTAATTACTAGAGCCAGAGTGAGGCCATTTTGGAAATGAAAATGCATTACCCTGACTCCCAGCCTTCTGGACCCATTAAGTTCTCTTTTGGCTGCCTTGCAGACTCATGCAGATAATGGCTTCGCTGCCTTCTTTAGACTTACATATGGATACGATCGTGGCCTTAGAGGCTGCTTCTATCCTTCTGACAGGCAGGGTGGGCTGCATGGGGAGATGGCTGTTTCTTGACTGTGCTATACTCAGGTTCATCTGGCACTTGGTTGGACCCCTTGCAAGAGAAAAGAGTAGCAAGCCTGGGAGGCTGGGCATCGCTACATTATTAAGTATGTGGCTGGAAGGCATGAGCATTGGCAGGGTGCCCCCTCACCAAAGGGTCTGTTTGAGATTCAGTTTGTCTCCGCTCAGCACTCACCTGCCCTCTTTTGGGAGTCCTCGAGCACCTTTTTCTCACGGCACATGGTTTTCACTTGGTTTCTGGCTAATGTGGATTTACCAGGAACTGCACCTGCCATGGACAGAATCAAGGCTCCCCAAGTATTTCCACACTCTGATTCCTGATACCCAAGACTATGTCATCTCACGTGCTGAAAGGGACTCTTCAGATGGGACTGAATCAAATATCTTCATACAGGGAGTTTCAGAAACATCGTCAAGTACTAGAGGTAAACTCTAGGTCATGTATGGATGTGAGTTCAGTTCAGTTCAGTTGCTCAGTCGTGTCCGAGTCTTTGTGACCCCATGAACTGCAGCATGCAAGGCCTCCCTGTCCATCACCAACTCCTGGAGTTTACCCAAACCCATGTCCACTGATTGAGCCTGCACTTCTTTAAGCCAAAAGCTCTCAAACTTCAGTCAGTTGAGGACCGTGGATGGAAAGGAGCTGAGGGGGCTTGGCTGGAATTCCATAACAGGGCGTTCCAACTTAGCATCTAAGTGGGCCGCCACGCCGAGTTCACGAACAGGACACCTGTCGCAACAATCAGCAGACAGCCCTGATTATCTGGGACCTGAGTCAGAATTTTCTGGCTGAGTCCATCAGGAATGTGCGATGTCAAGTCCAGATGTGCCCTGGGATGTTCTGGTTGATGGAACCTCACATCTGAAAGATTGCTGGGCCCGTGTCTATCCCTGCAGGGTGTCAGTGATGGCAAGCAGTTTAGGGGCACGTACCTGGGGGCTGTGATTTCGTTGCAGCAAGGGGGCGTCTCTGGGAACTGGCCGTGTAACCCATGGGCAGGGCTGTGTCCTGCAGGCCTGGCTCTCTGGAGGCCGCCTGGTCCTCGCGTCTGCTCAGCCTCCCTGGAGCCCCTCACTCTGGAGAACGGGGGCTCAGCCTCGGAGCCTGGCGGGGCGGCTTGTCACATGTGCTATCACGTGTGGCCTGTATCCAGTGGCTGATTTCAGCATCGACTTCCTTTTCTCCTGTGTCCGTCCTCATTTTCCACTGACACTGCTGTGTAATTGCCTGCAGCCTGGGTAATTAATTGTTAGTTGTGGGTGCATCGGTGTAGTTCTCGTGAGCAGGAGAGGCCCCTGTGTTGGGAAGGTCTCTGAATTGGATTTTCATCTGCTCAGCACCGTCACTGCTAATTACTAGAGCCAGAGTGAGGCCATTTTGGAAATGAAAATGCATTACCCTGACTCCCAGCCTTCTGGACCCATTAAGTTCTCTTTTGGCTGCCTTGCAGACTCATGCAGATAATGGCTTCGCTGCCTTCTTTAGACTTACATATGGATACGATCGTGGCCTTAGAGGCTGCTTCTATCCTTCTGACAGGCAGGGTGGGCTGCATGGGGAGATGGCTGTTTCTTGACTGTGCTATACTCAGGTTCATCTGGCACTTGGTTGGACCCCTTGCAAGAGAAAAGAGTAGCAAGCCTGGGAGGCTGGGCATCGCTACATTATTAAGTATGTGGCTGGAAGGCATGAGCATTGGCAGGGTGCCCCCTCACCAAAGGGTCTGTTTGAGATTCAGTTTGTCTCCGCTCAGCACTCACCTGCCCTCTTTTGGGAGTCCTCGAGCACCTTTTTCTCACGGCACATGGTTTTCACTTGGTTTCTGGCTAATGTGGATTTACCAGGAACTGCACCTGCCATGGACAGAATCAAGGCTCCCCAAGTATTTCCACACTCTGATTCCTGATACCCAAGACTATGTCATCTCACGTGCTGAAAGGGACTCTTCAGATGGGACTGAATCAAATATCTTCATACAGGGAGTTTCAGAAACATCGTCAAGTACTAGAGGTAAACTCTAGGTCATGTATGGATGTGAGTTCAGTTCAGTTCAGTTGCTCAGTCGTGTCCGAGTCTTTGTGACCCCATGAACTGCAGCATGCAAGGCCTCCCTGTCCATCACCAACTCCTGGAGTTTACCCAAACCCATGTCCACTGAGTTGGTGATGCCATCGAACCATCTCATCCTCTGTCGTCCCCTTCTCCTCCTGCCCTCAATCTTTCCCAGCATCAGGGTCTTTTCAAATGAGTCAGCTCTTCACATCAGGCGGCCAAAGTATTGGACTTTCAGCTTCAACATCAGTCCTTCCAATGAACACCCAGGACTGATCTCCTTTAGGATGGACTAGTTAGATCTCCTTGCAGTCCAAGGGAATCTCAAGAGTCTTCTCCAACACCACAGTTCAAAAGCATCAGTTCTTCCACACTCAACTTTCTTTATAGTCCAACTCTCATATCCATACATGACCACTGGAAAAACCATAGCCTTGACTAGACGGAGCTTTGTTAGCAAAGTAATGTCTCTGCTTTTGAATATGCTATCTAGGTTGGTTATAACATTCCTTCCAAGGAGTAAGTGTCTTTTCATTCATGGTTGTAGTCACCGTCTGCAGTGATTTTGGAGCCCAGAAAAATAAAGTTAGCCACTGTTTCCACTGTTTCCCCATCTATTTGCCATGAAGTGATGGGACCAGATGCCATGATCTTTGTTTTCTGAATATTGAGCTTTAAGCCAACATTTTCACTCTCTTCTTTCACTTTCATCAAGAGTCTCTTTAGTTCTTCACTTTCGGCCATAAGGGTGGTGTCATCTGCATATCTGAGGTTATTGCTATTTCTCCCAGCAATCTTGGTTCCAGCTTGTGCTTCTTCCAGCCCAGCATTTCTCATGATGTACTCTGCATATAAGTTAAATAAGCAGGGTGACAATATACAGCCTTGATGTACTCCTTTTCTTATTTGGAACCAGTCTGTTGTTCCATGTCCAGTTCTAACTGTTGCTTCCTGGCCTGCATATAGGTTTCTCAAGAGGCAGGTCAAGTGGTCTGGTATTCCCATCTCTTGAAGAATTTTCCACAGATGGATGTGAGAGTCAGACTATAAAGAAAGCTGAGTGCTGAAGAATTGATGCTTTTGAACCACGGTGTTGGAGAAGAATCTTGAGAGTCTCTTGAACTGCAAGGAGATCCAACCAGTCCATCCTAAAGGAAACCAGTCCTGAATATTCATTGGAAGGACTGATGATGAGGCTAAAACTCCAAAACTTTGGCCACCTGATGCAAAAAACTGACTCACTGGAAAAAACCCTGATGCTTGGTAAGATTGAAGGCGGGAGGAGAAGGGGATGACAGAGGATGAGATGGTTGGATGGCATCACTGACTCAGTGGACATGAGTTTGAGTAAACTCCGGGAGCTGGTGATGGACAGGGAGGCCTGGCGTGCTGCAGTCCGTGGGGTTGCAAAGAGGTGAACATAACTGAGCAACTGAACTGAACTGAACTGAACTGAAGTTGTCATGTATACTTGTATGTCATTAATATAAACATTCCAAAAGTTATGTGGAATCCCTAACATCTGATATGTCCTGATATAATGTTATAAGTCAAAATTCTAGTTATTATCCTAAGATGTCATATGTTGCAGAAATAGCCAAGTTTCCTGGTAGTTGAGTTACACTCAAGTCTTTTATCATGCTATTTTTAGTTTTGTCCTTTATCAGTTCAGTTCAATTCAGTTGCTCAGTCGTGTCTGACCCCATGAACCACAGCATACCAGGCCTCCCTGTCTATCACCATCTCCCGGAGTTCACTCAGATTCACATCTATGGAGTCAGTGATGCCATCCAGCCATCTCATCCTCAGTTGTCCCCTTCTCCTCCTGCCCCCAATCCCTCCCAGCATCAGAGTCTTTTCCAATGAGTCAACTCTTCACATGAGGTGGCCAAAGTACTGGAGTTTCAGCTTTAGCATCATTCTCTCCAAAAAAATCCCTGGGATGATCTCCTTTAGAATGGACTGGTTGGATCTCCTTGCAGTCCAAGGGACTCTCAAGAGTCTTCTCCAACACCACAGTTCAAAAGCTTCAGTTCTTCGGCACTCAGCTTTCTTCACAGTCCAACTCTCACATCCATACATGACCACAGGAAAAATCATAGCCTTGACTAGATGGACCTTAGTTGGCAATGTAATGTCTCTGCTTTTCAATGTTATGTATGTTGGTCATAACTTTCTTTCCAAGGAGTAGGTGTCTTTTAATTTCATGGCTGCAATTACCATCTGCAGTGATTTTGGAGCCCCCAAAATAAAGTCTGACACTGTTTCCACTGTTTCCCCATCTATTTCCCATATAAACTATCATAATTTTACATTGCTTTCACAAAAAGACTTTCAAGAAGGCTCATAAAAATAACCTTTTAAAACAAATGTAACTTTATTATAGGGCTTCCCATGTGGCTCAGTGGTAAAGAATCTGCCTGCCAATGCAGGAGATGCAGGTTCAGTCCTTGGGTCAGGACGGTCCCCTGAGGAGGGCATTGCAACCCGCTCCAGTGTTCTTGCCTGGAGAATCCCATGAACAGAGTAGCCTGGCAGGCCACAGTCCATGGGGTTGCAAAGCGGTGGACACGACTGAGTGGCTGAGCACACGAGTGGAGATTATTCTGCATACCTGGGTGGCCCCAGTATGATCACAGGGTCCTTTAAGAAGGATCCCCGAGGGTCAGAGGCAGGAGGAGAGGTGTAGTGAACAGACCAAAGCCCCTTCAGGCTGGAGCGATGCACTTAGAAGGGAGGAGGGGGCCAGGAGCCAAGAAACGCAGGTGCCTCTAGAAACTGGGGAAGGCACAGAGGCAGATTCTCTGCTGCAGCCTCCAGAAGAAGCACAGCCTTCCTGACACCAGGGTTTTAGCGTTCTTGCCTCCAGAACTGGAAGAGAAGAAATGTGTGTGTGTGTGCTTTTTTTAAGCCATTTGCTAGAGCAGCAATAGGAAGCTAGCCTGGTACCTCCACTGAAATGAGGACCATTTATTGCTTTTGATGCACGAGGCTGAATCCTCGTATGCAGGGAGCAATTTTGGCTAAGAGTGGCTGTTGACTAACAACGGCAGCATCATTGTAAAACACTATTAAATGGAAGCTTAAAGGTTCCCATTAACTTCCTTTCATGAAGATTTCATGATGTGTTTAAAGGGAAAAAAATGTAAGTATGTCACTCTATCATCTGTTTCAAAGATGCAGGAAAAAAGTGAGAAAAAAGAGAATCAAAGCTGTGTTTTGAACTTTGGAAGGCGTCCTTTCTCAGAACCCTCAGATTCCCAGTGGGAGACAGAACACACACCTTTGCTTGAAAGGGTACTTTGTAGCTTTGTGTTTCTTTTGTCCTTTTTATTTTCTGTCTCAGCGCATCTCTTATTTGTGGTCAGTGTGCTGCTTCCATTTCAATTAACGAGATGCTGAACAGGAAGGTTTCGGAGAGGAAGCGAGGGGCAGGTGTCCAGGCTGGCCACCGGGTGCCTGGGACTGGGTGCAGTCATGCCCCTGCCTGGGTCCTGCCCCTCTCTTCTGTAAAATGAGGGGTCAGCTTGGATAGCCCCTGGCTCCCTTCCCTCTGAATTCTGGTCCTACCCAGGCTGTTTTGAGAGCCAATTGAATGGGACACATTTTGCTTCTGTTCAGCTGGACATTTCCAACCCAAAGTCTTTAAAGGTGGGCTGAACTTTCACTTTGCTTTTCTGTTGAGAAAACAAACAAACAAATTAGTGTCTACACATGTTAATAAGCTACCCAAAGACCACCATTCATCATTCTGATCGAAACCTTTTAGACGGTCTAATTGTGCTCTGTTTTCCTCGGTTCTGATAATGAAGTAGCTTTTGAGGCAACGGTGATGAACTGCAGGCTTGATAGAGTGCGAAGCATCTGTCTGCAGGTGTCTGCTTTCTTTGGTTTTAAATTTATCTTAACTCTCGGTGTGGAGTGAGTGGGCCCGATGGTGGTGCTGCCTCTAGAATAACAATGACGCCTCCTCCTCCCGCCCCAGGTCAGCAGAGGGTGGGTGATACGCAAGGCTCCTGTTCTCTTCAGGAGTGATTTCCCCCTCTTTCTGACTCATGCCAGAGCTCCAGGCAGGGCTGCTGTTACTTGAGCTGTGCCTCTGAAAACATCTGCAAACCCATAAATACATTTGAAAAAAAAAAAAAGACTTAATGGATGACTATTTTAAAGATTTATGAGGTTCGGCAACTAGACTTTCTTTAAAGAAAGCGTGGATCCTAAATTTTACGTTTTAATAAGATCAGAGGGACTGACTCATTGGCTTTCGGTACTTTATAGAAAGTCGATAAACACAGTTCTTTGACTCCAGTGAGACTTTGGGTATTTCGGTCTTCCATTCAAACTCAAATGTACATTACAGGGTAAGTTTTCTGGTTGAAATGATTCAGAAAATGCATAATTCAGTAACCTGAGCCGGAAACCCTCAGGATAATTCTCCCCTCGGATATGAACAGTCTGTAACCCCGTTTGAATTCTCAGCCTAAGAACACTGTTTCCAGTTCCACAGGTCAGAAGATGGCTTCGAGTCCCTTAACAGTACGTCGTAAAGGGAAAAATGTAGAAATAATTGCCTACGGCTTTGAGAAGCAGTCTATGAAATCATGCTGATCCACATGAAATAAATAGGTTGTGAGATATAAGAATTATCTGCGCTAGTAAAGGTGAAGTGGCCGTAACTCACCAACATGATAGCATCTCCCGCAAGGAGGATAAACTGTGAGCCACACACAAGGAGAGGGGACAGGCTGCCAGCTCAGCGGCAATAAAAAGGGCTTTCTTTGTTCTTTGCCGTAAAACTGACACCGTGTTTAATGACATGACCTCGAAGGCAGACAGTCACCCGGTGGCTCCTTCTGCTTTGCTCTGAAGGATGTGCATTTAAAGAGGAGGAGGTGTGGAGCAGGGGCTGGGTTGCAGGGGACGGAGCACGCCTGCTCTTCTGCACCCGCTGGGGACTGGGCCTCGGATCACAGACACGTCATGCTCCTGGGTCCACAGCAGCAGGCAGCCGCACTGGAGATTTAGAACCAGCTCTGGTTTCGGGCAGTGTTAATTACAGAGTCAGTTTCCCCACACCCACAGCAAACGGGGTGGCACGCTGGACCTGGAGCCCAGGGTCTCGTCTGCAGGTGTGGACTGAATAGCAAATGGCATTACAGAGCTGTTACAGGGCTTCTTTATATTTCATGAATATCACACCAGTAATGTTCAAGCTCTTCATAGAATTCAAGAAGACAAGCAGATACTTTAAATAGGGATAAAGGGACTTCCCAGTGGTTAAGACTCGCCCTTCCCGTGTAGGGAGAGCGAGTGGGAAACAGATCCCACATGCCACACTGTGTGGCGGAAAAGTAAAAGAAAAAACAGTGAATGAAGATCACCCATAAAGCGAGCACCTGAAGCCAGCCAGACGTTGCTGTTTCATAACGCTTGTTCTTCCTGACTTTATCTGTGTGTGCGCACATAGGGGCTTCCCCGATCGCATCATCCCCCCCTTTTAACTGAACTATACTAATGCACACGAATCTTCAACGTACAACGTATAAACTTTACGCAGATATATACCCAGGCAACCACAAACCAGATCAAGGCTAAAATCCCTCCTGCGCTGTGCTTAGTCACTCAGCCATATCCGACTCTCTGCGACCCCATGGACTATAGCCCACCAGGCTCCTCTGTCCATGGGGATTCTCCAGGCAGGAATACTGGAGTTACCATGCCCTCCTCCAGGGGATCTTCCCAGCCCAGGGATCGAACCCACGTCTCCCACATTGCAGCTGAGCTACTGGGGAAGTCCCCAAATCCTTCCTATTCAAGTCCTTTTCAGGAGAGACAAGAGAACATGAAATGTGATTGCTGTACTGACTTCACACTGGAAGCAGCTCTGCCTTCTAGAGCTTCAGATTTATGGAAGCAACACCGTGCAGACTTTTCTGAAATAAATGTGGCATTCACTCAGGATTTTGTATATAAAAGTAGTAGTACTTGTTGTTCAGTTCCTAAGTCATGTCTGACTGTTTTCAGTCTCATGGACTGCAGCACGCCAGGCTCTTCTGTCCTTTACTATCTCCCAGAGTTTGTTCAAATTCATGTCTACTGAGCTGGTGATTCTATCTAACTGTCTCATCCTCTGTTGCCCTCTTCTCCTCTCACCTTCAGTCTTTCCCAGCATCAGGGTTTTTCCAATGAGTCTGCTCTTCCCATCAGGTGGCCAGAGTATTGGAGCTTCAGCTTCAGCATGAGTCCTTCCAATGAATGTTCACGGTTGATTTTCTGCAGGGTTGACTGGTGCTTCTTTTTAATTGTGCAGCCACTTTCCATCATATAAGCATGCCACAGCCTGTCTCCTGTCTTTGGACACTTGGGGTGCTTTGCAGTTCTTGGTCATTAGGAACAAAGGTGTAGCACCATGCTTGCGTATATCTTTTGGGAGGTACATACACCCATTTCTTCTAAGTCGATATTCCAAGAGAAATAGTTCATATTGTAAAATGCATATATGATTATCCTTAACAGATACTACTAAAGAGTTTTTAAATGATCACTTCATATCCTCACAAGTTTCTTCTCAATTTTAGTCATTATGGTGGGTCTGTGAAGGTACTTAATTACGATTTTAATGTACATTTTTTTCCTGATCAAGACTTATGCTGGAAACCTTTTCACAGGCGTATTAGTGACTCAAATATTCTCTTTTGTGTTTTGCCGATTCAAGTCTTTGACCCTTTTAAAAAGAGGTAGATTTTTTTAATTCATTTGTGAGAATTCTTAACATGCTGGGTGTGAGCTCATTCTCGCATATACGTTTAGCAAATTTTCCTTCCACGGTGACTGGTCTAACTGAACACGAGTTCTTAATGCTAATACATCCATTTCATCAAGCTTTTTCTTTTCTCTTACTTCTTTTTTGTCATGTTAAGAAATATTCCTCTATTCAAGATGATGAAAAAAAATGTTCCTGTGCTTTCTTTTCGAAACTTTGTTGTTTAATCTTTTGCGTTTTGGCTTGTAATAATTCTTGGGCTGACTTCTGGACGTGGAGTAGGATGGAGGTGTGTGCTTTTCCTGTTGCTTGGTGGCCATGTGTTCAAGAGCGTGTCTTCTCCCCACTGAACTGAGATGCGCTTTCCTGGAAGAGGTGCCTGTGCCCGTGCGCCTGTGTGCGTTTCCTGCTCTCCATCACTGTCTATTCACTCATCATTGCAGAAATACCGCAGAGCTCTCGTTACTATTGCTTTATGCTAAGTCTTGCTGTCTGACAGTTTGTCGTTTGTCTCCAAACTATTTTTGTTCTTCCTCAAGACTCTCTTGACTATTCTAGATTCTTTTGTATTTCCATGTAAATTTTAGAATTGGCTTGTTGACTTACACAAAAAATATCTGCTGGGATTTTGATTTGGCTTGCATTAAATCCAGAGATATGTGTGAGAAGAATTGACATTTCTTTTTCGAATAAAGAATTTTCTAACTCATAAATAAGAAATATCCCTTATGTCTTCTTTAACTTATTTTAGTAATGTTCTATAGTTTTCTATGTAGAAGTCTTACATTTGAAAAAAATAAACTTACTCACAGGTAGTATGATTTTTTGATGCTATATGAAACAAAATTTGAAAAATTTCTTCCAACTTTTGTTCTTAGTATTTAGAAATAAAATGGGCTCTTTAAATGGATATGTCCAGTGGCTTTTCTAAATCTGTCTATTAACTGTGAGAGCTGATCTGTAATTATTTTGGATTGTCCATGCATCTGTGTCATCTGTGAACCTTGACATTTTTCATATCTTTTCTCTACCTACCCACCTACACACCTTTGAATGTAAGGTTGAATCTATTTCTCTAACTATGCAGGTACGCATGGGTACATGCGTAAGGTTTTAGCCTCTAGGCTCATGAAGGATGCGACCTATACGTTCTCTTTTTAGTGTCTGTCGTTTTTTGGTATCAGAGTCCTACTGTTTCATAAAATTAACTGGCAAGTATTCCTCTTTCTTCTTGTCTCTGGAAGAACATTTTCCAGATGGATATGATTATTTTTAATGGTTTAGAGAAATTAATCATGACTCTACCTGAGACTAAAGTTTTCTTCATGGGAAGTTTCTGTTGATCTAACATTTCAGCAGATATAAGGCTATTAAATGGTCTATTTTTCTTCATGCCAGCATTTTATGCTGTGCTCTTAAAAATACATTTGTTCTTTTCATCTAAGTTTTCAAATTCCTTAGTGTGAGATTTATTTTCATAATACCCTTTACTTTCTTCTCTAGGTGGGATCCTGGTGGGCTCCCTTTTCATTCATGATGGTGGTCATGTTTTCCCTCTGTTATTGTCTTGTCATTCTGAAAGGGGATTTTCAGTTTTATTACTATTTTAAATAACATACTTTGGCTTTGATTTTCCATATTGTAAATCTGCTTTTTATTTCACTGACATTTCCTCTTGTGTTTCTTAATTATTTTCTTCAACTTTAATTTGTTATTCTAGATTTTTGAGATGGAAATTTAGATAATGGATGTTAATCATTTTTCCATTTCTTTCTATATATAACTTTCTGGCTATAAACTCTTCTCTAGTGGACATTACTCATTCTTCCATTTCTTTCTGTATATAAATTTCTGGCCATAAACGCTTCTCTAAGCACACTATTTTAACTTATCCACAATCTGTAATATTCATATTTTCATTATTGTCCCATTCAAAATATTTCCCTTTGTAATTTAGTCTTCACCCATGGGTTTTTGTTCAAACATTTCATTTGATTTAAATATCTGTGTGCTTTCCTACAAACTTTGTTATTTGTCTAGTTTGTTTCATTGTCATTAGAGAACGGCTCAGCATGGCTATGATTATTTGAAATTTGTTGAGACGAGCCCTTTTTGACTCCGCAGGTTAATTTAGTTGGTGAATGTTCCTTGTACAGTCGTGCAGAATATACATTCTGTCACAGCGTGTGCAGTGTCCAGTTCAGTGTCACTCAGTCGTGTCTAACTCTTTGTGACCCCATGGACTGTAGCATGCAAGGCCTCCCTGTCCATCACCAACTCCCAGAATTTACTCAAACTCGTGTTCATTGAGTTGGTGATTCCATCCAACCATCTCATCCTCTGTTGTCCCCTTCTCTTCCCACCTTCAGTCTTTCCCAGCATCAGGATCTTTTCCTATGAGTCAGTTCTTTGCATCAGGTGGCCAAAGTATTGGAGTTTCAGCTTCAGCATCAGTCCTTCCAATGGATATTTGGGACTGACTTCCTTTAGGATGGACTGGTTGGATCTCCTTGCAGTCCAAGGGACTCTCAAGAGTCTTCTCCAACACCACAGTTCAAAAGCATCAATTCTTTGGTGCTCAGCTTTATTTATAATCAAACTATCACATCCATACATGACCACTGGAAAAACCATAGCCTTGACTAGACGGACCTTTGGCAAAGTAATATCTCTGCTTTTTAATATGCTGTTTAGGTTGGTCATAACTTTTCTTCCAAGGAACAAGTGTCTTTTAATTTCATGGCTGTGGTCACCATCTGCAGTGATTTTGGAACCCCCCAAAATAATGTCTGTTACTGTTTCCACTGTTCCCCCATCTATTTGCCATGAAGTGATGGGATCAGATGCTAAGATCTTACTTTTCTGAATGTGGAGTTTTAAGCCAACTTTTTCACTCTCCTCTTTCACTTTCATCAAGAGGTTCTTTAGTTCTTCTTCACTTTCTGCCATAAGAGTGGTGTCATCTGCATATCTGAGGTTATTGATATTTCTCCCAGCAATCTTGATTCCGGTCTGTGCTTCATCCAGTCCAGCATTTCTCATGATGTACTCTGCATATAAGTTAAATAAGCAAGGTGACAATATACGGTCTTGATGTACTCTTTTTCCTATTTGGAACCAGTCTATTGTTCCATGTCCAGTTCTAACTGTTGCTTCCTGACCTGCATATAGGTTTCTCAAGAGGCAGGAAAGGTGGTCTGGTATTCCCATCTTTTTCAGAATTTTCCAGTTTGTTGTGATCCACACAGTCAAAGGCTTTGGTGTAATCAATAAAGCAGAATTAGATGTTGTTTTGGAACTCTCTTGCTTTTTTGATGATTTTGGTGGATGTTGGCAATTTGATCTCTGATGCCTCTGCCTTTTCTAAATCCATCTTGAACATTTGAAAGTTCATGGTTAATATATTGTTGAAGCCTGGATTGGAGAATTTTGAGCATTACTTTGCTAGCAGGTGAGATGAGTGCAATTGTGTGGTAGTTTGAGCATTCTTCGGCATTGATTTTCTTTGGGATTGGAATGAAAACTGACCTTTTCCAGTCCTGTGGCCAGTGCTGAGTTTTCCAGATTTGCTGGCATACTGAGTGCAACACTTTCACAGCATCATCTTTTAGGATTTGAAATAGCTCAACTGGAATTCCATCACCTCCACTAGCTTTGTTCATAGTTATGCTTCCTAAGTCCCATTTGACTTCACATTCCAGGATGTCTGGCTCTAGGTGAGTGATCACACCATTGTGATTATCTGGGTCATAAAGATCCTTTTTGTACAGTTCTTCTGTGTATTCTTGCCACCTCTTCTTACTATCTTCTGCTTCTGTTAGGTCCATACCATTTCTGTCCTTTATCGAGCCCATCTTTGCATGAAATTCCCTTGGTAATGTTATGCCCAAGTTGCGAAATCTCCCAATGAGCACCAGGGAGCCGATATCCGATGCAAAAGCAAGAGAGTTTTTATTACCAAGCTCGAGCTGGGGCTCCCACCGATACCGACGCAGCGGCTATAGGGAGGAGCCCTGAGCTCTGGGTTACATTGCTTATATAGGGTATTCTCGCGCCAAAATTTGAAAAATGGGAGTTTCCGGGTTGGGAGATGTCTAACTGGTTACCTTCTGTGGAAGGGTTAGGTGTTGGGTTCTGATTGGTTCCCATTTCCTGGGCTGGCCACGGGTTCTGATTGGCTGCGGGTAGTGGGGTGGGGTCAAGGGATTTCTAAAGGATCTTTTCCTGGAACCTTACAAAATGGAGTAGCTTAGATTCTTCAGTATCTCTAATTTTCCTGAAGAGATCTCTAGTCTTTCCCATTCTGTTGTTTTCCTCTATTTCTTGCCAATTATGCACTTTTTGTAAATCACGTTCAAACCTTCTATATTCCTTCTAATTTTTTGCTTTTTCAATTAGTGTTTTTTAATTCAAGTTTGAAGAAATCTTTTCAAAATTTGTTGTAATGCAGTTCTAGAGGTGATGAACTTTCTTAGCTTTTGTTTATCTGGGAAACCTTTTATCTTTCCTTTGTTTCTGAAGGACAGTTTGTAGAGTATTCTCGGTTGGAAGTTTTTACTTTCAGCACTTGGAATATATAAGCCCACTCTCTGCAGGCCTGCAAGATTCCTGCCGAGAGAGACTGCTGATAGCCTTAGGTGGTTCCTTTGTATGTGAAGGACTTTTTTCTCTTGATGATTTTAAACTTCTCTCTTTATTGGATTTTAGACAGTTTTATTATAATGTATCTTGGAGAAGATCTTTCTGAGTTTAAAAAAACCAACGAGACCTATGAAATTCATGAACTTTGGTGTTCAAATCTCTCCAGGTTTGCAAGTTCTCAGCCATTATTTTTTCAAATAAACTTTCTTCCCCTTCCTCCCTCTGTTCTTCTTCTGCAGTAAACTGTGGATTGCTCCTAACTGTGTCCACATTCACACAGGCTTTCTCCACTCTTTTTCATTCTTTTTTTCTTTGGACTCCTCTGATTGGATTGTTTCAAGTGACCTGTCTTTGGGTTCACAGGTTCTTTCTTCTGCTGGGTCCAATTTGATGTTGATGGTCTCCACTGCATTTTCGGTTTCATTCAGTCTATTCCTCAGTTTCATAATCTGTTTAGCTCATTTTAATGATTTCTGTCTCTGTAGGTTAATGTTTTTCCTGATTTTGTCAAGCTGAATTTCTCCGTTTTCTTGTGGCTCACTGAGCTCTCTTTAAACAACTATTTCAAATGCTTTCCCAGGCGAATTGCAGATCTCCGCTTCCTTGGGGGCGGTTACTGGGACACTATTGTGTACCTTTGGTCGTTCCCTTAGCTTTTCACGTTCCTTGAAAGCCTGTGTCGCTGTCTTGGCGTTTGAAGAAGCAGCCACCCCCTCTAGTCTCTACTGCCTGGCTTGGAGGGAGAAACGCCTTCTGTCAGCCCTGCTAGGCCTCCTGGGGCTTTCTGGGGCCTTTCCTGTGGGTGCTTGTGTTCCACACTCTTGCTCTCTCCGGGAGAGTTCTCAGTATCGTAAACCTTCTCCAACACTGCAAGGCCAGGCTGGGTCCTGCCCTTAAGTGTGTCATATTTAAAACGTGCATCTTGTAAAAAGCGCATAGTTGGGTTTAATCTTCTCATGTAGCCTGACAATCTTTGTCTTTCAGTTGAAGTGCTTATTCTACTTATATTTAATGTAAGTAGTGTGTTTGTATGTCTTCATATCAGACAGTTAATATTCTTGTGTGTTCACTCACACATGAATCCATTTATTTACTGGTTAATGTATTTCTGTGTGTGCATCTGGGATGCTTTTCCCCTCCTACCATTAAAAACTTCTTTTATTGTTCCTTGTAGTGTGGACCTTCTAGCAACAAATACGCTGTTTCCATTGGTTTTAAAACATCTTTATTATTCCTTTACTGATGATGATGGTGGTGATGATATGATGATGATGATGGTGACAATGATGGTGGTGATACGGATGAAGATGGTGTTGATATCCATAACTGTGGCAATGACAGCTGCCAGGATTGCTTAATAATTGTCTATGTTCTTGGTGCTTTCTTAAATCCTTCACACATCTTGTATTGCGGATTAAGAGATCAAGGAAATCTTTAAATGAAGCAAGCAATCCAGGGAAGTCAAGCAACCACCTAGGCTTGAGGACAAACTTTTCTAGATATCTCCTCTCAGTCTCTTGATTTTCAGAGACTTATCTATCAGTGGAGAATCCCAGGGACGGGGGAACCTGGTGGGCTGCTGTCTATAGGGTCGCACAGAGTCGGACACGACTGAAGTGACTTAGCAGCAGCAGCAGCAGCAGCATCTATCAATGAAAGTAGAGGAAAAACATCAAGGGTAATAGAACAAACTGTTTGAGGACAGCTCAAGTGTTGCTTGATAAGAGATGAAGCAGCTAGCCAACCAACAGAAAAGAAACTCATCCACACCGTGTCTACAGCAGCCTGTATGAGAGACAGAAATCCTGTTGACTAGCAATGGCTATGTTAGCAGCATTTATCTACACAGGCACTGTTCTCAGTCACAAGTGGAGTCCACATTTTTGCGAGATAGGAAAACAAATATACAATAAAGCAGGGAAACACCTAAGTCTCGCCTAATAAACTCAGGGAAAGGACTGCATGAAAATAGTGCCAGCCAACCTGAGCACAGAGAGAGACGATGAAACAGCATTTAAAAGTCTTCATTTTCTTATTCCATCTCCAAGGACTTATCATAAAGACATTCAGTTCAGTTCAGTTCAGTTCAGTTGCTCAGTCCGACTCTTTGCGACCGCATGCATTGCAGCAGGCCAGGCCTCCCTGTCCATCACCAACTCCTGGAGTTCACTCAGACTCACGTCCATCGAGTCTGTGATGCCATCCAGCCATCTCATCCTCTGTCGTCCCCTTCTCCTCCTGCCCCCAATCCCTCCTAGCATCAGAGTCTTTTCCAATGAGTCAACTCTTCTCATGAGGTGGCCAAAGTACTGGAGTTTCAGCTTTAGCATCATTCCTTCCAAAGAAATCCCAGGGCTGATCTCCTTCAGAATGGACTGGTTGGATCTCCTTGCAGTCCAAGGGACTCTCAAGAGTCTTCTCCAACACCACAGTTCAAAAACATCAGTTCTTCAGTGCTCAACCTTCTTCACAGTCCAACTCACACATCTATACATGACCACAGGAAAAACCATAGCCTTGACTAGACGGACCTTAGTCGGCAAAGTGATGTCTCTGCTTTTGAATATACTATCTAGGTTGGTCATAACTTTTCTTCCAAGGAGTAAGCGGCTTTTAATTTCATGGCTGCAGTCACCATCTGCAGTGATTTTGGAGCCCCAAAAATTGAAGTCTGACACTGTTTCCACTGTTTCCCCATCTATTTCCCATGAAATGATGGGACTGGATGCCATGATCTTTGTTTTCTGAATGTGGAGCCTTAAGCCAACTTTTTCTCTTTCCTTTTTCATTTTCATCAAGAGGCTTTTTGGTTCCTCTTCACTTTCTGCCATAAGGGTGATGTCATCTGCATATATGAGGTTATTGATATTTCTCCCAGCAATCTTGATTCCAGCTTGTGTTTCTTCCAGTCCAGCGTTTCTCGTGATATACTCTGCATATAAGTTAAATAAGCAAGGTGACAATATACAGCCTTGACATACTCCTTTTCCTATTTGGAACCAGTCTGTTGTTCCATGTCCAGTTCTAACTGTTGATTCCTGACCTGCATACAGATTTCTCAAGAGGCAGATCAGGTGGTCTGGTATTCCCATCTAGTTTATTGTGATCCACACAGTCAAAGGCTTTGGCATAGTCAATAAAGCAGGAATAGATGTTTTTCTGGAACTCTCTTGCTTTTTCCATGATCCAGCGGATGTTGGCAATTTGATCTCTGGTTTCTCTGCCTTTTCTAAAACCAGCTTGAACATCAGGGAGTTCACGGTTCACGCATTGCTGAAGCCTGGCTTGGAGAATTTTGAACATTACTTTACTAGCATGTAAGATGAGAGCAACTGTGCGGTAGTTTGAGCATAAGATTGGCTAAAATATGTTTAAAAAATGATCTAGGGTTTCCTTAGTGGCTCAGTTGTAAAGAATGTGCCCGCCAGTGCAGGAGGCATGGGTTTGATCCTTGGTCCAGGAAGATCCCACAGGCCTGGAGCAACTAAGCCCACAGCTGCTGAAACCCGAGCACCCTAGAGCCCACGATCTGCACCAAGAATCTGCAGCCAAGAGCTCCCCCTGCTTGCTGCAACTAGAGAAAGCCCGTGCAGCAAAGAAGAGGCAGCACAGCCCAAAATAAATAAATAAAAATTACTTTAAAAGAAATAATCTAAATATTCAACCAAAGGGTTAGTTAAAATTGATATAGATTTTTAACTGAAGTTATAGAAGTATACTCATTGGCCTGAATCTATTAAAAGGGACATGATAGTCACTCAGTCGCGTCTGATTCTTTGCGGCTTATAGACTGTAGCCCACCAGGCTCCTCTTGTCTTTGGGATTCTCCAGGCAAGAATCCTGGAGTGGGTTGCCATTTCCTTGTCCAATTAAAAGGGAAATTAGTTCATAATACATTAATAGGGAAAAAGCAGATAATAAACAAGATGTCAAACTTTTGTTTCAAGTAGGTTGTAGGTCGTTAATTGTCCCACTTCAACTGTGGGATGAAAAGGGATAAATTACAGAAGGCTATTTTTTGAAAACAGAAATCTGTGGCAGTAGCGTCTTGCTCCATTTTGCGCTGTTTGCTGATAGAATCCTCGCCATCCTTCCCCACTCCTCACTTTCTTGTTCTTGCCTGAAACCTTGACTGTATTGTGGCTGTTCTGAATCTTTATGGCGGTTGGTCATGTCAATAGCCAGCTCACCGTAAACTCACGGTCTCCAGCTGCACCCGGGCCGTCGGGCTGCTGTCATGCCAGCGTGACCCTCGGGCAGGTGGGCTCCTGGACCTGTGGAGGCTCTTTCATCTCTTTTCATCCTCCTCAAATCTCTGAGCCTCCAACTCCCATACTCACTCTGAGCTGAATCCTCACCTTCCACTCCTTACAGAAAAGAGAAACTGCCTTCGGGAATGGCCTCTTCTTCCTACAAACTTCTCTGCACCCACAGGCATCCTTTCTCTCTCTCCTGTCAAGATACAGGTGGTGCTGCCTTGCCACCTGAGGCCAGGCCTTCCAGGGGGCTCTGCATCCCACCCCGCCCCCACTGCCCAATGCCTTGCTCTCTTTCCTCTCATGCAACTTCAGAGTCTTCCTCTCTGCAAAACCCCTGCTCTCCATGCTCAACCAAGCTCAGTTATAATACCATCAGCATGGAGTTACTGGTCAGTTGCTAAGTCAAGTCCTACTCTCTGTGACCCCACGGTCTGCAGCACCCCAGGCTTCCCTGTCCATCACCAACTCCTGGAGTTCACTCAAACTCATGTCCATTGAGTCGGTGATGCCACCCAGCCATCTCATCCTCTGTTGCCCCCTTCTCCTCCCGCCCTGAACCCTCCCAGCATCAGGGCTTTTCCAGTGAGTCTGCTTTAGCATCATTCCTTCCAAAGAAATCCCAGGGCTGATCTCCTTCAGAATGGACTGGTTGGATCTCCTTGCAGTCCAAGGGACTCTCAAGAGTCTTCTCCAACACCACAGTTCA
Source organism: Litocranius walleri (assembly GCA_006410535.1). Classification (NCBI taxonomy): domain Eukaryota; kingdom Metazoa; phylum Chordata; class Mammalia; order Artiodactyla; family Bovidae; genus Litocranius; species Litocranius walleri. The sequence continues at coordinate 2,576,969 of SJYG01000250.1, read as the reverse complement.
AAAACATCAGTTCTTCAGTGCTCAACCTTCTTCACAGTCCAACTCACACATCTATACATGACCACAGGAAAAACCATAGCCTTGACTAGACGGACCTTAGTCGGCAAAGTGATGTCTCTGCTTTTGAATATACTATCTAGGTTGGTCATAACTTTTCTTCCAAGGAGTAAGCGGCTTTTAATTTCATGGCTGCAGTCACCATCTGCAGTGATTTTGGAGCCCCAAAAATTGAAGTCTGACACTGTTTCCACTGTTTCCCCATCTATTTCCCATGAAATGATGGGACTGGATGCCATGATCTTTGTTTTCTGAATGTGGAGCCTTAAGCCAACTTTTTCTCTTTCCTTTTTCATTTTCATCAAGAGGCTTTTTGGTTCCTCTTCACTTTCTGCCATAAGGGTGATGTCATCTGCATATATGAGGTTATTGATATTTCTCCCAGCAATCTTGATTCCAGCTTGTGTTTCTTCCAGTCCAGCGTTTCTCGTGATATACTCTGCATATAAGTTAAATAAGCAAGGTGACAATATACAGCCTTGACATACTCCTTTTCCTATTTGGAACCAGTCTGTTGTTCCATGTCCAGTTCTAACTGTTGATTCCTGACCTGCATACAGATTTCTCAAGAGGCAGATCAGGTGGTCTGGTATTCCCATCTAGTTTATTGTGATCCACACAGTCAAAGGCTTTGGCATAGTCAATAAAGCAGGAATAGATGTTTTTCTGGAACTCTCTTGCTTTTTCCATGATCCAGCGGATGTTGGCAATTTGATCTCTGGTTTCTCTGCCTTTTCTAAAACCAGCTTGAACATCAGGGAGTTCACGGTTCACGCATTGCTGAAGCCTGGCTTGGAGAATTTTGAACATTACTTTACTAGCATGTAAGATGAGAGCAACTGTGCGGTAGTTTGAGCATAAGATTGGCTAAAATATGTTTAAAAAATGATCTAGGGTTTCCTTAGTGGCTCAGTTGTAAAGAATGTGCCCGCCAGTGCAGGAGGCATGGGTTTGATCCTTGGTCCAGGAAGATCCCACAGGCCTGGAGCAACTAAGCCCACAGCTGCTGAAACCCGAGCACCCTAGAGCCCACGATCTGCACCAAGAATCTGCAGCCAAGAGCTCCCCCTGCTTGCTGCAACTAGAGAAAGCCCGTGCAGCAAAGAAGAGGCAGCACAGCCCAAAATAAATAAATAAAAATTACTTTAAAAGAAATAATCTAAATATTCAACCAAAGGGTTAGTTAAAATTGATATAGATTTTTAACTGAAGTTATAGAAGTATACTCATTGGCCTGAATCTATTAAAAGGGACATGATAGTCACTCAGTCGCGTCTGATTCTTTGCGGCTTATAGACTGTAGCCCACCAGGCTCCTCTTGTCTTTGGGATTCTCCAGGCAAGAATCCTGGAGTGGGTTGCCATTTCCTTGTCCAATTAAAAGGGAAATTAGTTCATAATACATTAATAGGGAAAAAGCAGATAATAAACAAGATGTCAAACTTTTGTTTCAAGTAGGTTGTAGGTCGTTAATTGTCCCACTTCAACTGTGGGATGAAAAGGGATAAATTACAGAAGGCTATTTTTTGAAAACAGAAATCTGTGGCAGTAGCGTCTTGCTCCATTTTGCGCTGTTTGCTGATAGAATCCTCGCCATCCTTCCCCACTCCTCACTTTCTTGTTCTTGCCTGAAACCTTGACTGTATTGTGGCTGTTCTGAATCTTTATGGCGGTTGGTCATGTCAATAGCCAGCTCACCGTAAACTCACGGTCTCCAGCTGCACCCGGGCCGTCGGGCTGCTGTCATGCCAGCGTGACCCTCGGGCAGGTGGGCTCCTGGACCTGTGGAGGCTCTTTCATCTCTTTTCATCCTCCTCAAATCTCTGAGCCTCCAACTCCCATACTCACTCTGAGCTGAATCCTCACCTTCCACTCCTTACAGAAAAGAGAAACTGCCTTCGGGAATGGCCTCTTCTTCCTACAAACTTCTCTGCACCCACAGGCATCCTTTCTCTCTCTCCTGTCAAGATACAGGTGGTGCTGCCTTGCCACCTGAGGCCAGGCCTTCCAGGGGGCTCTGCATCCCACCCCGCCCCCACTGCCCAATGCCTTGCTCTCTTTCCTCTCATGCAACTTCAGAGTCTTCCTCTCTGCAAAACCCCTGCTCTCCATGCTCAACCAAGCTCAGTTATAATACCATCAGCATGGAGTTACTGGTCAGTTGCTAAGTCAAGTCCTACTCTCTGTGACCCCACGGTCTGCAGCACCCCAGGCTTCCCTGTCCATCACCAACTCCTGGAGTTCACTCAAACTCATGTCCATTGAGTCGGTGATGCCACCCAGCCATCTCATCCTCTGTTGCCCCCTTCTCCTCCCGCCCTGAACCCTCCCAGCATCAGGGCTTTTCCAGTGAGTCTCATCGTGGAGAACGCTCCCCTGTCCCTCTGCCGCCGGTTTCATGCTCCTTCCTCAGGGTCAGAAGCCTTGGATGCGTGTCTGCATGTCTTCCTCTCCATGGGCTGCTCACCCTCCATCTGCCCTGCCCTCCTGCCTCAGTCACCAGTGCACGGAAGTCACTTTGCTGGAGGGGCAAACACCTGAGCTTTCAGCTTCCACGGGGCTGCATCACCCGGGGACCAGAGTGCGGTGAGCTGGAGCTGGACCACGTCAGGCAAATCCCAGTGTTGCTAGGCACCAGCAGCCTGATGTCCGGCCCGCTGACTGCTCCCAGCCGGTCCTGACCTGTAACCTTCTAACCTCACTGGTAACGACTCCCACCACGAGGCTGCTGTGAGCCATCCTGGAGATAAGGCACCTACCGCAGCAGAACCTCCTGGTGGAGGCTGCCCCCCACGCTCCGTCATCCCTCCCTTTGTCCCCTGGGCTGAGGCTGTTATCGCCGCTTGGCCTTTAAGCATAGTGGACACTGCTCAGCACCGTGCCTCCCAGAGTGTGCTCTTTGCTCTCCTCCTTGGTGGTCAAGGGGCCGTGGGGGCTGGGGGAGCGCTTGCTGCCCGGGACCCCAGCTCCTGCGCCATCAGGCGGCTCTGCCAGCAGCCAAGCGCTCTGACCCCGGCGCCTTCCCCGACAGATGGCGGTTGTTGGGGGGGCATGGGCGTGCTCCAGCTCCGTCCGCCTGTCACACTCCTGCCGACAGAGGCTCCCTGGAGGCCTGCGCCAGAGTGGCCGGCTCTGCAGGGGGCTTCTCCGTCCAGGGGAGGCCGGGCCACTGCCTGACCGAGGCCAATCAGTGCCGCACAGTTCGACGACTCGTGGCTTCTCCAGTCCTGTCTCCACGCCTGGCTCTGTCTGCTCTGATTTCATGGATCCAGAAGTGATACGTTTGAATGAATTATGTCTGCATGGCTCAGTCTAGAATCTGCAGTGCTGGGCGGCCTTGGGGGTCCGGCATGGGGGCTCCTACCATTTCCTAGAGGAACCAGTCCTCACCTCTGGCTGTCCTAGACATCGGCCCCCTCTCCAGCGAGTTCTGTGTCCATCACATCCATTATCTTAGAGCCGGTCCCCCGAAAGGAGATGGGGCCTCAGTGCTGATCCCAGAGCTGGGGCTTGCACCTCCTCTGGGAAGGCATTTTTGCATCAGCTCAGGACTGCTGAAGGCTCCCCAGATGGGGGCCCTCACATTCCCAAGAGCTCAGGTGTTGACTGTAAGGTTGTGGGGAGGTGGCAGCCACACCTGCTTGGACTTTTAAAACTGAATTTAATATTTTTTCTGCTTCGCAGAGCCAGTGATATGCACACGCTCTTGGGAGCTCTTTGGGCGTGGCTCAGGGGCTTCAGTGTGTCCTGGGTGGGGGGCGGCTGAGGTGAGGTGGCTGTGTGGGCCAGGGTCCCTTAGACCCCCAGCCCCTTTGTTATGCCTCTGCCAGGAGCTGGGCTGCGTGGCTTGCTAACAAACAGGGGCTGAGTCACCTAGCTCCACGCGCTGGGTGGGCCTTTGCAGTGTTTCCAGTTCAAAGAGCAGAGTTCAGCTTGTGAGAACTGACCTAAAAAGTCAATTGACCTAAAAGCAAAGAAAGCCAGGCCCTGTCTTCCGGGGCAACGAAGCCCTTCGGGCAGGAGAGGCAGGATGATCCTGTTTCAGGACAGCACATGACCGCTGCCCTGGGCCGGGGTGCGGGCCGGCAGAAGGCCCCGAGGGCTGTCGCCGCTCCTGGAGGCCGGCGTGCCTTTGCTCCGCCACCGCAGCGTCCTGGCCCCCGCCGCCCGGCCTGACACGGAGCCCGCTGCCCTCCCAGCTGCCACCAGGCACTTGGCAGCTTCTCAGAAACCACATCCGCAGTGCGTTTGCTGGACCACAGGGCTGGTGTGGAGCCAGGGGCTCTGTGCAGGGTCCTCAGGCCCAGATGGAGCCTGGGGCCCCTGCACTGGCCCAGCCGGCTCGTCCCCTCTTCCCCTTCTTCACGGGCTGGGCCGGGCCTCCCGAGGTGACCATGGAGCTGGGGCTGAGCTCTCATGCCACCCAGGCCTGCCGCCCCGGCTGGCAGGTTGGACTCCTGAGCTTCAATCCGGAGGCAGGCGTTCTCCCTGTGTTAGGGACAGGGGGCCCTTGGCCAGCGAGCATGAGGAATTGGGCCAGTGAAGCTGTCAGCGACGGACAGTGGCCGTGGAGGGCGGCGCTGGAGCCCACCTGCGGGCTGGCCGCCTCACCCATCTCAGTCCCAGCTCTGCAGCGTCTTGGGAGCACATAGGCCTGCGCGCTGCCCGGGTCCCACCGCGGGCTCTGGACATGGTGTGGGCGCCGCCGGTGCAGCCCCAGGCAGGGCAGCTGCTGGATGGAGGCCCAGCGCCATCCGCTGGGCCTCCGGGATCTCACCCTTGGGGCTGGCCCCTCCCTGTTCTCTGCCCACTGCCCGCCCCTGGCCGCCGGGACTTTCTGCCTGAATGCCCACCGTCATGGTGTTTCCTGTGAGCGCAAAGGGGAGGGGGCTCCTGTGGCTGCCTGGAAGACGGAGGCTCCAGGGTGTTTTCTGAAGGTCACGGTGGGTGCCTGTGGGGTTGGGCGGGCTCCAGGAGTCCTCACTGGTGGGGGCGGGGGTCCTGGGATGCTGGAATCGGGGTCTAGGCGGGCAGCAGCACCTGGGAAGGGGGCTCCCTGCTGCTCCTTCCTGAGACTGGGCAGGGGCAGCTCCTGCCGTCTGGAGCTAGGCCCTCGGGCAGGGTCCCAGGCCGAGCCCCAGCTCCAGAGTCTGGTTTCACGGGCCTCCTGACCACAGCCTTCACTGTACAACGTCCTGGTCAGAGGATGCCTCCCTCTCCATGTTCCTGGGCCCCTCCTGCACGGAGTGGGAACGAAAAACAGATGTTTGTCCCTGGGGTTTCGGTTGCTGAACAATATATCAGAGGAGGCAGCTCTTAAAGGGCCAGTTGGCACACTCCGTCTGCGGTCCCGCGATGGCCGGTGTTCTGAGCCAGGCCATGGGCATGGAGAACCGCCACGATTTCCCAAGTGCTGAGGCCCCTGGCGCGGTCTGTTTTCATGGCTGCACAAAGCCCTGATTCCCCCCGAGACGCTGAGCCACGGAGCCGTGCACTTCAGCGCAAGCCTCAGCATCCCTGTCTCGGTGGGGCTCCCCGAGTGCCGAGGTGTTATTCTTGGGCAGCGGCAGGGGAACGAAACCGCGTCACATTCTAAAACGTTGCCGGCCTGCCACAGCGTGCATTCCGTTGTTGTTTTAAACCTTTTGCTATTTGCCTTTGCCTGAATTAAACACTGTGCACTCGCTTGGTGGGGAAAGTCCTTATAGTCTGAAACCAAGTCACCCCACCCACCACATACCTCTCTGTCACGGCAGCTGCTTTGTCTTTTTTCTTGGTTTTAAAGATAAGGATGTTTTATTTAACTTTGTATTTTATATTGGAGTATAGCTGGTTAACGCTGCTGTGATATTATAGCTTCAGGGGAACGGGGGAGGGACTCAGTCATACACAGACATGTGTCCATATTTGACCCTCCTCCCAGGAAACACACTTATTTTATGCTCACTGTGTTGAGAATGATGGCAGGGAGGTTGAGGACCAGTGAAATCCACACGTTTCCTCCATCTGGAAAGCAAATTCCTAATCCTTGGGAAGGGAAGGTCCTGGCTGGATATTTGAGAGTCATGGCTCCTTCTGGGGAGGACACACCAGCAAGTCCAAGCTGCAGGCACCTGGCTTCAGCGCGCCTGTAACATGAGGTGGAGTCTCCTTGCTGCCTGCCCCAAGCGGGTGGCCAGTAGGGAGCAGTGCCATCCAGGCAAGCCTGGGGGGCGGGAGCCATCAGGAGAGCGTCGGGAGCTGGGGACACACTGGTAGCCCCTTCCCCCTCTGGATTCAAGAGGAAAATCGCAGGCCCGCCTGTCTGCCTGGGACTTGGGCCAGTCTGAACCCTGATTGGGATTTTACGGCATTCGACCCACGAGTGCCCCCAGGTGGGTCTTATAGTACTTTGGCCACCTCATGTGAAGTGTTGACTCACTGGAAAAGACTCTGATGCTGGGAGGGACTGGGGGCAGGAGGACAAGGGGATGACAGAGGATGAGATGGCTGGATGGCATCACGGACTCGATGAATGTGAGTCTGAGTGAGCTCCGGGAGATGGTGATGGACAGGGAGGCCTGACGTGCTGCGATTCATGGGGTCGCAAAGAGTGGGACACGATTGAGTAACTGAACTGAACTGAACTGAACTGTGCGGTCATCAAAGAACATAAAATTAGGGGTACAGACTAGTACATTTCATTTCAATGAGCTACTTGGGTATTTTGCACAATCACTTTCTGGGGCTGTAAGTTTCCGAAGTTTCTGTCAGAAAAACCAAACTATACTTCTACTTGGGTTGGTGCAGTAAAGCGTCTGTCTACAATGCAGGAGACCTGGGTTGGGAAGATCCCCTGGAGAAGGAAATGGCAATTCACTTCAGTACTATTGCCTGGAAAATCCCATGGACAGAGGAGCCTGGTACGCTACAGTCTATGGGGTCACAAAGAGTCGGACACGACTGAGCGACTTCACTCACTCACTCACTCACCTCTACTTGGGTTGGTGTCAGAGGCTATGCAAAGCAAATGTGAACAAAAGTTAACGATATTAGAAAACAGAACTGCTGGGGTGTCTTTCATCGCTGGTTCTTATGGAACTCAGATATTGTTGTGCGAATTACAGGGCCTTCTAGAAATTGTTTCTCTGGACATTTCCAACATAAAATTAATCATCTTCATTATTTTTAAGTGACCTCATGGGCAATATAATCCATGGGATTCTCCAGGCCAGAATGCTGCAGTGGGGAGCCTTTCCCTTCTCCAGGGGATCTTCCCAACCCAGGGATCGAACCCAGGTCTCCCACATTGTAGGTGGATTCTTTACCAGCTGAGCCACCAGGGAAGCCCCTGTAAGTGTACAGTTCAGTATAAAATACACTTAAAATGTTATGCAATATCCACTCCATCCATCTCCGTAACTTTTCATCGTGTGAAACTGAAATTCTGTCCTTCACGAACTCCCCATCCCCACTCCTCCACCTTCTGGCAACCAGCTTTCTCTGTCTGTGAATCTGACTGCTCTTGGGGCCTCATAGAGATGGAGTCAGAGAGTATTTATCTTTTTTTTTGGTAGCTGGCTGATTTCACTTAGCATAATGTCCTCAAGGTTTATCCAAGTGTTCATTTTCTTTTGAGATGACGGACCTGTCAAATATTTGTATTTATCCAACGGCTAAAAGAGATTCAAGTCCGTGCCAGCCTACATGAAAGACGCATAATGGCAGCACTGCTCATGGAATGGAGAGTCCGTGGGGAGCTTTGTGCTCTCTGCAGTTTTCCTTTCCACATCATTGCTTCCTAAGTGCCTGGGATTCTTCCTGAACCCTCCAGAGGGGGCGGGGGCTGTCCTTTCCAGTTGGAGTGTGGGCCGTGGGGGCGGCAGGCTGTCTAGGCGCGTGTTCTGAAGTTCCGTCCCGCCTGCCTGGCCCAGCAATCTGGAGAGGAAGCACGTGGGGCCTGGCGCACTGGCTGGGTGCGGGGGAGCCAACAGGCTGGTGCCAGCCAGGCGCTCTCGCCCGTGTTCCGCGAACAGTGACTGAGCGCGGTCACGGCGGAGCTGAGGCCGCACGGCCGCGCACGCGCCCACGAGGCCCTCGCCGGGTCAGCCGCTGCCGCGTGCGCCGCGCCCCGTGCGAGCTTCGCCGTGAAAGCCCTGGCTGCTGCTGCGCTTGCGGTCCCACTGGAGCGACCCCGGGATTGCGCTGCACGAGGCTATGTTCTGGCCGCTGCTACGGCGGCTGCGCCAGCCAGGAGCGAGTCCACGTGCCTGCAGCCCGCACGGCTCCTCCAGCCTCCTCCCAGCCTCTTGGCTCGCGCCTTGCCTACCCTGGGTTCAGCAGACAGTGCGGACAGTGTGCACAGGGAGACAGCTGGCATCACAAGCAGGATCAGCGGTGCGCGGGGATCACAGCGGTGCACACTCTGCCCGCCGTGAGACCGCTGCAGGTTCCCCGAGCCGGGACAGAGGCACAGACGGGTCAAGCCGACCGGCGGGGGGAGAGATGGGAGCCCCCTGCGTGTGCTGGGACAGGGCCGGGGCGGAGGTACCAGCACGGGCCGGTGCTCTCCTCAACAGCTCTGAGCCTTGTGGGGCCCTCCTGGAGTCGGCCCTGAGTTTCTCAGGCCATTCTCCCCCGCAGGGCACTCGGGCTGCTGGGAGGGCCTTACATCCCACATTCAGAGCAGAAAAACTGAAGACGGGACTGCAACACCTCCTGAGGAGACAGGGGTGCATGCAGTCCTTGGGGAGGTGGGGACAGCAAGCCAGACCAGAGGGGGCGTCGGGCCAATGTGTTACAGTTTGAACCTCAGAAACAGACCTTGGTACTGACAGCTGAGTTTGTAAAGGGCTTGTGAATCCAGGATGAAGCTCAAAAAAGGGACAAAGGTAGGACGTGTGTTAGAAAAAGGTCACAGAGACTGATGCGAGTATTTTGTTGTTGTTTGGTCATTAAGTCATATTAAAAGCAGAGACATTACTTTGTCGACAAAGGTCTCTCTAGTCAAGGCTATGTTTTTTCCAGTGGTCATGAATGGATGTGACAGTTGGACTATAAAGAAAGCTAAGCACAGAAGAACTGATGCTTTTGAACCGTGATGCTGGAAAAGACTCTTGAGAGTCCCTTGGACTGCAAGGAGATCCAACCAGTCCATCCTACAGGAGATCAGTCCTGGATGTTCTTTGGTAGGACTGATGTTGAAGCTGAAACTTCAGTACTTTGGTCACCTGATGCGAGGAGCTGACTCATTTGAAAAGACCCTGATTCTGGGAAAGACTGAGGGCAAGAGGAGAAGGGAATGACAGAGGAGAGATGGTTGGATGGCATCACTGACTCAATGGACATGACTTTGGGTAAACTCCGGGAGTTAGTGATGGATAGGGAGAGTTGGACTGTGAAGAAAGCTGAGCACCAAAGAACTGATGCTTTTGAACTGTGGTGTTGGAGAAGACTCTTGAGAGTCCCTTGGACGGCAAGGAGATCCAATCAGTCCATTCTGAAGGAGATCAGCCCTGGGATTTCTTTGGAAGGAATGATGCTAAAGCTGAAACTCCAGTACTTTGGCCACCTCATGTGACGAGTTGACTCACTGGAAAAGACTTTGATGCTGGGAGGGGTTGGGGGCAGGAGGAGAAGGGGACGACAGAGGATGAAATGGCTGGATGGCATCACGGACTCGATGAATGTGAGTCTGAGTGAGCTCCAGGAGATGGTGATGGACAGGGAGGCCTGGCGTGGTGCGATTCATGGGGTCGCAAAGAGTTGGACACGACTGAGCAACTGAACTGAACTGAACCATTAAGTCATGTCTGACTCTTTTGCCTGCTAGACTCCTCTGTCTGTGGAATTCTTCCAGGCAAGAATACTTGAGTGGGTAGACATGTCCTTCTCTGGGGATCTTCCCAGCACAGGGATCAAACTCAAGGCAGGCAGATTCTTTACTGCTGAGCCACTAGGGAAGCCTAATGAGAGTATTGATCAGTTCCAACTTATAGAAGCTGTACATCTGTGACCCATGATTCCTTGATATGTGACCACCATCAGGGTCTGGGGGGAAATGGTAGAAAGTTGTGAATGGGGTCTTGGTAGAAATTCCACATCAAAACCACCCACCTGGAGTATTAAACAAGGTGCTGGAACCCACGGGACCCAGCAGGCTTTGTGGGAGGCTGGGGCTGCTATTTAAAGACCCTTGGGCGCTGACATGCTCCTGGGTCCCTGAGAGGGGCTGCGGGACTTGATGAACCTTGAGAGCCATGATGATATTTGATGTCCGTGGGAATTTCCCATGAAGGGCAAAGATGACTTGCGTACATCCTCCATGATCACGGATGTAAACCTCCCAGCATAAAAGAATCTTGGTCCCAGAAGAACTAGCTTCTTTGGTCTATAAGACCCAGATTTCTAGTTTGTGAAGACTGTCCACAACGGCTGTGGGCCTCTCCCTCCAACCCCAGCTGAGAGGACTTGAACGTCACTAAGGGGCAAATTCTGTATCTGCTCCTTGCGTGAGGAGCTTGATCTAACTGTGTGTGTGTGTGTGTGACTGAATGAGCGTGTGATTGTGTGAGTTCATGAGTCCTGGCCCCTGCTGGGGTGGTGGATGAATGGTGAAGTTTGGGGAGGAAGGTGAGTTATCTTGTGACAGGTTAGGTCTGGGGCACATGTGAGACATCAAGTTGGTGGTTGGAAACGTGGGTCTGGACTGTGCACAGGTCAGGCTGTTTCGGAGGCTCTGGCACAGGGCGGGTAGGTGAGGTCATCTGGGAGCAGCTGATAGATGAGGTTCAAGCCCAAGGCTTTGTGTGGCCTCAGCTGCCATGGTGGGGAAGCAGAGAGGCCAAGACAGGCACCAGGTCCCCTCCCCTCCATGGTGGAGGGGACACGGGCACAGAGAGGGTGCCAGCCTCCCCCTCCCCCAGTGATGGCTGCACTCGGGACCGTGGAGGGGGTGCCAGCCTCCCCCCTCCCCTTGTGATGACTGCACTCGGGAGCATGGACGGGGTGCCAGCCTCCCCCCTCCCCCCCAGTGATGACAGCACTCAGGACACGGAGGGGGTGCCAGCCTCCCCCTCCCCTGGTGATGGCTGCACTCGGAACCACGGATGGGGTGCCAGCTTCCCCCTGCCCTTGTGATGACTGCACTTGGGAGCATGGACGGGGTGCCAGCCCCCCCCAATGATGGCTGCACACTTAAGACCTTAGATTTAGGAGGGACCTTGGCAGTCACCTGGTCAGAGCTCTGCTCAGAGAGACGCAAGCCGAGTGGCCGATGTCAGGTGAGCGGCTGAGCTTCCCTCATCTGTGAAGAAGGTGAGGGCACCTCTTCCTGGGGTGGTGGGGCTTCCAGATGACGACACGTGGGAATCGCCCAGCACCGTGATGGGCACACAGCAGACACTCAGCGGTCATCACTGGCCTCAGTTATTGGAAGCCTTGCAGCTATTTTCCAAGGTGTTCATGAAAGATGAATGAGACAGACAGACTCAGCTGAGTCAGTCCTCTGCAGGGCTCCTCAGACCCCCAGTGAGGTCTCCTCTGTAGTTGAGCCGAGTGAATTGCTGGGACATTCTTGCTGCCTGGCACCTTCCCACTCCAGTATTCTTGCCTGGAGAATCCTGTACAGAGGAGCTTGGTGGGCTACTGTCTGTAGGGTCTCACAGAGTCGGACACGACTGAGCGACTTTACTTTCACTTTTCACTTTCATGCACTGGAGAAGGCAATGGCCACCCACTCCAGTGTTCTTGCCTGGAGAATCCCAGGGATGGAGAAGCCTGGTGGGCTGCCGTCTCTGGAGTCGCACACAGTCAGACACGACTGAAGCGACTTGGCGGCGGTGGTGGCCCCTTTCGGAGAAGGAGGTGTTCTTGTCTTCCTGGGCCGTCCCCGTGCTAACGCCCACCTGCTCACGTCTCCTCTGCAGGGACTGATGGGGCCAGGGCTTCCCTCTGCTGGGTGGGCAGAGAGAGCACAGGGTGAAGGGCTTTCATTTATTCTGAATAAAACATTCCTCTGTTCTCCACCTGTGTTGACAGCTCCCTATCTTGGGCCGGGGTCAGCCAACAGCACCTGTTAGGCTGCTTAAGACCTTTCTGGATGCCATGCTCTCAGAAAAAAATGTGTTTGGAGCTGAGCGCTGAGCTCTACGGGAAACCTGGTTTGAGTTACTTTTAGATACAGGTTTATGAAATTATAATGGAATCATAATGCAAGGAGAACCACTGATCTTGGATGGGTGTTAACACCTAGACGAGATAATACAGAGACTATTTCCAATGCATGAGTCTTTGAAAAGTGCGATCTAGCATTTTGCCAGAACGATCCATGCTCCTTGTTCCCTCAGCATGTCAGGGTTTTCTTGCTCAGGAACTGGGGGGAACTCCCTTGAGCTAAGGTCCTGAGCCCTGTGTCTAAGGGTGACGGGTGGAGTGCAGACTGCCTTTTCACTTCTCTTCTAAAAGTCACTTTCTTGCCTCCGATGCCAGGCGGGCAGTGTGTGGGGTCCTTTGGGATGGAGCTCTTCCCACATCCAGTTGAGGGCACGTCTACGAAGAGAGACCTCCTGCTTCCTCTCCTGCGCCTGCTTCTCCTGGCCAACCCCACCCGCTGCCTGTAACCCTGCAGGCGCGAGGCGGGAGGAGATGAGGAGCGTGTCCGGGGGGATTTTGTGCAGCAGGAAAGCTCGAAGCCTCAGTGGGCTTTGACTCTGTCTGTGGCACCTCAACTTCTCCAAGACGCCTGCCTCTCACTGCATTCCTCAAAAGGCGCAGCATAGCCTCGAGGCATCTCTGCCCTGGACTTACGGGTGTATCCGACTGTGAAACTGGCGTGTTCAGATACAATGGTTTTCAGTTTGCGCTGTGGTCCAGGTCAACTATGGGAGATTTCAGACTCCTTGGATGACATTTATCCCTGGACCCTGACGCTGCTGCGGCTCCTGCTGTGCTGTGGAAACGCACACCGAGACAGCCTCTTCCCTCCCGCTGGCCTAGGAGGAGGCTGGAGAGACGGACGGTGTCGCTGCCTCCTCCAGCCCTGTGCCTGGCGGGGGTCGCTTAGAGGTTGAGGGCCGTCTGGGGGCTGAAGGCTTGCAGTGCCCGAGTGTGGCCTGGGAGAGGAGGTCCGGCCCGGCCTGGGTCTTCTGGGGGAGCAGACACACCTCTGGAGGGGCGGTCCTCCAAGATGGCTTTTCCTCGAGGGCTGTGCCTCTTGAAATTGAACACAGTGAAGGTCATTGTGATGAGGTAACGGTGCCTCTAAGCTCAGCAGTTTCAGTTTCAAGAAACAGGTCCAGTTAAGGGCAGACACCCGTGTATGAAGGTAAGAGCAACTGGTGAAAAGTGAAAAGTGTCAGTCGCTCAGTTGTGTCCGACTCTGTGACCCCACGGCTGCAGCCCGCCAGGCTCCCCTGTTCATGGAATTCTCCAGGCAAGGATACTGGAGTGGGTAGCCTTTCCCTCCTCCAGGGGATCGTCCCAATCCAGGGACTGAACCCAGGTCCCCTGCACTGCAGGCAGACAGCAACTAAGTCTTCATCAAATAAAACCTTCTTTTGAAAGCAGTCCTCCTTTTCCTTCAGATTTCTATGCTTTTCTCTGTGGTTTGCTTTCGGTTGTGAAGAACTTAGACCTGGGTTTCCTGTCTTGGCTCCCTGACATCATTGTGACATTTGTTCAGATGAGGGGTCCCGCCGCTTGCACACCTTGCTCTGCTCAGAGATGCACTGAAGGGTCTTGGGTCGAGGTTTCCCCACTTGTCACATGGTACCCCAGCCTGCTGTGTGACCTCGCATCCCAGCTGTCTACCACCTAACATGGAAATGACCTGTAAATAGTCAGTTTTTCCACCAGAATAAACTGGAAAAAGCCTTGGATCGTTCAGATACACATCCAAATTAACTGAGTTAACAAAAGGAAATACCTTGAAAGTGAACCGTTGCTTGGGGTAGAAACAGCCCCTGTGCTCCTGGGGGCGTCCCGCTCACTTGCTGCGGCCCGTCAGCGGGCTCGGTGCGGGGAGGAGGGTGGGGTGGGCTGGAACTGGTGTCTTCAGATGTGAGTCATTACGTGTACTTTTTTCTGACCCGAAGTTCTTGCTACGAGATGAATTACTGAAAAGCACTTTCTGGTTTCCTTAGTAGGAACCGCTGTGCTGTGGCCTCTTTACGGGTCCTGTGTGCTGGGTTTAAGAGCATACGTACAGTGTTGCCACAGGCGCAGCTCTCCTGGGTACTGGGTGAGAACTCTCTGCTGTGTCGTTTGGGAGCCCAGGGCAGGTGATGGTGGTGTCCCAGCCCCGCCCTGGGAGCTGGCTGGCTGGCCCTGGCAGTTCTCGCCCTTTTCTCAAACACCGAATCTTAGTTTAGAGGTTCCCAAGCTGCAGCAGGATGGTGACTGGGTGGGCGCCACTCGGGAGGCTGTTGGGAGGAGGGAGGCGGCAGAGGAGAGCTGACCCAGAGCAGAAGCACAGGGGGCTTCCCAGGTAGCCCGGCAGCAGGGAACTCGCCTGTGATGCTGAAGACACGGGTTCAATCCCTGGGTTGGGAAGATCCCCTGGAGAAGGAAATAGCCACCCACTTCAGTGTTCTTGGGATTCCCTGGTGACTCAGATGGTAAAACATCTGCCCGCAATGCAGGAGACCTGGCTTCGATCCCCAGGTCGGGAAGATCCCCTGGAGAAGGAAATGGCAACCCACTCCAGTACTCTTGCCTAGAAAATTCCATGGATGGAGGAGCCTGGTGGGCTACAGTCCATGGGGTCACAAAGAGTCAGTCACGACTGAGCAATTTTGCTCAGTGTTCTTGCCTGGGAAATCCTATGGGCAGAGGGGCCTGCTGGCCTGCAAGCCATGGGATCGGAAAGAGCTGGGCGTGTCTTAGTGATTCAACAACAGAAGTCACGGGAACGGGAACTCGGAAGAGACTGAGGGGGTCGGGGGCAGCTTTTCTTGGGTCTGGTGCCGACT